>CM038670.1:830635647-831084528 GCA_021605145.1 Aegilops bicornis
CTTCAAGTTTGTCGACTGAGGCAAGCTTCTCTTCAGTGAGCTTTGTTTTCTCCAAAGCCGCCTTCTGTGCCTCTGCAAGGTCAAGGTCCTTCTTCTTCAAAGTCTCTTCCAGTTTATCTGCAAAGCAACAATGAGAAAAGAGTTGAGAATGAGCAGAAAAACAGAGGCAGTCGTCAAAAATTCTCACCAGCCATACCTTTTGCTTCATCCTTTGCCTTCTGCAAATTCTCCTGAGAAAGCTTCAAATCGAGGTTGAGCTGAATCTGCTTTTTCTCTAACTCAGTATAGCGAGCCACAAGTTCGCAAGATTTCTACAAAGAGTCAACCAACGAAAGACATCAAAGACAGATCACTTCCGAGTGACTAAGGAAAATAGTAGCATTTCTAAGACTACGGTCAAATAAAAACATTCTACAGTAGTCTCAGGGACTACACCCAGCGGGTGCACTCAGTGTGCCCCCACTGGTTTACCAATTTGGTTCGATCAGTCGACCAAAAGAGGCAAAAAGGTTATGATTCTAAAAACATGGCTAATTGTCAGCGGTCACCGCAGTAAAAAAAACACAGTTCTTTAGACTATAGTGAATGACGCAATCGACCATAGTCTCGGGACTACACCGATTGGGTGCACTTAGCGTGCCCCCACCGGTTTTGATTCCATTCGACTTGGTCCGTCCAGGTCGAGTGAAGAAGATCACAGCATAAAGACCATAGCCGACTGCACGCAGTCGACCATGGTCTCGGGGACTACACCCAGTGGGTGTACTCAGCGTGCCCCCACAAAAGTTCAAACGACACACACACCCAGTGGGTGTACAGATATGGAAATCTGCAGAAGAAAGCAGTTTCAGATAGTATATCCTAACAAAGCAAGCAACGACTGACTTACTTGGACATTGCTCTGGAGAGCTGAACTGGCATCATAGGCCGCCTGACTTGCCTCTCGAGCCGCTTTCACCTGCTCCATCATGATCCCCGCTGGGCGTATGGCCTCCTTAGCGCACTTACTTGGTCTTAGGGACGTGGTGTGTAGCAAAGAGAGATGGTGGATCAGCAATCGATTTAAGTGGGTCGGGCACTTGTCACGGATACAAGCAAAGATCTGAGAAGTCCGACTGGGGTTGCCTCCCTCAGAAATCAGCGTCTCAGGAGTCGCCGCGACTTGAGCAGCCTCCCCCCCTTGACTTGGGAGGCACTCCTCCCCCCTTGGCCGCCGCCCCCAACCCTAGATGAGATCTAGGGGGGCCGGCCCCCTCTCCCCCCCACCTATAAATAGTGGAGGGGTGGGAGGGCAGCCGCACCCCAAGTTCTGGCGCAGCCCTCCCCCTCTCCCAAGTACTCCTCCTCTCCCGCGGTGCTTGGCGAAGCCCTGCAGGATTGCCACGCTCCTCCATCACCACCACGCCGTTGTGCTGCTGCTGGATGGAGTCGTCCTCAACCTCTCCCTCTCTCCTTGCTGGATCAAGGCATGGGAGACGTCACCAGGCTGTATGTGTGTTGAACGCGGAGGTGCCGTCCGTTCGGCACTAGGATCTCCGGTAATTTGGATGACGATGAGTACGACTCCTTCAACCCCGTTCTCTTGAACGCTTCCGCTTAGAGATCCACAAGGGTATGTAGATGCACTCTCCTTCCCCTCGTTGCTGGTTTCTCCATAGATAGATCTTGGTGACACGTAGGAAAATTTTGAATTTCTGCTACGTTCCCCAAGAGTGGCATCATGAGCTAGGTCTATTGCGTAGATTCTTTGCACGAGTAGAACACAAAGTAGTTGTGGGCGTTGATTTTGTTCAATATGCTTACCGTTACTAGTCCAATCTTGTTTCGACGGTATTGTGGGATGAAGCGGCCTGGACCGACCTTACACGTACACTTACGTGAGATGTGTTCCACCAATCGACATGCACTTGGTGCATAAGGTGGCTAGCGGGTGCCGATCTCTCCCACTTTAGTCGGAACGGATTCGATGAAAAGGGTCCTTATGAAGGGTAAATAGCAATTGGCATATCACGTTGTGGTTTTATGTAGGTAAGAAACGTTCTTGCTAGAAACCCATAGCAGCCACGTAAAACATGCAAACAACAATTAGAGGACGCCTAACTTGTTTTTGCAGGGTATGCTATGTGATGTGATATGGCCAAGAAGAATGTGATGAATGATATGTGATGTATGAGATTGATCATGTTCTTGTAATAGGAATCACGACTTGCATGTCGATGAGTATGACAACCGGCAGGAGCCATAGGAGTTGTCTTAATTTATTGTATGACCTGTGTGTCATTGAACAAACGCCATGTACTTGTTCCGTAATAAGTTGGCGAGACAACTTCATGGAGACACAATGATGGAGATCATGATGATGGAGATCATGTGTCATGCCGGTGACGATGATGATCATGGAGCCCCGAAGATGGAGATCAAAAGAAGCAAAATGATATTGGCCATATCATGTCACTATTTGATTGCATGTGATGTTTATCATGTTTATACATCTTATTTGCTTAGAACGACGGTAGTAAATAAGATGATCCTCATTAAAATTTCAAGAAAGTGTTCCCCTAACTGTGCACCGCTATGAAAGTTCGCTGCTTCAAGCACCACGTGATGATCTGGTGTGATAGATTCTTACGTTCACATACAACGGGTGTAAGCCAGAATTACACACCCGAAACACTTAGGTTGACTTGACGAGCCTAGCATGTACAGACATGGCCTCGGAACACAAGAGACCGAAAGGTCGAGCATGAGTCGTATGCTAGATACGATCAACATGAAGATGTTCACCGATGATGACTAGTCCGTCTCACGTGATGATCGGACACGGCCTAGTTGACTCGGATCATGTAATAACTTAGATGACTAGAGGGATGTCTATCTGAGTGGGAGTTCATAAGATGAACTTAATTATCCTGAACATAGTCAAAAAACCCTTTGCAAATTATGTCATAGCTCGCGCTTTAGTTCTACTATTTTAGATATGTTCCTAGAGAAAATATAGTTGAAGTTGATAGTAGCAATTATGCGGACAGTAGAAGGCTTATGTCCTTAATGCACCGCTCGGTGTGCTGAACCTCGAACGTCGTTTGTGGATGTTGCGAACGTCTGACATACACGTCTTGATAACTACGTGATAGTTCAGTTAAACGGTTTAGAGTTGAGGTACCAAAGACGATTTCGAAACGTCGCGGAACATATGAGATGTTTCGAGGGCTGAAATTGGGATTTCAAGCTCGTGCCCACGTCAAGAGGTATAAGACCTCCGACGATTTTCTTAGCCTGCAAACTAAGAGAGAAAAGCTCAATCGTTGAGCTTGTGCTCAGATTGTCTGAGTGCAACAATCACTTGAATCGAGTGGGAGTTGATCTTCCTGATGAAATAGTGATGTTTCTCCAAAGTCATTGCAACCAAGCTGCTAGAGCTTCGTGATGAACTATAACATATCAGGGATAGATATGATGATCCTTGAGCTATTCGCAATGTTCGACACCGCAAATGTAGAAATCAAGAAGGAGCATCAATTGTTGATGGTTAGTGAAACCACTAGTTTGAAGAAGGGCAAGGGCAAGAAGGGGTACTTCATGAAATGGCAAATCAGTTGCTGCTCCAGTGAAGAAACCCAGGGTTGAACCCAAACCCGAGACTAAGTGCTTCTGTAATGAGAGGAACGAACACTGAAGCAGAACCACCCTGGATACTTGGTAGATAAGAAGGCAGGCAAGGTCGATAGAAGTATATTGGATATACATTATGTTAATGTGTACTTTACTAGTACTCCTAGTAGCACCAGGGTATTAGATACCGGTTCGGTTGCTAAGTGTTAGTAACTTCGAAATAACAGCTACGGAATAAACGGAGACTAGCTAAAGGTGAGCTGTCGATATGTGTTGGAAGTGTTTCCAAGGTTGATGTGATCAAGCATCGCACGCTCCCTCTACCATCGAGATTGGTGCTAAACCTGAATATTGTTATTTGGTGTTTGCGTTGAGCATACACATGATTGGATTATGTATATTGCAATGCTGTTATTCATTTAAGAAGAATAATGGTTACTCTAATTATTTGAATAATACCTTCAATGGTCTTACACCTAAAAGAATGGTTTATTGAATCCCGATCGTAGTGATACACATTTTCATGCCAAAGATATAAGATAGTAATGATAGTACCACTTACTTGTGGCACTGCCATGTAAGTCATATTGGTGTAAAACGCATGAAGAAGCTCCATGTTGATGGATCTTTGGACTCACTCATTTTTGAAAATTTTGAGACATGCGAACCATTTCTATTGGTGTATACGCATGAAGAAACTCCATGCAAATGGATCGTTTGGACTCACTTCATTTTGAATCACTTGAGATATGCAAATCATACCACATGGGCAAGATGACAGAAAAGCCTGCTTTTCGGTAAGATGGAACAAGATAGCAACTTGTTGGAAGTAACACATTTTGATGTGTGCAGTCCAATGAGTGCCGAGGCATCTGATGAATATCGTTATGTTCTTACTTCACGATGATTCGAGTAGATGTTGAGTATATTTACTTGATGAAACATAAATCTGAATTATTGAATGGTTCAAGTAATTTCAGAGTGAAGTTAAAGATCATCGTGACAAGAGGATAAAATGTCTATGATATGATCATAGAGATGAGTATCTGAGTTACGAGCTTTGGCACGCAATTAAGACATTGTGGAAATTGTTTCTCAATAAATACCGCCTGGAACACCATAGTGTGATGGTGTGTCCGAACATCATAGTTGCACCCTATTGAATATGGTGTGTACCATGATGTCTCTTATCGAATTACCACTATCGTTCATGGGTTAGGCATTAGAGACAACCGCACTCACTTTAATAGGGCACCACGTAATTCCGTTGAGACGACACCGTTTGAACTATGGTTTGGAGAAACCTAAGTTGTCGCTTTCTTAAAAGTTTGGGGTTGCGATGCTTATGTGAAAAAGTTTCAGGTTGATGAGCTCGAACCCAAAGCGGATAAAAATGCATCTTCATAGGACACCCAAAACAGTTGGGTACACCTCCTATCTCAGATCCGGAAGCAAAAGTAATTGTTTCTAGAAACGGGTCCTTTCTCGAGGAAAAGTTTCTCTCGAAAGAATTAAGTGGGAGGATGGTGGATACTTGATGAGGTTATTGAACCGTCACTTCAACTAGTGTGCAGCAGTGCACAGGAAGTTGTTCCTGTGGCGCCCACACCAATTGAAGTAGAAGCTGATGATAGTGATCATGAAGTTTCGGATCAAGTCACTACCGTACCTCGTAGGGTGACAAGGATGCGTACTACTTCAGAGTGGTACAGTAATCCTGTCTTGAAGGTCATGTTGCTAGACAACAATAAACCTACGAGCTATGGAGAAGCGATGGTGGGCCCGAATTCCAACGACTGGCTCGAGGGCATAAAATCTGAGAGAGGATCCATGACTTTGGAAGAAATACTTGATTTTCGTAAGGCTGTTGGGTACAGATGGATTTTAAGAGTAAGACAGACAATGATGGTAAGTATCACCATTAAGAAAGCTCGACTTGTCGTTAAAGATGTTTTCGAAAAGTTCAAGGAGTTGACTACGGTGAGGCTTTCTCACCGTAGCGATGCTAAGAGTCTGTTGGAATTGGATTAGCACTTATCGCATTATTTATGAAATCTTGCATATAGGATGTCAAAACATTGTTTCCTTGACAGTTTTCTTGAGGAAAGGTTGTATGTGATACAACCGTAAGGTTTTGACAATCCTGAAAGACGCTAACAAGTATGCAAAGCTCCAGCTATCCTTCTAAGGACTGGAGTAAGCATCTCGGAGTTGGAATGTACGCTTTGATGAGATGATCAAAGATTTTGGGTCTATACAAAGTTTATGAGAAACTTGTATTTCCAAAGAAGTGAGTGGGAGCACTATAGAATTTCTGATGAGCATATGTTGTTGACATATTGTTGATCAGAAATGATGTAGAATTTCTAGAAAGCATGTAGGGTTGTTTGAAAAGTGTTTTTCAATGGAAAACCTGGACTAAGCTACTAGAACATTGAGCATCAAGATCTATGAGGATAGATCAAAAACGCTAAATGGTACTTTCAAATGAACACATACCTTGACATAATATTGAAGGTGTTCAAGATGGATCAGTCAAAGAAGGAGTTCTTGCCTGAGTTGTAAGGTATGAAGTTAAGAGTTAAAGCTCGACCACGGCAGAAGAGAGAGAAAGGACGAAGGTTGTCCCCTATGCTTCAGACGTAGGCTCTATAGTATGCTATGCTGTGTAATCAAGATCGGAAGTGTGCCTGCCATGAGTCGATCAAGGGTACAAGAATGATCCAGGAATGGATCATTGGACAATGATCAAAATTGTCCTTGGAGTAAATAAGGACATGTTTCTCAATTATGGAGGTGATAAAGAGTTCGGCGTAAAGGGTTACGCCGATGCAAGCTTTAACACCTATCCAATGACTCGAGTAGCAAACCGGATACGTATAGTGGAGCAACCATTTGGAATAGCTCCAAGTGGAGCGTGAAAGTAGCATTTACAATATGACCTAGAGATTTGTGAAGTACATACGGATCTGAATGTTGCAGACCCGTTGACTAAAACCTTTCTCACAAGCAAAACATGATCAAATCCCAGAACTCATTGAGTCTTAATCACATGATGATGTGAAATAGTTTAGTGACACTAGAAAACTCTTTGGATGTTAGTCACATGGCGATGTGACCTGTGAGTGTTAATCACATGGCGATGTGAACTAGATTATTGACTCTAGTGCAAGTGGGAGACTGTTGGAAATATGCCCTAGAGGCAATAATAAATTAGTTATTATTGTATTTCCTTGTTCATAATAATCGTTTATTACCCATGCTATAATTGTATTGATAGGAAACTCAGATACATGTGTGGGTACATAAACAACACCATGTCCCTAGTAAGCCTCTAGTTGACTAGCTCGTTGATCAACAGATGGTTCTTGCTTCACGACCATGGACATTGGATGTCGTTGATAACGGGATCACATCATTTGGAGAATGATGTGATGGACAAGACCCAATCCTAAGCCTAGCACAAAGATCGTAGTTCGTATGCTAAAGCTTTTCTAATGTCAAGTATCATTTCCTTAGACCATGAGATTGTGCAACTCCCGGATGCCGAGGGAATGCTTTGGGTGTACCAAACGCCACAACGAATCGGGTGGCTATAAAGGTGCACTACAGGTATCTCCGAAAGTGTCTGTTGGGTTGGCACGAATCGAGACTGGGATTTGTCACTCCGTATGACGGAGAGGTATCTCTGGCCCACTCGGTAGGACATCATCATAATGTGCACAATGTGACCAAGGGGTTGATCACGGGATGATGTGTTACGGAACGAGTAAAGAGACTTGCCGGTAACGAGATTGAACAAGGTATCAGCATACCGACGATCGAATCTCGGCAAGTACAATACCGCTAGATAAAGGGAATTGTATACGGGATTGATTGAGTCCTTGACATCGTGGTTCATCCGATGAGATCATCGTGGAACATGTGGGAGCCAACATGGGTATCCAGATCCCGCTGTTGGTTATTGACCGGAGAACGCCTCGGTCATGTCTCAAGATGGTTCCCGAACCCGTAGGGTCTACACACTTAAGGTTCGATGACGCTAGGGTTATAAAGGAAGTTTGTATGTGGTTACCGAATGTTGTTCGAGTCCGGATGAGATCCCGGACGTCACGAGGAGTTCTGGAATGGTCCGGAGGTAAAGATTTATATATGGAAAGTTGTTGTTCGGGTTCCGGGAAAAGTTCGGGTTTTTCCGGTATTGTACCGGGAAGCTTCCGGAAGGTTCCAGAGGATTCCGAAAGGGTCCGGAGGTCCGGAAGATGTTCCACCATGTCCAATACAGCAGCATAGGCTGTAAGGGGGCGCCCTAGCCTTAATGGGCCAGGGGCACCAGCCCCCCAAGGCCCATGCGCATGGGAGAGGGGAAACCCTAAAGGGGAGGGCCTCCACTTGACTTGGGAGGCACTCCTCCCCCCCGTGGCCGCCTCCCCCAACCCTAGATGAGATCTAGGGGGGCCGGCCCCCCCTCTCCCCACCTATAAATAGTGGAAGGGTGGGAGGGCAGCCGCACCCAAGTTCTGGCGCAGCCCTCCCCTCTCCCAAGTACTCCTCCTCTCCGCGGTGCTTGGCGAAGCCTGCAGGATTGCCACGCTCCTCCATCACCACCACGCCGTTGTGCTGCTGCTGGATGGAGTCTTCCTCAACCTCTCCTCTCTCCTTGCTGGATCAAGGCATGGGAGACGCCACCGGGCTGTATGTGTGTTGAACGCGGAGGTGCCGTCCGTTCGGCACTAGGATCTCCGGTGATTTGGATCACGGCAGTCACGACTCCTTCAACCCCTTTCTCTTGAACGCTTCCGCTTAGCGATCTACAAGGGTATGTAGATGCACTGTCCTTCCCCTCGTTGTTGGTTTCTCCATAGATAGATCTTGGTGACACGTAGGAAATTTTTGAATTTCTGCTACGTTCCCCAACAGCTATGACTTTGCTATGCTTAATGCTTGTCACTAGGGCCCGAGTGCCATGATTTCAGATCTGAACCTATTATGTTTTCATGAATATATGTGAGTTCTTGATCCTATCTTGATCCTATCATAACATAACCTATTATGTTATGATCCGGCAACCCAATAATCGGGACTACTCCCGGTGATGAACGTAGTTTGTGGATTTCATGTATTCACTATGTGTTAATGCTTTGGTCCGGTACTCTATTAAAAGGAGGCCTTAATATCCCTTAGTTTCCGTTAGGACCCCGCTGTCACGGGAGGGTAGGACAAAATATGTCATGCAAGTTCTTTTCCATAAGCACGTATGACTATATTCGGAATACATGCCTACATTACATTGATGAATTGGAGCTAGTTCTGTGTCACCCTATGTTATGACTGTTACATGATGAACCGTATCCGGCATAATTCTCCATCACCGATCCAATGCCTCTGAGCTTTTCACATATTGTTCTCCGCTTATTTACTTTTCCGTTGCTCTTGTTACAATCACTACAAAACCCAAAAATATTACTTTTACTACTGCTACCGTTACTTCCATATTACTTTGCTACTAAATACTTTGCTGCAGATACTAAGTTATCCAGGTGTGCTTGAATTGACAACTCAACTGCTAATACTTGAGAATATTCTTTGGCTCCCCTTGTGTCAAATCAATAAATTTGGGTTGAATACTCTACCCTCGAAAACTATTGCGATCCCCTATACTTGTGGGTTATCACTATGCGCCAGGATGGCCTCCACTGTCGCGCCCCTGAATGCTACAGGGCCTGCATCGCATACACTTCTCAACCCAGCCCGGTTGAGCAAAAACAGGCCCTAATACGCGTTTGGTTGCCTGTATCTAGTGTCCCTGCATTAGGTAATACGCAAGTGCACTTTGTTTGGTTCCCTGCATTGGCCCGAGCGGCACATGAACACGACGTTTGGTTGCATACGGCGTACATGTTGTGCTTACCTTGTACCCTAGTTGGTGAGCTTACCCACACCTAGCACACCAACGCCACAACATAGCAATTGCGATGAACTAGGCGAAGATGATGAAGTTCTTCAGCTTCAGCCCAAACTGATGATCCACCTTGACACCTCCACCTTGCTAGTGTCAACACTGCTGCCGTGCTTTCGCACCCACTCGTAGTAACCTTGTTCTGCTGCCTTCTTAGTATTGAACCCTCTATGGGTGCTGTTGCTATACGATGCCACTTGTGCACTGGCTTCTTCCCATGAACTATAAACCCCTGGGGACTTACCGATGAACACGTCATACCACTTGCCCTAGCAATGCACAAGAGAAAGAGTTGAAGCAGCAAATCAATGGAGCACACAAGTAGCAAGCAAAGCAGCACACAAACAACAATGGAGCAGAAGAGAAATAAAGCATGCATGATCATACGGCATAGCAAGTTCCTCCTAGCACTACCTTGGTGTTAACCTACCACCACATCCAAAAGAGGGTGTCATCCTACCACTGCAAGTTCACCATTAGCGTGAGGGGTTAGTATATACCACCTCACCAAAATATACAGACCATCAAATAGTTTTTGAGCCCTAGCTACACAAAATGTACGTCGCCATCGTCATCGTCGTCGCCACCGCCATCGCCGTCAGGGATCATGCATGCTCACATGTAGCACTACTCTAGTAGTAGTGCTTGCCCAGTCAGCTCCTGAGCGACAGCACCATGTGAGCGTCAGCCATGGCAACGAACCCAACACCCTGGGCCTTGTTGTCAAGCAGGTGGCTGAGAGCTGCCATGAGAGCCTCGTCGCTGAAGCCACCCTGGGTCATGACAGCGCCATACAGGTTAGGGTGGACGTCGAGGGGCTTGCACTCCCTGATGGTTGTTGCCACCTCCTTCACCGCCTCAGTCATGCTGCAAAAGACATTGATCTCCTCCTCCATCAGGCCTCCTTTGTTCCTCTTCCTATCATGGACGGGGTCAAATGGCTTGTCGAAGGGCTTCGTAGCGGGCTTGCCAGAGCCATCAAGGACCTCGACGTCCAGGGTCCCAGGGAAGTCTGGCATGGGAGAACCAAGAGGCTCCCCCAAGCCCATGGCATGCTTCCCAGTTGCCAGCCCGAAGGAGAAGATGTGCTGCATCTGGCTGTAGTTCTGGATGGGTGTGTTGAGGAACTCAGTGTCCCTTGGGTGGTCCTAAGAATGAAACACAAGTGTTGTTAGTTGCGATTAGGAGTAGGCAATGGTGGACAGTATGAAAAGGAAGAGGGTTGTGAGCTAACCGTGACATGGCCGGCGTAGTGCTCTGCCTCCAGAACTATGGAGCAAGTGTTCTCATCCCATGAGGCGCCGCTAAGGTCTCTAAGCTTGGACACTTGGATCCATCGACTTCTCCACTTCCTTAGGTGGTCGTACACCTGGGTGGCAGACACCTCTTGCCTGTAACTTCGAACACACCGCTTCACAACGGTGTTCAAGTGCACCTCCTTGAAGCCCTTGTCAGTCCTAACTCCACTAGAGATGAGCTCACACATCTTGTTCAGCATGAACGTGGACATGAACGGCTGTCACTTTTATGTTGTTCGACCTACCATCCTTCTTTGCCTTTGCTGCTACTAGCTTGAGTGCAGCAACAGCAGCAGCAGCAGCAGTAGTTGGCTCAACGAGCACTACTGGCACATAGAGGGAATCAGACGCGAACACCTCTGAATCAGGTGCCATCTCGGACATAGGTTGCGAGTCCTCGACAAATGATGGAGCAAACTGGCTGTCGGACACGACAAGGGCTTGACTAAGATCTTGCGTCTGCGTGGTCATGTCCTACAATCATAGCACGCATGGATAGTAAGCATAGCACACAACATACCGGACAATCCATGAAAGCAGAAGCATACATGTAAATGGTTCATCACTATCATAGTAAGCACATGCTTCATCACTATCATACCAAGCATACCGGACAATCTATGAGCAGGAACATACATCTACAAGAAACAGCATGCTACAAATGGACCAACAATACCTACAAATCACAGATCTAACCATGATTCAACACAAGCACAAGGTTCAACTTCAAACTCTACTACTAATCTAGCCTACCACATGCTTGAACATCTAGCCCTACCACAAATTGCAACCGCAGCATAGCAATCAACCATATCAGCTCACAGATCAGACCACTAATCAACCATGCATCTAGATCAAACCCTAGCTGCAGCTCAGATCTAGCTAGAAGGAACAGAGAGAAAGGGCGATTGAACTCACAGAGCCCATGGCTGCAGCTTGAGGATGAGGGGGGCGGTCGTGGAAGATCAACCCGGCCGGTGAAGGAGTGCCGACGCCGTGGACCACCGGCCGATGAAGATGCGTCGCTTACCTGCTCGTCAGTGCCGATGCGCGTCGACGGGTAAGCTCGAATGGAGGGAGAATGGTGGCGGGAGTTGGGGCGGTGAGGGAGGGGCTAAATAGGGTGGACTCGGCGGGAGGTGAGCCGAAATCCTCCCGCCGATTTTTCGATGACGCGAGCGAGCTCGCGCCATCTCCCCTGCTCGCACGAGGGGAGAAGCGCGTCGCCCTCCCCTGCCTCGCCCGAGCCAGGCTCGCGACCTACTGCCGATTCGGGTGTTTCCCCTGGGCCTGGCCTGGACGTGCTTTAAGGTCCATGCGATGCGTGCCACACAGTGAATGCAGGCAACCAAACGGGCCAATTTCTTCCCGCGCGGGCCAGGCTGGGCCTAATGAGGGCAACCAAACACGCCCCTAGTGATTTTAGAGATTGGCACATGCACGAGGGGTGACTATATCAAATAATACTAGATTTAAATGATACCAGTTACAATATTAATACCACTGCACAAGAAATGATATCGTGGTACCACTACACAATTTCCCGGTTTAAATGATATCGTGATACCACTACACAAAATTGAAATTTAAAAAATTCAAAAAAATTCGAGTACATTTGTGAATGTTCACAAGATATGTGTCTAAAATCTCTAAATACATCAAATCCGATTTCGAGATATAGATAGAGAAGCAAAAATGACAAATCTAGATGTGAAGTAAGCCATTTTGCCTTTTTGTGACACTATTCATGCTATATATGCCCTTTTTATTTCATTATGTGTATTTTAAATTTGGGTTTGGAATTTCTAGGAATTATAGACGCATATCTTGTGAAGATGCATGATTTTCCCCTAAAGTTTGGAAACTTCAATTGCATTCCGTGGTGTGGCATCATTTAAAATATCTAAATTTGCATTTGAATTCTTTAGGAATTATAGACACCTCGGTTCAGTTACAAGCACGATGCACGTGCTGATGCTGGTGCCAGAAATAGGATGAACTACTCGTTAGCAGCAGCTGCATGTAAGCCTCTGCATGCGCCCGACCCTTAATGAGAACCTCACAATTCGTGGTAGATTGAGAAACTAAGGTGACCGGTCAAAATTCAGAGACCCTCTGACCTCTGCAACTCCGAAGTCCCCGGGAGGAAAGCTCGACCGAAGTGATCACTTTCCCCCGTCTGTCGTCCCTCATTCAGCTAGCTGCGCCTCAAGCTGCCATCTTCCTTCCCCAGAAGCAGAGCTCGCGCGGGAGGACGGCCTAGCGGCAGGGGCTCCACCGTCAGCTAGCGCCCCCGGCCCGTGCTATGCGCCAGGATGGCCTCCACCGTCGCGCCCCTGAACGTCGACGTCGTTGCGGTGAACACCACGACGCAGAACAGCAATGCGTCGACGGCCACCAAGGCGTTCAACCCGGTGGTGTGCTACTCGCCCATGATGATGACCACCAACGGCATGTGGCAGGGCGAGGGCGTGAACCCGCTCGAGTTCTCCCTCCCGCTCTTCATCGTCCAGGTGGCCGTCATCGTCATCACCACCCGCCTCCTCGTCCTCCTCCTCCGGCCCTTCCGCCAGCCGCGCGTCATCGCTGAGATCCTCGCCGGCGTCGTGCTGGGCCCGTCCATGATCGGGCAGAGCGAGGTGTGGGCCAGCATGGTGTTCCCCGTGCGCAGCCTGCTCACGCTCGAGACGGTGGCGCACCTGGGGCTGCTCTTCTTCCTCTTCCTCGTCGGCCTGGAGATGGACGTCGACGTCATCCGCCGGTCCGGGGATAAGGCGGTGTTTGTCGCCATGGCCGGCATGGCGCTGCCCTTCTGCATGGGCATCGCCACCTCCTTCATTTTCCGGCACCAGGTGTCCCGCAACGTGCACCAGACCTCCTTCCTGCTCTTCCTCGGCGTCGCCCTCTCCGTCACGGCCTTCCCCGTGCTCGCCCGCATCCTCGCCGAGATCAAGTTGCTCAACTCGGAGCTCGGCCGAACCGCCATGTCCGCCGCCATCGTCAACGACATGTGCGCCTGGATCCTGCTCGCGCTTGCCATCTCCATTTCGGAGGTGGACAGCACCGCGCTGTCGTCACTCTGGGTGCTCCTCGCCGGGGTCACCTTCGTGCTCTTCTGCTTCTACGCCGTGCGCCCCTTGATGTGGCGGATCATCCGCAGCATCCCCGAGGGCGACGATGTCAGCAACGCGCAGATCACCCTCATCCTCACGGGCGTCATGATCGCCGGCGCGTGCACCGACGCCATCGGCATCCACTCCGTGTTCGGCGCCTTCGTCTACGGGCTGGTCATCCCGAGCGCGCCGCTAGGCGTGACGCTGATCGAGAAGCTCGAGGACTTCGTCACCGGGCTCCTCCTCCCGCTCTTCTTCGCCATGAGCGGCCTCCGCACCAACGTGCGCATGATACGCGACCCCGTCACCGTCGGCCTGCTCGTGCTCGTGTTTGTCATGGCCAGCTTCGCCAAGATCATGGGCACCATCATCATCGCGGCGCTCTACGCCATGCCGTTCCGCGAGGGCATCGCCCTCGGCTTCCTCATGAACACCAGGGGCCTGGTGGAGATGATCGTGCTCAACATCGGGAGGGACAAGCAGGTGCTGGACGACGAGTCGTTCGCCGTGATGGTGCTGGTGTCGGTGGCGATGACGTCGCTGGTGACACCGGTGGTGACGGGCGTGTACCGGCCGTCGCGGCGCCTCGTCGGCTACAAGCGGCGGAACCTGCAGCGCATCCGGCACGACAGCGAGCTCCGCATGCTGGCCTGCGTGCACACCACCCGCAACGTGCCGTCCGTGCTGTCGCTGCTCGAGCTCTCCAACCCGTCTAAGCGCTCCCCCATCTTCATCTACGCGCTCCACATCATCGAGCTCACCGGCCGAGCCTCCAACATGCTCGCCGCCGCGGCTGCCTCCGCCTCCAGCCGGACAAGCTCGTCCTCCGCCTTGCCCGCCACCACGGAGCACATCTTCAACGCCTTTGAGAACTACGAGAGGCTGACCGGTCAGTGCACACAGTTGCCAATTAAAAACTCCATTAAAAATTTATATATAGAATGAGTAATGAAGATGACAACATATATACACAGGAGGCGTGTCCATCCAGACGCTGGCGGCGGTGTCGCCGTACCAGACCATGCACGACGACGTGTCGGTGCTGGCCGAGGACAAGCACGTGTCGCTCATCGTGATCCCATTCCACAAGCAGCAGACGGTGGACGGCGGCATGGAGCCCATCAACCCGTCCATCAAGGGATTCAACGAGAGCCTCCTGGCCACCTCCCCGTGCTCCGTGGCCATCCTCGTCGACCGCGGCCTGAGCGCCGCCGCGGCGCGCATGTCGACGGAGCACCGCGTGGCGCTCTTCTTCTTCGGCGGGCCGGACGACCGCGAGGCGCTCGCGTACGCGTGGAGGATGGTCGAGAACCCCGGGGTCGCCCTAACCATCTTGCGGTTCCTCCCGCCGGACTACCGGGCGGCGGCGCGGTCCTTCTCCGAGGCCTCCTACCGGTCGGCGGCGTCGGGCGGCATGGACCCGCGCGGGGCCGCGATGAGCGCGAGCACGGAGGGCAAGAGCGAGCTGCAGATGGACGAGGAGTACCTGGGCGAGTTCCGCGCGCGCAACCACGGCAACCCCACCATCACGTACGCGGACAGGCCGGTGACCAACAGCGAGGAGACGGTGGCCGCCATCCGGGGCATGGACAACAGCGCGCACGAGCTGTACATCGTGGGGCGGCGCCCCGGCGAGGCCGGGTCGCCGATGACGGCGGCGCTGGAGGACTGGATGGAGTCGCCGGAGCTGGGGCCCATCGGGGACATGCTCGTGTCGTCCGACTTCTCCATGGCGGTATCGGTGCTGGTGGTGCAGCAGTACGTGGTGGTCGGCGCGCCCATGGTCGCGGCCGTGCCCGGCCCCGGCAGCGACCCGGTGCGCCAGTACGTGGGCAACGCCAACCAACGGTCCGGCGCGTACCGGGCGAGCACGGCGTCGTCGGCGAGGGATAGCAGATGGTCTAATGACACCGTAGGATTCTGAGGCGCGCGTAGGGGTCTTCGGCTGTTGTGTGATTTCGGGGGATTTCGTGTCCCTGTAGTGAGTGTAAGTGTGTAACAGTATTGTTCCTTCAGACTCGCTTCGTGTAGTGTGTGAGGTTGTAGCTGCATTGTACTGCTCTGTTATGTGATGAACGGTGAGATTATTGCCTTACTCATCAACAATTTCGACGTGATCAATCTCCGAACCAGATAAATTAGCACTTTAGCTAGGTGTAAGTTGACTGATTTTCTAATTAGGGTCAGTCGATTTTTTTCTTACCATTGATCGCTGCTCCAAGATGCGTGCTCTTCAGGTTTTTTTCATGTTGGTGTACTGTCATGTTTTGGGCTGAAATGTTCCGACTGACCACTGTTTCGGCTCAGTCGTTCCGTACTAGGCTGAAGCCCGTTACACGATTTCCCATAGGCTTGTTTGTATCCGTTGTCGCTTCTGCTTTTTTTCTTCTATTTTACTAAGTTTATGGGTAGTTTTGGGATGTGGAATCAAAATATTTTGATTCTATTTTAGTTTTTATTTTATTTTCCTTTTTAAGTGTAATTCTGTGTTTGCTGTTTGCAAATTCTCTCATCTTGTTTCTTTTGGAAGTGTAATATCAATGTCACTAATTCATTCTTTCTTAGAAAAGTTTATTAATTTATTTAAGGGTAATACCAATGCTACTGATTCATTTGTTCTTATTAGGAAACTTTTTGCTGTGAAATTGCACTATTATATGCTTATTCTTGCATATTATTAAAAATTACAATTTCTGTATAAATTATGTGGGAATTTTGTCATTTTTATTATTTTTAATATCGATGGCACTAATTTATTTTCCTTATAAAACATCATTATTTCATTTTTTTATTTGATTATCTCTGTACAGAAAACTAGACATATTAATTGAACTGTAACTCCGTATAAATAAACATACCTATGTCTTTCCTCATCATCCTCATACGAAGATTAATTGAGTTTTATTGGATCGATCAATCAAAACTTACACACATAAGACATACTCCCTCCGTTCCGTAATGTAGTGGCTATAGATTTTTTGAGAAGTCAAATTTTGCAAACTTTGACCAAATTTGTAGAGAAAAATATTTATATCTACAATAGAAAAAATATATAATATGGAACTACATCTTATGATGAATTTGGTGATATATGTTTCGCATTCTAGATGTAAATATTTTTCTCCACAAACTTGGTCAAAGTTGGTGAGGTTTGACTTTTCAATAAATCTATAGGCACTATATTATGGAACGGAGGGAGTATCTATGAACACCTAAAGAACAGCAAAATAGAAAGAAGCTACGGTCACAGTTGATGTAGACGGTGGGCATACGGCAATGTCAGACGCTCGGATCTTGGTGACGGTCATGGCAAAGGCGTCAATGCCAACAACTTTAGCGAGAGGACTGCACTGCTGACCAAGGGCAACCATTTTATACAAGCAGTTGACATGACGTTTAAGGAACATATGTTAAATGGTAAACTCACTGAGAGTCGTCCAAAAGGACCAGCAGAAAGCACCGAAAGCTGACCAGAACACACGAATAAACTGTCCCGAAAGGTCTCAGAAAAAACTAGCTGAACTGACTAGCGAAGCTCTTTGGATTCCAGGTTACGTTCAACAACAACCAAACGCAAAGCGAGGTCACAGACAAAAAGAATGTGTTTTGAGCTTTCATCCTCACAAAAAAGAGAATAGCCTGGAGCTACATTGCTATGTCTTTTGATGATTTGATCGCTAGGAGGGAGGCAACGTATGATTGCTAGCCAAAGAAAAGTCTTAACTTTAAGGGGAATTCTCGGCCACCACAAGTCCCTAAACTTAGAATGGCGCCCCTAAATAAGCTTCAAGTAGAGATTTAACAGAAAATGTCTAGAGGGAGAGTGAGCCCACAAGATCTGATCCCGGTCTCCGAGAGCATAGGGAAAAGGTTAGTAAGATCCTTCCAATTCGCCAACCCTGCAGCAGACAAAGCCCGGCGTAGGCCAAGGTCCCAGTTATTCGCCGCAAGCTCCAAAATAGAGATCGCCTGGTTGGAGCAGTAACAAAACAAAATACGAGAAGCATGACAGAGGAGGGCCTCCCCTACCACTCGAGGCTGAAGTCCACCGAGGTGCCCGAACTAACCAAGAATTTGATGAAGCTCCGAAATTCATCACATACTTTAATTATGAATTATCAAAATTGAGATCTGCCCCTCGGGAAGGCGTTGAGAGGTGGACATGAAGGGGATATATTTAGCTTTGCGAATTTTAAGCCATAGGGAGTCTGATGAATCAGGATGGATGTGCCACCATCATTTCATAGTTGGACATTTGTTCATAATGGCGCATTAATAATGCCCAAACCCCCTCTTGGGATGGCACATGATATTTCACTTAAACATCCAATATTTCCTCTTGTTATTGACATTATTCTAACAGAAAGTGCTTCGGTCCATGTCAAAGAAGGCATGATTGCAATCATAGAGATGATAAAAGTGCATGATGAAGGTGGGCAAGCTAGACAAGGAGTTAATAAGGATTGGTGTTGTCCCCTGATGACCCACAAGTATAGGGGATCGCAACAGTCTTTGAGGGTAGTATTTCACCCAAATTTATTGATTCGCCACAAGGAGAGCCAAACAATATTTATCAGCCTTAGCAGTTGAGTTGACAATTCAACCACACCTGAGAAGTCACTTCCTTGCAACAATTTATTAGTAGAACAGTAATTTGATAGTAGTTGAAAATTTGAAATAGTAGTAGCAATAGTACAGTAAAAATAGTAGCAGTTTTATAGCAATTGGAACATCAACGATAATAGTGATTCGAGCAAAGACAATATTATGAAAATCGTAGGCATGGAGTAGCGATGGATATTTGGATGACATTCATCATGTCACAGTCACAATAAAGAGCGATACACAATAGATCCAATTCATCAATCATATATAGGGATGTCTTCCGTATATAGTCATACACTCATACGTTCTTGAGGTAAGAACTTGCATGACATCTTTTATCCTACCCTCCCGTGCCAGTGGGGTCCTTATGGAAACTAAGGGTTTAAGGCGCTCCTTTAAATAGAGAACCAGAATGAACCATTAACACATGGTGAATACATGAACTCCTCAAATTACAATCATCCCCAGAGCGTATCCCAATTATTGTCACCCCTGAGTCTGATACAGAACAATATGAGGTGCATGTAACTTGCAGATAGGATCAATAACTCAAATATATTCATGAAAATATAAAAAATTCAGATATGAAGTCATGGCACTAGGGCCCTAGTGCTAAGCATTAAGCATAGCAAAGTCATAGCAACATCAATCTCGGAACCTATTGGATACTACGGGTCAAGCCATAATAATGACTCGATTACATGACAAATTGCATCCATCTTCATCTACCTCCAGCATGCCTATGATGAAATTACTCACACCCGGCGGCGAGCATCATGAAATTGTTGATGGAGAAGGGTTGATGATGATGATGGAGATGAACCCCCCTCTTCAGAGCCTCGGACGGACTCCTAATCAGGCCTCCCGATGAAGAACAGGAGGTGGCGGCGGCTCGGCATCGTAAAACACGGTGAAACTTTCTCTCTGATTGTTTTCTCGGGAAGGCGGTACTTATGGACTTGGAGACAAGGCAAACGGAGGCTCGAGGGTCCCACAAGCTCAGATGGTGTGTGCCCCCAAAGCTTGTGGCTCTCTGGTGGCCCCCTCCGGTAGATCTTTGTGCTAATATTTTTTTTATATATTCCAGAACAATTCCCAGTAAAATTTCATCCAATTCCGAGAACTTTTCATTTCTGCACAAAAACAACACCAAGGTAGTTGTGCTGAAAACAACGTTAGTTCGGATCAGTTCATTCAAATCATGAGTATTTGGAAAAGTAGATACGTTGGAGATGTATCAACTCCCCTCAATCTTAACTCATTGCTTGTCCTCAAGCAATTCAGTTGACAAACTGAAAGTGACAAATCAAAACTTTTACAAACTCTTTTGTTTATATTGTCGTGATGACCCACAAGTATAGGGAATCTATCGTAGTCCTTTCGATAAGTAAGAGTGTCGAACCCAACGAGGAGAAGAAGGAAGTGACAAGCGGTTTTTAGCAAGGTATTCTCTGCAAGCACTGAAATTATCGGTAACAGATAGTTTTGTGATAAGATAATTCGTAACAAGTAACAAGTAACAAAAGTAATAAGGTGCAGCAAGGTGGCCCAATCCTTTTTGTAGCAAAGGACAAGCCTTGGCGAACTCTTATATAAAGCAAAACGCTCCCGAGGACACATGGGAATTACTGTCAAGCTAGTTTTCATCATGCTCATATAATTCGCGTTCGTTACTTTGATAATTTGATATGTGGGTGGACCAGTGCTTGGGTGTTGTCCTTCCTTGGACAAGCCTCCCACTTATGATTAACCCCTCTCGCAAGCATCCTATGACGCCCCCGATTCAATCGTACACTAATCCTACACACAAACGTGTACGATCAAGATATGGGACTCACGGGAAGATATCACAACACAACTCTAAAAATAAAATAAGTCATACAAGCATCATTATACAAGCCAGGGGCCTCGAGGGCTCGAATACAAGTGCTCGATCATAGACGAGTCAGCGGAAGCAACAATATCTGAGTATAGACATAAGTTAAACAAGTTTGCCTTAAGAAGGCTAGCACAAACTGGGATACAGATCGAAAGAGGCGCAGGCCTCCTGCCTGGGATCCTCCTAAACTACTCCTGGTCGTCGTCAGCGGTCTGCACGTAGTAGTAGGCACCTCCGGGGTAGTAGGAGTCGTCGTCGATGGTGGCGTCTGGCTCCGGGGCTCCAATATCTGGTTGCGACAACCAGGAAGAAAGGAAAGGGGGGGGAAAGGGGAGAAAAGCAACCATGAGTACTCATCCAAAGTACCCGCAAGCAAGGATCTACACTACATATGCATGGGTATCTGTGTAAAGGGGCAATATCGGTGGACTAAACTGCATAAGGCCACCTCCATCTTGCAGCATGTAGAAGAGAGTAGATGGTAAGTTCACCAAGTAGCATCGCATAGCATAATCCTACCCGGTGATCCCCTCCTCGTCGCCCTGTTAGAGAGCGATCACCGGGTTATCTCTGGCACTTGGAAGGGTGTGTTTTATTAAGTATCCGGTTCTAGTTGTCATAAGGTCAAGGTACAACTCCAAGT
The DNA here is from genome assembly GCA_021605145.1 of Aegilops bicornis. Classification (NCBI taxonomy): domain Eukaryota; kingdom Viridiplantae; phylum Streptophyta; class Magnoliopsida; order Poales; family Poaceae; genus Aegilops; species Aegilops bicornis. Next base: position 830,656,757 of record CM038670.1, read on the forward strand.
CTTCCTGTTATCAAGATCACGGCTATTCGAATAGATAAACTTCCTGCATGGGTGCACCACATAACCCAACACGCCGATCCCATTTGGCGGACACACTTTTACGGGTCATGCCCGCCGCGGAAGATCAACACGCCGCAGCCCTACCTAGGCACAACAAAGGAGGTCAGCATGCCGGTCTAAATCCTATGGTGCAGTGCAGGCCCATCGCCCATTGCACACTCAAGACGTTGTGAGGGCGGCCGGAAGCAGAACTAGCCCCCTTAATACAAGAGCAGGCTTACGTTCCAATCCGGCGCGCGCCGCTCAGTTGCTGACGTCACGAAGGCTTCGGCTGATATCACGACACCGAGTGCCCATATCTTTCCCACTAGTTGGTTAGTGCGTATAGACCAAATGGCCAGACTCAGATCAAATACCAAGAACTCGTTAAGCGTGTTAAGTATCCGCGAATGCCGACCAGGGCCAGGCTCACCTCTCTCCTAGGTGGTCTCAACCTGCCCTGTCGCTCCGCCACAAATTAATAGTTGGGGGCCGTCGAGAACCTCTATCAAGATGGAGCCACATGCCCCTTCAGCCCCCATCTCCGAACAGTATCATAAGTAATGTAATAGTATAAAGTATATAGCATATGCCCGTGATCACCTCCCGAAGTGATCACGGCCCAGTAGTATAGCATGGCGCGGACAAGAGTGTAGGGCCACTGATGGAATACTAGCATCCTATACTAAGCATTTAGGATTGCAGGTAAGGGTAACAACTGTAATAACAATGACAGGCTATGCAGCAGAATAGGATTAACCGAAAGCAGTTACATGCTGCACTACTCTAATGCAAGAAGTATAGAGAAGAATAGGTGATATTTGGTGATCAAGGGGGGGCTTGCCTGGAAGCTCTGGCAAGAAGGAGGGGTCGTCAACACCGTAGTCGTACTGGGTAGCAGCGGCGTCGGTCTCGGTGTCTAACGACAGAAGAGGGGGAAGAAACAATAAATATAATGCAAACATAAGCATGACGATGGAAGACATGACAATGCGCGGTGCTAGATGTGCCCTAACGCGGTAGGAGGTGGTACCGGCGAAGGGGGGAAACATCCGGGAAAGTATTCCCGGTGTTTCGCGTTTTCGGATAGATGAACCGGAGGAGAAATTTGCATGTTTGCTATGCTAGGGATGCGTGGCGGACGAGCGGGCTGCTTATCCGGATTCATCTCATCGTTCTGAGCAACTTTCATGTACAAAGTATTTTCATCCGAGCTACGGTTTATTTTATATAATTTTCTAAAGTTTAATAATCATTTTTTGAATTTATCTAATTAATTTAATCCAACATTATCCAGAACAGTGTTTGCTGATGTCATCATGATGTCAGCAGTCAACAGAGGTGTTGACTGGTCAAACTGACGTGTGGGACCCACCTGTCATACCTTGTTAACTAACCTAACAGATTAATTAACTAAACTAAGTGATTAGGTTAATCTAATCATGATTAGTTAAATTAACTAATTCTTTAATGAATAATTTAATTAATTTTAATTATTATTTATTAATTTATTCCCTTAATTCTCTTTTTTTCGTTCTGGGCGCGGGGTCCCCTTGTTATTGGCCCTAGGGGCCATAGCGGGTCGGGCATTGCGGGGCGAACGGGCACAGGGCGCTGGCGCCCAGCCCGAACGGGCGCCGATGCGGAGCGAAAAGCGGCTGAGCCGAGCGGCAACCTGACCGCCGGGCCTTGCCGGTACCGTGGTCCGGACCGTGGGCCTTGGCGGGCCGATGGCGCAGCGGAGCGGCAAGACGGGCATAGTGGCGGAGGCGGGGCACGACGCAGTCTGAGCATGTGTGTGGCGCGACGACGCAGGGCGGAGGGCGAGCAGCGACGGTGGTGTCGGAGCACGACTAGGGGCGGAGCGGATGCACGCCCAGCGCGCGCTGAGGAGGCAGCGGCCCCGGGCAGCAACAAGTGCGGCGGCGGCAGCGGTCGCGAGCTCCGGCGCGGAGGGAGAGCGCGATGGAGGGCGCGGTGAGGTAGAACAATAGGGGCCGGCCACGGCGCGGGCGCAGCGCCAACGGGCGCGGCGAGCGGGTGTGACCATTGCATGGACGTGGCGACGACGCGGCGAATGTGGCAAGGACGGGTCGTGCGCGCGGTGCGGCGACGAGTGGGCGCGATGGACGAGTGAGCAGAGCAGAGAAGGGGGAGGCCGGTGCCTCACCACGGGGCGTAGGGACTAGGGCAACGGGGCGCGAGGTGGACGTCGGAGACGTCGTACGCAGGGTAGGCAGGCCGGCGGGGAGGTCCGTCGAGGAGGAGGGCGGCGAGGCGTTCCGGCCGACGGGATCCAGGGGTGACGGGGTCGGCGCGATGAGGGGCGCCGTCGAGCGGTGTGGTGGGGTGAGGGGCGCCCGATCCAGATCCAAAACGGGGGGGGGGGGAGGACGAGAGAGAGACGTGGGGGCGAGTGGGGAGTAGGCTAGGGTTCGATTAGATGGGAGGGGGTTAAGCGGGGCAGTGGCAGAGGCCGGCTGGGCCAGGTGGGCCGGTTGGCCACCTGGGCCAGTTGGACCAAAGGGGTGCTTCTCCCTTTTCCTTTTCTTTCGTCTTTGTTTGTATTTATTATTTTCTCTTCTCTGTTTTCTATTATAGTTCATTTACTTTTAGTTTTATAAAATACCAAGTTAGCACCCAAAGTAGTATCATTAATATAAGCCCGCCAAACTTAGTTTGGACTCAAAGTAAATTAGTTTAATATTGCTATAATTTAAAAAGCTATTATATTTTTATTTTAGTCACTGTTTTAACTAGTTTAGGGCATTTAACACTTTACAAAAATTTGGTTTCTCCACCATAATTACTAACGAATTATTTTTCATATCCAGAACATTTTGGTTTTAATATTTGAAAACTTTCGTTGTTTAACTTGAATTTGAATTTTGAATCCGAACGGGGTTGAATCACCGCGATATTAACAACGGTAATCATGGTGACGTGGCATTGTTAGTAGTGATTATTGTAGCTTAAATATCCGGGCGTCACAATTCTCCTCCACTACAAGAAATGTCATCCCGAGATTTAAGAGGTAGAGTAGGGGCGGGGGGTTGGTTACGAAATTCTAACGGGTCTTCTCGGCCTTGGTTGCTCTTCTCGAAGAGGTCGATCCATTACATTGCTGCTTCATTTCTCTGCTTCGGGTAATCATGAGGAAGTTGGCATCCTTTCTTCGGGAACTCCTTCGTACTTGCGAATAGGAAAGGGGCAGCTTCAAAAGGACAGCTCTCTACAAGGTTGCTTATCTGGTAGATAATATTAGGGAAGGTGGCAGAAAGTAACTCTCGAGTTGAAACTTAAGAAATTATCGAGATCAAAGTAAGAAGGTGCACAATAGAAGTTTCAAGCACATAGGCAATCGTTTGTTGCCTGATACGAAATGTGAAAGGGGTTCAGAGCAATAGGAATAAGTATTGCGTCTGATACCAGAATAGATTACTAGGCAGGTGGCCCGTGAATTACATACGAAGTCAAGCTCGAGGAATAACTTTGGCAATAAGGTCTACAGGAGAGTCAGGTTTCGATCCTGTGGAACTGTGGGTTATGGGCCCACCATGTGGGTTAAAATTAGAAAGGGGGCTGACATCTTGCACGGTCACGATAGCAATGCATGTCAGAGGGTAGCCTTCCAGCTATGTTGGCAACAACGTTGGTATCAAGGGCGAGGGACGAAGAGAACCATTTTCCTGCTCGTTGAACGAGGCTTACCAATAAGTAAGGTTCTCGTCCATCGGTGGCTACCGGAATGTTATCAACAATAGTAACAGGGTCTTATTGACAGAGTAGTACGCCGAGGTGTTTACATAAGTAGTGAATTATTACTGCTTAGATCATATAGATCACAAGAAAGATTAAACAAAATAATGGAAAGGAAAATGTGTTTAAACACATACTTCAAGGGTATATCCTTCCGAAGGACAAGCTGAGCATGATATCCATGACAGGATATAACGTAGAAAACTCTTTAGGTAGGGGAGAGAAATTTCATAACATTACCCATACAACGGTGTTTGGATAATTGAGCAAGAATCATTTAGCATTGGGCTTCAAATGCTCTTATTGAAAATCGTATTACCACAGACATGCTTCGAGATAACATTGACATGGCCTTCAAGCAAAGGTCAGACTTTGGATACAGGAAGGATCCATCAGGAATAACTTGTAGAATAAGTCTTACAATTTCCTCATGGAAGAATGGATAACCTTGCTAATAAGGAAACTATAACAGCAGGTCATCCGGCCAGGTGTGCTGGGCATGCCATCACCTTACCGGGTCATAAAAGTCCAGTGTTATAACTCTTGGAAAAATGTTCCAACCATCATATCTGACCGAGATTCAGATCTGATTAGTGCCAGGATACCTCAGACTCGGGATGCCTGAGAAGAAAAGTGTGACGCCCCCGATTCAATCATACACTAATCATGCACGCAAATGTGTACGATCAAGATCAGGGACTCACGGGAAGATATCACAAGACAACTCTAAAACATAAATAAGTCATACAAGCATCATAATACAAGCCAGGGGCCTCGACGGCTCGAATACAAGTGCTCGATCATAGACGAGTCGGTGAGCGACAATATCTGATCTGAGACATAAGTTAAACAAGTTTGCCTTAAGAAGGCTAGCACAAACCGGGATCTGAGATCGAAGAGGCGCAGGCCTCCCGCCTCGGGATCCTCCTAACTACTCCTGGTTATCGTCGGCGGGCTGCACGTAGTAGTAGGCGCCTCGGTGTAGTAGTAAATCGTCGCCGGCGGTGGCGTCAGCTCCAGGCTCCATCGTGCAGTCGCAAAGAACCGGGTTGTGACGCCCGGATAGTTAAGCTACAGTAATCCTCTGCTAAGGATGCCATGCCACCTTTATTATTGTTACTAATCTCGCGTTAGTTCAAAACTAGTTCGAATTCAAAATTCAAAATTTAGCAAACAATAAAGGTTTTCAAACATTGAAACAAAATTGTTCGGAGTGTGCAGTTAAATGCCTAGGTAATTATAGTGCAGAAAACACCTTTTAAGAAAGTGCCTAAATACATTAAAATGAAATAAAACAAAAAAGAAAATAAATAAAAAGAAAGGAAAAGAACAAAAAAAAGCAAGTCCCCCCCCCCACCCGCTGGGCCTCGGCCCAGCTAGCCTATGGGCTGCCAGGCCGGCCCAGCCGGCCTCCCCTTAACCCCCACCCCGACCGGAACCCTAGCCGGTCCGCCCCCACTACTCCCCCATGATCCCCACCCCCGCTCCCTCGTTCTCCCACATCGCCCCCACCACATGCAACCCTCGCACACATCGAGCCAGGCCCGGACGCTCGTGCCCGATGCGAGCCGCCGCTCCCCTGAGGCCACCGCCACCGCACGAGGCCCGCACCACCCGAAGCGCCTTCGCCTCGCCGCCTCTCGGCTCGCCTCCCCTCGCTCCTCTTCCCGACCCGATCGGGAAGGGGCAACGAGCCCGACGCCTAGACATCGGGCGCCCGTGCTGTGTGCCGCACCACCACCGCCCGGAGACCTTGCCGCCTCGACCTCTTCCCCGTCGTCGACCCCGCCACCATCGCCGACCCGTCCTCGCCCTCTCCATCAACGGCCTCCTCATCGCCGCGCCCGTCGCCGGACCGCCTCCCCGTCTCCGTCGAACGTCTCCGTCCTCCTCCCCACGGGTCGCCCCCGAGCCTCGCCGCCCCCTTCTCACGACGAACGTGAGGCCCCTCCCATCTCCCCTCTGTCCCCATATCCCTCCCACGCGCAGGCACGCTCGGCGCTGACGACGCTGCCGCCAACAGGTTGCCGCTTCGCGCCGGCCACCTGCACCAGACGCCAGACACGGCGCTTCGTGCGCCGCCATCGGCTCGCTAGGCCATAGCCCCTCGCCACTGCCTTATGCGATCCGCCACCGTCAGCCTTGTGCTCCTCCGTCGCCGCCGGTGGTCACCGCCATGGGGCCGCCACCGCCATGGCTCGCTTCAGGCGGGTGCCCCATCGGTCCTCGCTTCTGGCGATACCAAGATACCGCTTATGGCCCTCGTACATCACTGTAGGGGCCCACCCCAGAACGTTTAAAAAAAGGAATTAAAAATATTAAATAAATAAATAAATAAATAATAATTAAAATAATTAAAATATTAATTAATTAAGTAAGTAATTAATTGAGTTAATTAATCCTGATTAGATTAACCTAATCACTAATTAAACTAATTAATCTGTTTTAATTAATCTTAGTCACGCCAGTTGACTGTGTCAATGGTCGGCGTTATTCTTGACATCACTCTCATGTCATGCTGACGTCATCATTTACTATTCTGGATAATGTTGGATTTAAATAAATAATTAAATAAAATGAGAAAATGATTAAATCTTTAGAAAATCATATCTTTTAATCCGTAACTCGGATTAAAATATTTTCAACATGAAAGTTGCTCGAGCAGCGAGACGATTCGGATACGCAAAACCGCTCGTCGCCACACCCCCTAGCCTATCGAACTCGCAACTTTCCCTCCTCGGCTCCTCGCTCAAAACGCTAAACACCGGGATACTTTCCCGGATGTTTCTTAACAGTATCACCTCATACCACGTTAGGGCACGCCTAGCATCGTTACTTGTCATGTCATGCATTGATATGCATCTTTTACATGGTATTCATTGTTTCTTCCCCTCTTGTCTCCGTAGACTACGAGACCGACGCTTTGCCAGTTCAACTACGGAGTCGACGACCCATCTCTCTTGCCAGAGCAACCGTGCAAGCCCCCCCTTGATCACCAGATATCGCCTATTCTACTCTATAACGCTTGCATTAGAGTAGTGTAGCATGTTATCGCTTTCCATTATACCTATCACGATGCATAGCTTTGTCCTTGCTACTCTTTTGTTACCTTTACCGCAATCCTACACCTTAATATAGGATGCTAGTATTCCATCTGTGGCCCTACATTCTTGTCCGTCTGGCATGCTATACTATCGGGTTGTGATCACTCGGGAGGTGATCACGGGTATATACTTATACTTATACATGATACATGTGGTGACTAAAGTCGGGTCGGCTTGTGGAGCACCATGAGTGATTCACGGATTAAATTTGAAAGGACCTTTGTCCCGACGGCCCTCTGGATGGATCTTTGTGGCGGAAGCGGCAGGCGAGTTGAGACCGCCTAGGAGAGAGGTGGCCTGGCCTGCTCGGGCGCTCGCGGATACTTAACACGCTTAACGAGATCTTGGTATTTGATCCGAGTCCGCTCACGGGCCTATACGCACTAACCAACTACGTGGGAAAGATATGGGCACTTTCGGCGTCGTGGTATCGGTACCGGCACTTCGTGACGCCAAGAATCGAGTGGCGCAGTTGATTGGGCGAACGCACAGAGGCTAGGTCTGCTTCGGCCAGACGCGTGCAATGTGCAGTGTGCTAAGGCGATGGGCCCAGACCCTGGCGCTTTAGGTTTAGACCGGCGGGGCCTCTCTGCTGAGCCTAGGTGGGGCTGCGGCGTGTTGATCTTCCGCGGCGGGCATGACCCAGAAAGTGTGTCGGCCAAATGGGATCAAGCGTGTTGGGTTATGTGGTGCACCCTGCAGGGAAGTTAATCTATTCGAATAGCCGTGATCTTGATAGCAGGTGACGACTTGGAGTTGTACCTTGACCTTATGACAACTAGAACCGGATACTTAATAAAACACACCCTTCCAAGTGCCGATACAACCGGTGGTCGCTCTCTCTCGAGGGGATATGAGGAGGGATCGTCGGGTAGGATTATTGCTATGTGATGTTACTTGGAGGACTTCAACCTACCCTCTTCTACTGTTGCAAGGCGGAGGTGACGAAGCGTAGTCTTCGATAAGACTAGCTATCCCCTCTTATTACGGCATTCTGCGATTCGGTCCACCGATATGGCCCTTTACACATATATCCATGCATATGTAGTGTAGCTCCTTGCTTGCAGTACTTTGGATGAGTACTCACGGTTGCATTATTTACCCATTTTTCACCCTATCTCTACTCGATTGTCGCAGCAGACGATGGAGCCCAGGAGCGACGCCACCGTCGATGGCGGCTACTACCGGAGGCGCCTACTACTACGCAGCAGTCACCGACGATTTACCGTGAGTAGTTAGGAGGATCCAGCAGGAGGCTGCGCCTCTTTCGATCTCAGATCCCGGTTTGTGTTAGCCTTCTTAAGGCAAACTTTTTAACTTATGTACGTACTCAGATATTGTTGCTTCCACGACTCGCCTATGATCGAGCACTTGTATTCGAGCCCTCGAGGCCTGGCTTGTATTATGATGCTTGTATGACTTATTTATGTTTTAGAGTTGTGTTGTGATATCTTCCGTGAGTCCTCGATCTTGATCGTACACATTTGCGTGCATGATCGGTGTACAATTGAATCGGGCGTCACAAGTTGGTATCGAGCCATTTGCTGTAGAATCCCCTTCCACACTCCTTGGCCGAAGTCGAGTCTAGACATTGCAAAAAACTTTTACTAACTTGGCTGTGTGCCTTACGGGCCCACGTCGCCATCGGGTGGTACTAGGATCTTTTACTCCTCGACCTTTACTCTGGGACTCTAAACTCTCTTATATTCGGGTTAAATGAATTTTACTAAATCTAACATTAGGATCTCGTTGTCACTTTCACCCGGAGAGCCCCTTATTACTGATGATCGTCACGCACTGAAGACCACGAAGATACTCTCCATTGTTAACTCGAGAACTTGTGTTCATCGTGTTTGCAATTCCCCTTCCACCGTAAACCCTTATGGATAACTACTTGCGCTTGTTATTCTTACCCTCATCCCCGCTTGGTCTTGTTATTACAAGATACCACGAAAAACTTCGTCGTTGTTTCGATAATCCTTTGAGCTTCTTGCCGTCTTTGTTCCTTGTCACTGAATACCCCTACGGTTAATTCTCGCACTTATCGAGTATCCGCTCATCCCTAGTTGTTCTGTGTTACACAAAAGTCTTGAAATACCATTCGTTATTCGAAAATCCTCTGCAACCTATTGCTGGAATTTCTTGTTTGCTTTCATTATGATTAATCCCATAAGTATAGTAATCATATTAGCATCCTTTGTCACCATCATTTTTGAGTCCGTTGATTCAATACGTTGTGAATGTTCACAATCATCAGTCGAGTCCTAGGATTATCTTTCCGGCTCAGACGTCATTTTGAACATGAGCTGGTTCTCGACCAAACTATCTATCGTCGATTGTGCCTCTGGTATATACAATTGATCCATCCTTGATCACAATGTCTGCTTCTGATCCCTTGTTTTGGAAATCATAATTCCTTTGCATTTAAGTTTTGAATTATTCAGATGATTCCATAACTTGTTGCATTCGCATTCTTTCTTCCTCTGATTGGGTATCGACACCGCCTCGGCTCCTTGTGGATCGCCTTATCCACTGTTGGATTATTATATCCAACAGTGTCCTTCCTAATAATCACCTTGTGAGTCCTTCTCCGATACATAATGCCTTTGTTAAGTTGTATCCTTTCCTTTTGTCATCCATGCTCTGCTTTCGAGCTGGTGATACTTACTCTTGAAGCTTATGGTATATGTTCGCAAGAAGCCCCGATGGGATTGAACCAACGCCTTCCCTCATCAGCGTGAACCCAAAAGATTTCACGAGTCATACTTATCTGGTATTGCACTGTAAAACTTTCAACAACTAATGCCATCTTCGAAATACGAGAGGTGAGTGGAAGATTATGCATTGAGGAAGTGGGAGTCGACCTTGAACTTTGTGTTCATGCCCATGGACGCGATGTATATCCTATCATGGAAGCTTCTTGTAATAATAACTGTTTCCTTGATAACTAACATATGGTATCTGTGAATTGATCCCTTGCAACCGTGGTTCCGACCATGATTGTTCTCCTTTGATTCTATTTCACGGACAAGTTAAAGTGCTTGCCTTCTGCAGATCAAGACGCCTTCCGACCTCTATTTTGTTCTACCTTCGAGTATTACCCCCTGGTATCTCGAGGATATCAACCCATTGCACTTCATCTTATGAATTCCTGATGAAGTAGTACGTTTCCCCATCACTGTCACTCCATGGATTATGGGTTGTCGTCAACCGAGAACCCCGATTTGTGAATCGAATCAACACTGAGATTCGGTACCCCCAGTACTTTGTGGTTGAGAAGTTTAATACTCCATCCCGTCACTCCTAGCCTGATCGGCTACATCATTATCGTGCTAATTTTAAGCGTGCTACCGGGTCCTTAATTCCGGAGCACAACATTCGACGATTGAGCTAAGCTTACTTGGTTTCCTTGTCTTATCGTTCCATCTTGAACAACAAACTTGATCTCGGTGCATGTCCTACTCGTGGTTCCAACAACCTTTCGCTTCATCATTCGTTTGACTTGATGTCATCATCGATCGATTACATCTTCGTGGAATCTCTCGACAAATGTGTCATGATCACCATCTACATTCTGATGCTCTTCCAGCATATCAATTGAATTAATGATGAGAAATACCATCCTTGCCCTCAATGATTTGTGTTGTCATCGACCTCTTTATTGCGTTCCCTCCAACAAAAACTTCTTTGTGTTACGTGTTTATACCTCGAGTTCCTTGCTATCTAGCATTTGTTCTTCTTTACCATGGAGTATTACCATCTTTTATGTCAAGAATGTCGTGAGGATTACTCCACCTCTTGAGAATTCTTGGTATGGTGATACTTCTCACCCTCACCATTCTTTCTTGGTACCCGTGTTGTTTCTAACCGGAATACCGACAATTGAACTATGATGTGTGAATTCAAAACTTCTAGCAACCCTATTGCTTTGAAGTGAATGGTCGAGTTTCAATCTAATTCTTTTGTTCGTCAAGTCACCACTCTAACATTGATCGTGCAACCCAACCCATATTCGGGTGCACCTTTCAACCAATGTTTAATTGTGTATGTTTTCCTCGAGCATACTTATATCGTTTGATCTGACAGATGTTATCTCCTTATCCACATAATTGTGGAGATCCATCCTTTGGATACCTCGTTGAATTATCGCTGAGTCCATCAGCCACCTCATCATCCTCTCTTTGGTTTAATGATGAACTATTGCTTCAGGAACCCGCTCCCATAGTTCATTTCCCGAGAATCTTGCAATGTCATTTCGTCGATTGGTGTTGCACCTTTTCCTCTCAGACCCCCTGAGTCTGAGGTATCATGACACCAATTGGATATGAATCTCGGTCAGATATGATGGTTGGGACAACTTTCCAAGAGTTATGATGTTGATCCTTTGATGACCCGGTAACATGATGTCATGCCTACCACCCCCCCCCTGGCTGGAGGACCTATCATTATAATTTCTTTTGCAAGATAACCATTCTTCCTGGAGGAAATTGTAAGACTTATCCTACAAGTTGTTCCTAATGGATCCTTTCTATATCCAAAGTCTGACATTTGCTTGAAGACCATGTCAATGCTATCTCGAAGCATGTCTCTGGTACTCCGGTTTTCAACAAGACCATTTGAAACCCAATGCTAAATGTTTCCTGCTCAATTATCCAAACACCGTTGTATGGGTAATGTCATGAAATTTCTCTCCCCTACCTAAAAGGTTTTCTACATTATATCCTGTCATGGATATCATACTATGCTTGTCCTTGGGAAGAATATACCCTTGAAATATGTGTTTAAACACATTTTCCTTTCCATTGCTCTGTTTAAATCTGGTAATCGTATCCTCCTTTCCATTTTTTGGTTTAACCTTTCTTGTGATCTATATGATCTAAGCAGTAATATTCTCCTGCTTTTGTAAACACCTCGATGTGCAACTCACAAGAAGAACTGTTACATTATTGTTGATGACATTCGGTATCCACCATGGACGAGAACTTTGCCTAATGGTTCGCCTCGCTCAACGAGCGGAAAACGGATCTCTTCGTCCCTCGCCCTTGGTACCGGCGTTGTTGCCGACATAAGCGGCGTGCTATCCTCGACATGCCTTGCTTACATGATCGTGCAAGACGTTACCGCCCTTCCTACTCTTAACCCACATGGTGGGCCCATAACCCACAGGTCCCAGGATCGAAACCTGACTCTCCTATACCCCCTGTTTTCGAAGTTATCCCTCGTGCTTCGTTTCGTATGTAATTCGCGAGCCACCTTCCTAGTGATCTATTCGGGTATCAGACACAAAACTTATTCCCATTGCTCTGGACCCCTTTTACCCTTTGTTCTGAGACACGAACGATTGCCTGCCCGCTCGAAACTTCTCATGACACCTCCTTTCCTTGCTCTCGATATTTTCTAAGGTTTCAATTCGAGAGTTACTATTCGTCACCCTCCCTGATGTTCTCTACCAGATTCGTGACCTTGTAGAGGTCAGTTCCTCTGAAGATAACCTTGATCATTTTTCATAAGTACGATGAGACCCCCGAAGAAAGGACGACAACTTCATCATGATGACCTGAAGCAGAGAAATGAAGACATCAGCGCTATGGATCGACCACTTCGAGAAGAGCAACCAAGACCGAGAAGATTCGTTAGGATTTTGTAACCAGACCTTTACCCCTTATTCCACCTCTTAAATCTCGGGACGAGATTTCTTGTAGTGGAGGAGAATTGTGACACCCGGATAGTTACGCTACAGTAATCCTCTGCTAATGATGCCACGCCACCTTTATTATTGTTACTAATCTCGCATTAGTTCAAAACTGGTTCGAATTCAAAATTCAAAATTTAGCAAAAAATAAAGGTTTTCAAACATTGAAACAAAATTGTTCGGAGTGTGCAGTTAAATGCCTAGGTAATTATAGTGCAGAAAACACTTTTTTAGAAAGTGCCTAAATACATTAAAATGAAATAAAAAAAAGAAAATAAATAAAAAGAAAGGAAAAGAACAAAAAAAAAGCAAGTCCCCCCCCCCTCGCTGGGCCTCGGCCCAGCTAGCCTATGGGCCGCCAGGCCGGCCCAGCCGGCCTCCCCTTAACCCCCATCCGGACCGGAACCCTAGCAGTCCGCCCCCACTACTCCCCACGATCCCCACCCCGCCTCCCTCGTTCTCCCACATCGCCGCCACCACATGCAACCTCAGACACATCGAGCTGCCCGTGACGCTGCGTTCGGCGAGCCGCTCCCTCGAGGCCACCGCCACAGACGAGGTTGCAAGACCACCCGGAGCGCCGTCTCGCCGCCTCCGGCTCGCCTCACCCCTCCTCTTCTCGACCCGATCTGGATCGGGAAGGCAACGAGCCCGACGCCCCTAGACATCGGGCGCCAGCCGCTGTGTGCCGCACCACCACCGCTCAAGACCTTGCCGCCTCGACCTCTTCCCCGTCGTCGACCCCGCCACCATCGCCGACCCGTCCGCGCCCTCTCCATCAACGGCCTCCTCATCGCCGCGCCCGTCGCCGGACCGCCTCCCCATCTCCGTCGAACGTCTCCGTCCTCCTCCCCACGGGTCGCCCCCGAGCCTCGCCGCCCCCTTCTCACGACGAACGTGAGGCCCTTCCCCTCTCCCCTCTGTCCCCATATCCCTCCCACCTTGTGCCGCAGCGCTGCGGCGCTGACGACGCCGTGCTAACGTCTGGTGCTGCCGCTTCGGCCGTCACCCCTCGTCTGCGCCAGACGCGCCCTCGGCGCTCGTCTTGGCGCTGCCATCGGCTTTCAGCGCCCACAGCCATCGGCCTTATGCGATCCCCGCGCGGCGCCGGTGGTCACCTGCCATGGGGCCGCCACCGGCCATGGCCTCGCCCCCTTCTGTGCGGGTGCCCGATCGGTCCCCGCCCCGCTTTGCGCCCAGCGCCCGCATACCCGCTATGGCCCCCTGTGCCACTGACCAGAGGGGCCCACCCCAGAACGTTTAAAAAAAGGAATTAAAAAAGTATATATTAAATAAGTAAATAAATAATAATTGAAATAATTAAAATATTAATTAATTAAGTAAGTAATTAATTAAGTTAATTAATCCTGATTAGATTAACCTAACCACTAATTAAACTAATTAATCTGTTTTAATTAATCTTAGTCAATGACAGTGGGACCCACACGTCAGGTTGAAAGGTGTCGAATGGTCAACGGCGTTGCACGACATCACTCGATGTCATGTCGACGTCATCATTTACTATTACGGATAATGTTGGATTTAAATAAATAATTAAATAAAATCGAAAATGATTAAATCTTTAGAAAATCATATCTTTTAATCCGTAACTTCGGATTAAAATATTTTCAACATGAAAGTTGCTCGAGCAGCGAGATGATTCCGGATCATAAGCTGCGTCATACGCCACCCCCTAGCCTATCGAACTCGCAACTTTCCCCCTCCGCTCCTGCAGAAAACCGAAACAAGGAATACTTTCCGGATGTTTCTTAACAGTATCACCTCATACCACGTTAGGGCACGCCTAGCATCGTTACTTGTCATGTCATGCATCGATATGCATCTGTTTACATGGTATTCATTGTTTATTCCCCCTCTTCTCTCCGGTAGTCTACGAGTCCGACGCTTCTGCTGCCCTGTTCGGATTCTGTGTTGACGACCCATCTCTCTTGCCAGAGCATCCAGGCAAGCCCCCCTTGATCACGGATATCGCCTATTCTACTCTATACTGCTTGCATTAGAGTAGTGTAGCATGTTACTGCTTTCCATTATACCTATCCTGATGCATAGCATGTCCTTGCTACTACTGTTGTTACCTTTACCTGCAATCCTACCTGCTTAGTATAGGATGCTAGTATTCCATATGTGGCCCTACATTCTTGTCCGTCTGCTGTGCTATAATACTTATACTTATACATGATACACGTGGTGACTAAAGTCGGGTCGGCTTGTGGGGCACCATGAGTGATTCACGCATTGAAATTTGAAAGGACCTTTGTCCCGACGGCCCTCTGGATGGATCTTTGTGGCAGAGCGATAGGGCAGGTTGAGACCGCCTAGGAGAGAGGTGGGCCTGGCCTTGTTCGGCGTTCGCGGATACTTAACACGCTTAACGAGATCTTGGTATTTGATCTGAGTCTGGCTACGGGCCTATACGCACTAACCAACTACGTGGGAAAGATATGGGCACTTTCGGCGTCGTGGTATCGGCCGAAACGCCGTGACGTCGGCCCGAGTGGCGGCGCGGATTGGTGGAACACCAGTAGGCTAGGTCTGCTTCCGGCAGCGTCACATAGCGCGGTGTGCTAAGGGCGATGGGCCCAGACCACAATGTGCTTAGGTTTGAACCGGCGTCTTGACCTCTCTGTTGAGCCTAGGTGGGGCTGCTGACGTGTTGATCTTCCGCGGCCGGGCATGACCCGAGAAAAGTGTGTCCGGCCAAATGGGATCAAGCGTGTTGGGTTATGTGGTGCACCCTGCAGTGAAGTTAATCTATTGAATAGCCGTGATCTTGATGCAGTGACGACTTGGAGTTGTACCTTGACCTTATGACAACTAGAACCGGATACTTAATAAAACACACCCTTCCAAGTGCGGATACAACCGGTGGTCGCTCTCTCTCGGGGATACGAGGAGGGATCGCCGGGTAGGATTATTGCTATGTGATGTTACTTGGAGGACTTCAACCTACCCTCTTCTACATTTGCAAGACAGAGGTGACGAAGCGTAGTCTTGAGAAGACTAGCTATCCCCTCTTATTCTCGGCATTCTGCAGATTCAAATTAATCGATATGGCCCTTTACACATATATCCATGCATATGTAGTGTAGCTCCTTGCTTGCAGTACTTTGGATGAGTGCTCACGGTTGCATTGTTTCCTTTTCCCCTATCTCTACTCGATTGCCGCAACTGACGATGGAGCCCAGGAGCCGACGCCACCGTCGATGATGGCTACTACATCGGAGGCGCCTACTACTACGCAGTAGCTGACGATTTACTGTGAGTAGTTAGGAGGATCGAGCGGGAGGCCTGCGCCTCTTCGATCATGTATCCCGGTTTGTGCTAGCCTTCTTAAGGCAAACTTGTTTAACTTATGTACGTACTCGAGATATTGTTGTTTCACCGACTCTCGTCTATGATTGAGCACTTGTATTCGAGCCCTCGAGGCCCCGGCTTGTATTATGATGCTTGTATGACTTATTTATGTTTTAGAGTTGTGTTGTGATATCTTCCGTGAGTCCTCGATCTTGATCGTACACATTTGCGTGCATGATCGATTATGCGATTGAATCGGGGCATCACTGAGTAAAGAAAGGGGAAAAGGGGAACAAGGCAACCGTGAGTACTCATCCAAAGTACTACTTAAACAAGGAGCTACACTACATATGCATGGATATATGTGTAAAGGGCCATATCGATGGACCGAATGCGAGAATGCCGTAATAAGAGGGGGTAGCTAATCTCGTCAAGACTACGCTCGGCGACCTCCGCCTTGCAACATGTAGAAGAGAGTAGAGAAGTCCTCCAAGTAGCATCGCATAGCATAATCCTACCCGGCGATCCCTCCTCGTAACCACGAGAGAGCGATCACCGGTTGTATCCGCACTTGGAAGGGTGTGTTTTATTAAGTATCCTTCTAGTTGTCATAAGGTCAAGGTACAACTCCAAGTCGTCTGCATCAAGATCACGGCTATTCAATAGATTAACTTCCCTATAGGGGTGCACCACATTACCCGACACGCCGATCCCATTTGGCCGACACACTTTTCGGGTCATGCCCGGCCATGAAAATCAACACGCCGCAGCCCCACCTAGGCATAACAGAGGCCAAGACGGGCGGTTCAAACCTATGCACACAGGGGTCCGCCCATCGCCTTAGCACACCTCGCATGTTGCGTGACGCGACGGAAGGCACTCTAGCCTAGTGGCGTTCCACCAATCCGGCCGATACCACGACGCCGTCGCCATATCTTGTCCCACGTGGCGGTTAGTGCGTATAAGGTCAACGACCCAACTGGATCAAATACCAAGATCTCGTTAAGCGTGTTAAGTATCCATGAACGCCCGAACAGGCCAGCCCACCTCTCTCCTAGGCGGTCTCAACCGCCTGCCGCCTCCGCCGCCACAAAGATCCACTCGCGAGTGGTCCACAAGCCGACCCGACTTTAGTCACCACATGTATCATGTATAAAGTATATAGTATATACCCGTGATCACCTCCCGAGTGATCACGGCCCGATAGTATAGCACAGCAGACGGACAAGAATGTAGGGCCACAGATGGAAATACTAGCACCCTATACTAAGCATGTAGGATTGCAGGTAAAGGTAACAAATAAAGAGTAGCAAGGACAAAGCTATGCATCGATAGGTATAACTAAAGCAAGAAGATGCTACACTACTCTAATGCAAGCAAGATAGAGTAGAATAGGCGATATCCGTGATCAAGGGTGGGCTTGCGTTGCTCGCAAGAGAGAGGGGTCATCAACTCCAGTAGTCGAATCGGGCAAAGCAGCAGGCCGGGTCCCGTAGTCTACCGTAGAGAAGAGGTGAAGAAACAATGAATACCATGCAAACAGATGCATATCGATGAATGACATGACAAGTAACTATGTTAGGGGTGCCCAATCGCGGTAGGGAGGTGATACTGACGAATGAAACCATCCGGGAAAGTATTCCCGGTGTTTCGTTTTCAGACGATGAACCGGAGGAAAGTTGCGTGTTTGCTATGTTAGAGATGTGTGGCGACAAACGGGCTGCACAGATCCGGATTCGCCTCGTGCTCGAAAGCAACTTTCATGTATTAAACTTTTTCATTCAAGCTACGAATTATTTTCTATTGATTTTCAAAGCTTTAAGCAATATCCTAAAAATCCCTGAAATTCTACCAAGTCTGAGATTTCGTCAGTTTTAAACATCACTTTGCTGTTTTCAAAACGCTACACCTATTGTTCTGTACATCCTCTGTTTTTGTGCTTTATACCAATTTTGAGCATTTTTCTATGATCTACAAGATAGTAGCACTTGTATCTCTGTTAGAGTGCATTTGCTTGATCATCAATAGCTCTAAAGTAGCTATGAAATTAGAGCCGTTTTCGGCTTTTCTATTAACAGAACATTGAACTTTGTGATTTTTGTATGATTTAATCCAGGCATCTAACGGATTAGGTCCAATGAAAACATTTGAGCCTTGTCAAGTGTACTACCTTCCCATAATATTTTTGCTCCTGTTAAAAGTCATTTAGTCGATGTTTAGGGGTTGTTCAGAGGGTTAAACAGTGTAGAATTAGAAAAGCTAGCTCGCATCAGCTACAGTAACTAGCAGCATTACAACGGCAACAGAGTAGCAGAAGCCGGGTGCTTGCGGGCACGGCGGTTGTGGGCAGGCGCCGGGCGGCAGTGGGTGCGGGCACGCGCGCGTGGGCGTGCGCGGGGGCGCGGCCAGGCGAGCAGCCGCCGGTGACAGCAACAAGCCGCAGCAGCGGTTGCGGTGCGACGCGGGAGCACGCATGGGGGCGAGGCCACACGAAGGCGGGCACGCGCGTACGCGCAGCCGGGCGCAACCGGTCGTGGCCAGAGGCCAGCGAGCGCGGGCACGGCGTGACGGCGCGAGCAGCGGCAGGCAACAGTAGGTAGAACGCATCAGCAACACGCATCAGTTACAGAGGAGCGGCAGCGTGCACGTACGCGAACACTGAACTTTTGCCATGGTGGACAAAGCTCACGGGACGGCCACAAATGGATCGAGCCGGAGAAGAGGGGGAATCGGACGAGGAGCTCACCGCGGAGGCACACGGAGGCCCGTTGGTGGCTTAGGAGCTGCAGAGGCGACGGATCGATGAAGAGCAGCGGCGACGACCGAGGAAGAAGAAGGCGTCGATCCGGTCGAGGTGGTTGCTCCGAGCTCGAGTTGATCCGCGTAGGGGAAGCAGGGCATGCTGGTGGAGCTCCTGGGCATTCTCCGATGGTGCCGGGAGGCCGGTGGCCGCGCCTACGGCGGCGGTATGGCGACAGCAGCGCCGACGAGCTCGGGCGTGTGGGAGAGGGGCAAAGAGAGGGGGATCTGGAGGGCAGCTAGGGTTCAACCAGGGCATGGGTGTCCTTGTAGGTCGATGGGGGCGACGGGGACGGCCGCAGGATGGCCAACGTGTGGCCATCCGCGTCATGGACGCGGGTGCGGCGTCCACCGCGACGGTGAACAGGGGGAGGGAAGGGATGGCCCGGGGTTGGGCCAGCTAGGCCAGTTGGGCCGGCACTGTGCACTAGGCCTAGTGCACAATGTCCCCTTTTCCTTTTCTTTAACCTTTTCGTTTTCCTTTTGTCTGTTTTATTTCTTTTCTGTTTCTTTTAGTTGTTGTTTATCCTAGCGTTAACCATATACCAAAGTGGCACCTAAATGGATGTCACCAATTATGCCACTGCCAAATTAATTTTTCTATCCAAAGTAAAATAGTTTTGTAATTAATTATTATTTAAAAGTATTTAAATAATAGTTTTTGCTACTGTTTTATTCATCTTAGAGTATTTAAGCATTCTATAAAAGTGTGGTTTCTCCACCATAATTACCTATGCAATATTTGGTTCACTCCGAACATTTTAGTTTTAAAATTTAAAAACTTTTATTGTTTGTTTGATTTTGAATTTGAATTCGAACCGGTTTCGAACTAACGTGAGATTAGCAACAGTAATCGAGGTGACGTGGCATCATTAGTAGAGGTTCACTGTAGCTTGAATATCCGGGCGTCACAAAAAGGTGCAACACAAATTGACGAGATGCCAATGTAAGATCCTCGGGAAATGAACTACGGAAGCGAGTTCGAAACAAGAGTTCATCATTAAACCAAGGAGACGATGAGGAGGTGGCTGATGGACTCAACGACAATCCATCGAGATTTCCAAAAAGATGGATTTCCATAATTATGCGGGCAAGGAGATAACATTTTTCAGATCAAATGATATAATGATGTATGACCGAGGAAAACATACACAATTTAAACATTGGTTGAAAGGTGCACCCGAAATATGGGCTTAGGTAGCATGATCAATGTTTAGAATGGTGATTCGATAACTAATACACAAAGAATGAAACTATCATTCATTAACTTACAGGTAATAGGGTTGCTATAAGTTTTGAATTTTACACCTCACAACCCATTCGTTGGTATTCCGGTTAGAAACAACACGGGGACCAAGAAAGAATGGGATGGCGAGAAGTATCACTTGAATCTAGAATTCTTATTAGGTGGTGAAATTGTCGCCACATTCTTGACATAAAGATGGTAATACTCCAAGGTAAAGAAGAACAAACGCTGGATAGCAAGGAACTCAAGGTATAACACAAAACACAAACAAGTTTTGTGTTGAACGGAAGGCAATAAAGTGGTCGATGATAACACAAATCATCGAGGGGCAAGGATGATATTTCTCATCATGAATGCAATTGATATCCTGGAAGAGCTCAGAATGCTGATGATGATCATGACAAATCTTGTCTAGAGGCTCCACGAAGAAGCAATCGAACAACGACTACATCAAGCAAAAGGACTGATGCTGCGAAAGGTCACTGGAACCATGGATACAACACCAACTCGGAACCAAACTTGCTCTTCAAGGTGAAGCAAATGGACAAGTAAGATCGACGTAAGCCTAGCTCATCGTCAAAAGTTGTGCTCCAAGAATAAGGACCAGGTAGCACAGTTAAAATCATCATGGTAATGATATAGCCGATCAGGCTAGGAATGATGTGATCGAGTACAAACTCACAAGTAAAGAAGATTACTAAGAGTTGTTTAATCACGACGTGGGCTCGATTCAGCAATCCGTGTCCTTGAGTGTTTAACAACTCAGAACGCGTGGAAAATTGGAATCGGTGAGAATGTAGCACTTGATGAACAACTCATAAGAAGATATGATGTTCCGTGATAACCTCGAGATACCAGGGGGTAATACTCGACGATAGATCAAAGTAGAGGTTGGACTGGGGTATTGCTCTATAGAAGACAAGTGCTTACACTTGCATCGAAAATGGTATTTAAAGGAGAACATGGTCGGAACCACGATTGCAAAAGGCCAGATCCCACATATAAGATGAACTTATACCAAGGGAATAATTAATTTTAAAAGAAGCTTCGATGAGAAGATGTACATCGTGTCCATGGGCATGAACACAAAGTTCAAGGTCGACTCCCACTTCTCCAATGCACAACCTTTCATTCACTTCTTGCGTTCGATGAAGTTGTAGTGTTGAAATTTTATCTGGCAAAACACCAAAAGAGTACGGCTTGTGAAACTTTCGAGTTCACACATATTAAGGAAGGCATAGGTTCAACCCATCGGGGTATCGTGGAAACATATACCACAAGCTTCAATAGTAAATATCACCAGCTCGAAAGCAGAGCATGGCTGGCCAAATCAAAGAGTAGGATTACCAATGGTATTATGTATCAGGGAAAAGAACTTCTCGAGGTTTTTTTATGCGAAGGACACTGTCGGATGATATTTCAACAAAGGATCTGACGGTCCATAACGAAGCTGATGTGAGCATCGACACACAATCAGAGGAAGAAACAATGCAAGGGCATTGGATTATAGGAACAACGGACTAATTCAAAGCTCAAATGTAAAGGAATTATGATTTTCAAATCAAGTGATCAGGAGCAAACGCTCTGATCAAGGATGGATAAGTTGAGTAGGCTTAGGGGTACAATCGATGGCAATTTGATTGATCGAGATCCAGCTCATGTTTAAAATGAAGTCTGAACCGGAAGGATGAATTCTAGGATCTGATTGAGGATTGCGAGCATCCTCGACATATTGAATTAACGGACTTAAAATGATAAAGACAAGGGATGCCAATAACATTACGAGACTTATGGGATCAACCATAATGCAAGCAAGCAAGAATTTCAAGAGCAATAGGCTGCTCGGGATTTTCGAAAGATCGAATGGTATTTCGAAGTCTTTTGCGAGACTCATGAACAAATGGGAATGAGCGGATACTCGATAAGTGCGAGGAATTATCCGTAGGGGTATTCATGCGGCAAAGATCTGTAAGGCAGTGGCTCAAGAGATTCTTAATAGTCTAAGAATAATTCGATGTATCTTGTCATAACAAGAGCAACTGGGAATGAAAGTAAGAAGGACAGGTGCAAGTATTTATCCATAGGGATTTATCGGTGGTAGGGGATTGCAAAAGCGATGGGCACAGAGTCTCGAGAGACCATCAGAGAGTATCTTCAGAATCTTCTGATGCAGCAGGCGATCCTCTGCAATAAGGGGCTCTCCGGGTAGATGCAATCACGAGATCTTAATGTCAGAGTTAGCAAATTCATTTAATCCGAATAGTAGAGAGATTAGAGTCCCAGAGTATAGGTCGAGAAATAAAAGATCCTAATACCACCCAAATGGCGACGTGAGCCCGTAAGACACACAACCATGTAAGTAAAAAGTTCTGCAATATCTAGACTCGACTTCGGCCAAGGAGTGTGGAAGGGGATTCCTACAGGCAGTCGGCTCTGATACAAACTTGTGACGCCCCCAATTCAATTGTACACTAATCATACATGCAAACGTGTACGATCAAGATCAGGGACTCACGGGAGATATCACAACACAACTCTAAAAATAAAATAAGTCATACAAGCATCATAATACAAGCCACGGGCCTCGAGGGCTCGAATACAAGTGCTCGATCATAGACAAGTCAGCGGAATCAACAATATCTGAGTACAGACATATTAAACAAGTTTGCCTTAAGAAGGCTAGAACAAACTGGGATACAGATCGAAAGAGGCGCAGGCCTCCTGCCTGGGATCCTCCTAAACTACTCCTGGTCATCGTCAGCGGCCTGCACGTAGTAGTAGGCACCTCCGGGGTAGTAGGAGTCGTCGTCGACGGTGGCGTCTGGCTCCGGGGCTCCAATATCTGGTTGCGACAACCAGGTAGAAAAAGGAAAGGGGGGAAAAGGGGAGAAAAGCAACCGTGAGTACTCATCCAAAGTACTCGCAAGCAAGGATCTACACTACATATGCATGGGTCTCTGTGTAAAGGGTCAATATCGGTGGACTAAACTGCAGAATACCAGAATAAGAGAGGGATAGCTAGTCCTGTCGAAGACTACGCTTCAGGCCACCTCCATCTTGCAGCATGTTTCTAGAGAGTAGATGGTAAGTTCACCAAGTAGCATCGCATATCATAGTCCTACCCGGCGATCCCCTCCTCGTCGCCCTGTTAGAGAGCGATCACCAGGTTATATCTGGCACTTGGAAGGGTGTGTTTTATTAAGTATCCGGTTCTAGTTGTCATAAGGTCAAGGTACAACTCCAAGTCGTCCTATTGCCGAAGATCACGGCTATTCGAATAGATAAACTTCCCTGCAGGGGTGCACCACATAACCCAACACGCTCGATCCCGTTTGGCCGGACACACTTTTCTGGGTCATGTTCGGCCGTGGAAGATCAACACGTCGCAGCCCTACCTAGGCACAACAGAGAGGTCAGCACGCTGGTCTAAATCCTATGGCGCAGGGGTCTGGACCCATCGCCCATTGCACACATGCACGTTGCAAGGGTGGCCGGAAGCAGAACTAGCCCCCGTAATACAAGAGCAGGCTTACGTTCCAATCCAGCGTGCGCCGCTCAGTCGCTAATGTCACGAAGGCTTTGGCTGATACCACGACGCCGAGTGCCCATATCTTTCCCACGTAGTTGGTTAGTGCGTATAGACCAAATGGCTAGACTCAGATCAAATACCAATAACTCGTTAAGCATGTTAAGTATCCGTGAATGCCGACCAGGGCCAGGCCCACCTCTCTCCTAGGTGGTCTCAACCTGCCCTGTCGCTCCACCACAAAGTAACAGTCGGGGGCCGTCGGGAACCCAGGCCCACCTCTACCGGGATGGAGCCACCTGCCTTCACCCCATCTCCTAACAGTATCATAAGTAATGTAACGATATAAAGTATATAGCATATGCCCGTGATCACCTCGAAGTGATCACGGCCCGATCAATATAGCATGGCAGACGGACAAGAGTGTAGGGCCACTGATGGAATACTAGCATCCTATACTAAGCATTTAGGATTGCAGATAAGGGTAACAACTGTAGCAACAATGACAGGCTATGCAGCAGAATAGGATTAACCAAAAGCAATAACATGCTACACTACTCTAATGCAAGCAGTATAGAGAAGAATAGGCGATATCTGGTGATCAAGGAGGGGGGCTTTCCTGGAAGCTCTGGCAAAAAGGAGGGGTCGTCAACACCGTAGTCGTACTGGGTAGCAGCGGCGTCGGTCTCGGTGTCTAACGACAGAAGAGGGGGAAGAAACAATAAATATAATGCAAACATAAGCATGACGATGGAAGACATGGCAATGCGCGGTGCTAGGTGTGCCCTAATGCGGTAGGAGGTGGTACCGGTGAAGGGGGTAAACATCCGGGAAAGTATTCCCAGTGTTTCAAGTTTTTGGACAGATGAACCGGAGGAATAAAGTTGCATGTTTGCTATGCTAGGGATGTGTGGCGGACGAACGGGCTGCGTATCCAGATTTGTCTCGTCGCTCTGAGCAACTTTCATGTACAAAGTATTTTGATCCGAGCTACGGTTTATTTTATATGATTTTCTAAAGTTTAATAATCATTTTTAGAATTTATCTAATTTATTTAATCCAACATTATCCGAAACAGTGTTTGCTGATGTCATCATGACGCCAGCATGATGTCAGCAGTCAACAGAGGTGTTGACTGGTCAAACTGACGTGTGGGACCCACCTATCATACCTTGTTAACTAACCAAACAGATTAGTTAACTAAACTAAGTGATTAGGTTAATCTAATTAGGATTAATTAAATTAATTAATTCTTTAATTAATATTTTAATTAATTTTGATTAATTTTAATTATTATTTATTAATTTATTTCCTTAATTCTCTTTTTTTCGTTCTAGGCGTGGGGTCCCCTTGTCATTGGCCCTAGGGGCCATAGCGGGTCGGGCATTGTGGGCGAACGGGCACAGGGCGCTGGCGCCCAGCCCGAACGGGCGCCGATCCGGGAGCGAGCGCCGGCTGAGCGAGCAGGCGTGGTTGGCGTGGGGCCGGGCGCGCTGCTGCCGTGGTCTCGACCGTGGACGCGGGCGGTGATGACATGGCGCAACGCAGCGGTGCACCGGGCAGAGTTGCGAGGCGGACGGCGCGGCGAAAGTGCACGGCACGCGTGTGGCGGCATGACGACGATGGCGGAGGCATGCAGCGGCAGTGGTGCCGGAGCATGACTAGGGCGTGGCGGATACGCCCAGCGCAGCGGGAGGAGCTTCGCGGCCTGGGCAGCAACAAGTGCAGCGGCGGCAGCGGTGGCGAAGCTCCGGCGCGGAGCGGAGAGCCACGGTGGAGGGCGCGCCCGGTGAGGTAGAACAGAAGAGGGGGCGGCCGCAGCGGCAGCGCGGGCGGGCGCGACGCCACCGGGCGCGGCGAGCGGGTGTGACCATTGCGTGGACATGGCGACGACGCGGCGGATGTGGCGAGGACGGGCCTTGCACGCGGTGAGGCGACGAGTGGGCGCGATGGACGAGTGAGCAGAGTAGAGAAGGGGGAGGCCGGTGCCTCACCGCGGGGCGTAGGGACTAGGACAGCGGGGCGCGAGGTGGACGTCGGAGACATCGTACGCAGAGGAGGCAGGCCGGCGGGGAGGTCCGTCGAGGAGGAGGGCGGCGAGGCGTTCCGGCCGACGGGATCCGGGTGTGACGGGGTCGGCGCGATGAGGGGCGCCGTCGAGCGGTGAGGTGAGGTGAGGGGCGCCCGATCCAGATCCAAAATGGGGGGGGGGACGAGAGAGAGACGTGGGGGCGAGAGGGGAGTGGCCTAGGGTTCGGTTAGATAGGAGGGGGTTAAGCGGGGCAGTGGGAGAGGCCGGCTGGGCCAGGTGGGCCGGTTGGCCACCTGGGCCAGTTGGACCAAAGGGGTGCTTCTCCCTTTTCCTTTTCTTTTGTCTTTGTTTTTATTTATTATTTTCTCTTCTCTGTTTTCTATTATAGTTCATTTACTTTTAGTTTTATAAAATACCAAGTTAGCACCCAAAGTAGTATCATTAATATAAGCCACTGCCAAACTTAGTTTGGACCCAAAGTAAATTAGTTTAATATTGCTATAATTTAAAAAGCTATTATATTTTTATTTTAGTCACTGTTTTAACTAGTTTAGGGCATTTAACACTTTACAAAAATTTGGTTTCTCCACCATAATTACTAACGAATTATTTGTCACATCCAGAACATTTTGGTTTTAATATTTGAAAACTTTTGTTGTTTAACTTGAATTTGAATTTTGAATCCGAACGGGGTTGAATCATCACGAGATTAACAACGGTAATCGTCGTGACGTGGCATTGTTAGCAGCGATTACTGTAGCTTAAATATCCGGCCGTCACACATCCGCAACTACGAAAGAAGAATTAAGATAAATCTAACCATATAATGAAACATATGGATCCAAATTAGTCCCTTACGAAGCAACACATAGACTAGGGTTTAAGCTTCTGTCACTCTAGCAACCCATCATCTACTTATTACTTCCTAAAGCCTTTCCCTAGGCCCAAATCATGGTGAAGTGTCATGTAGTCGACGTTCACATAACACCACTAGAGGAAAGACAACATACATCTCATCAAAATATCGAACTAATACCAAATTCACATGATTACTTATAACAAGACTTCTCCCATGTCCTCGGGAACAAACGTAACTACTCACAAAGCATATTCATGTTCATAATCAGAGGAGTATTAATTATCATTAAGGATCTGAACATATGATCTTCCACCGAATAGACCAACTAGCATCAACTACAAGGAGTAATCAACACTACTAGCAACCCACGGGTACCAATAAATCTGAGGTTTTGAGACAAAGATCGGATACAAGAGATGAACTAGGATTTGAGAGGAGATGGTGTTGATGAAGATGTTGCTGGAGATTGACCCCCTCCCGGTGATAGGATCGTTGGTGATGGCGATGGCTTCGATTTCCCCCTCTCGGAGGGAAGTTTCGCCGGCAGAACAGCTCCGCCAGAGCCCTAGATTGGTTCTGCCCAGGTTTTGCCACGAGACAGCGTCGCTTCTTCCCGAAAGCTTCCTTCTGATTTTTTTCTAGGTGAAAACACACCATATGGCAGAAGATGGGCAACAGAGGCCTGGCAGGGGGCCCACAAGGTACGGGGCACGGTCAGGGGGTAGGGCGCGCCTCCACCCTTGTGGATGGCTGGTGGGCCCCCTCTGGTGCTTTCTTTGCCCAATATTTTTATTAATTCCAAAATGACTCTCCGTAAATTTTCAGGACTTTTGGAGTTGTGCAGAATAGGTCTCTAATATTTGCTCCCTTTCTAGTCCAGAATTCCAGCTGCCGGCATTCTCCCTCTTTATGTAAACCTTGTAAAATAGGAGAGAAAAAGCATAAGTATTGTGCTATAATGTGTGACAACAGCACATAATGCAAGAAATATCAATATAAAAGCATGACACAAAATGGACGTATCAACTCCCCCAAGCTTAGACCTCGCTTATCCTCAAGCGAAAGACGAAGTCAAAAAATATGTCCACATGTTTAGAGATAGAGGTGTCGATAAAATAAAATACGGACATGAGGGCATCATGATCATCTTTAGAACAACAACATATAATGTCATATAATTTCTTATGCTAAATTAAAAATTCGTTCACAAGGTAAAGCATGAATCGAAAACTTTATTGAAAACTAACAAACTATGATCTCAGTCATTGAAGTAATTACAATTTATCATAACATCGGAAAGATTCAATTTGAGAGCTTTTCAGCAAGTCCACATACTGAACTATCATTTAGTCTTTCACAATTGCTAACACTCACGCGATACTTATGGGTTCAAAGCTTCAGTCGGACACAGAGAAAGATAGGGGCTTATAGTTTGGCCTCCCAACATTTTACCTCAAGGGTAATCTATTATATATAAAAAGTGCTTGACGGGTTAATTAGCAAAAAGATAAATAAGCTAGGAATTACCACAATAATTAGAAACATCTGGCCGTTGATTTGGTGGACCCATCACTTAAAAGACGTAATTAATGGATTAGATCTAAGAACGATCTATCTCAAAAAGAAAAAAAAAGAACTAGAGCTATCCTCAACCTGTACGTAAGATTTCAGGTTTTTAATGGATCGATCAGCCTTCACTTCGTCAAAAAAAAAAGATGATCACGTTAAATAAAAAGTTGGTCGGTCCCAGAATTTTTTTTATGAGACCAGGTCTTACTGATTAGCAGGTGAGACCCATCCTGATGGATGACACGTGGCATTCACAAATTGTAAAGCATTTACCCCATCCCTACCTGAAATCAGGGGGGAGAGATTAGATATTTTGTGATTTGTGAATGCCACGTGTCATCCATCAGGATGGGTCTCACCTGCTTTATATGAGATCTGGTCTCATATAATTTTTTTTCCGTCGGTCCCCAAGCAATTCCATAAAAAAAGACCGGCCAGCCTCCAAGTTAAAAAAAGTCCATCTTTCCCGAAAAAAAGGTCCATCATCCCCAACTCCAATCAAGTTACCTTCACGTACATGTTAAAAAAAGCGGTCAACTAACTTAAAAAAAAAGCGGTCAACTTTAAGACTATTCTAGCTAGCTTCACGTACCCCCACTCCCTAAAAATGAATCGATCATCCCTCACACATCACACCCTTAAAAAAATATAGATCAGCCAGGTACAAAAAAAGATAGACCAACGGTTGAGTTGGTTAGGTGAACAGTGGTATCCCTAACCCACCAGGGTTCAAATCCTGGTGCTCGCATTATTCCTGGATTTATTTCAGGATTTCCGGCGATGCGCTTTCAGTGGGAGGAGACGTTCCCGTCGACGACGAGGCGCCTACGGTGACTTCGTAAATCTCAAGATGATATGCCGGCTCAGTCTCTCGGAGGTGCTCATAGGGATAGGGTGTGCGTGTGTGCGTTCATAGGGGTGAGTGTATGCGCGTGTATATGAGCGCTTGTGTCTGTACTGATGCTAAAAAAAAAAAGATAGACCAGCGAGGTAAAAAAAAGATCAATCGGCCTGTAGTCCTTTCAAGCTAGCTTCACGTACATGTAAAAAAAACAGCTTCACATATTTGCATTTAGCTTCACGTGCATGTCAACAAAAATAGCTTCATATGTTTGCATCCACCAGAATGCATCCAAGAGCTTGCTTTCGCTCCTCAACGCGGCTCACGGGTCATTGGGCTTCATACTCATGAAAAGGATGATGCTGCGTAATGTAGGGATATCTCCAAGTTAACGAACTTGCAAAATATCTGGACGGCACTACCACAACTAATGTGCAACATGCTTGCACACAACATGAGAAAGGGACATCGTATCTGGTCTTTAATTGCTAATATGTAAAATGTCAGCATACCTTTCCTGCATCAGGATCATCGTGCAACGTTTCCAAGTGAGACGAACAGAGAAAATAAAGTTCAAGCCTATGGAAGGTTGAACTAATCGAAATATTTGGATGAGTAGCAGATGAGACAACATGTGTGCGGATGGGGTGTCAGATGTGAATGGTGGCTTCACGGACAGACTTTTGTAAACATATTGGAAAAGAATATGTGTTGCCCTCCATATGAAGAATTGATCGACGGCAATATAACTGATCAATCTGGGTACTTCTTTCAGTTCCGATGATACTACTTTTCCCGACACAATTATCAGGCTGTAGTAGCATCAGCACTACACTGGGAATTCTCCTTGCATGTGGTCACCATGCTGCCCATGCGTACATTATTATTGTTGACATGCCTTGCCGGGGTGACAATTATGGCAACTACATTAACAACAATCTCGGACCGCAACCAGGACATGTACTATTGTTCCCGCAGTAGGGAACAAGGATGAACCACAAATTTAAAGAAATTATTGTTTAATCCAAAGAAAGAGAACATGATTTTAAAAAATCACGTAGCTGCGTCCCCTATGTCCTTGACATCACGTAGTACCTGTCGCAATGAGTCCTTGCACCAGTGCTGCCGATCTTGCATCAGGATCCGTGGTGTCTTCGCCATCGCCTAGCTGCAAAGAAAAACTATGAAGTTCCCATATCTTTTTTAAGAAATAAAACTCGTCTTCAAGTCATCAATTCCTGATATCCTTCTCCAGGGTCCCAGCCACTATTTCACTCCATGTCCGAGCCTCATATCCACTAGCTTCATCAATCTTGGCTGTTGGGTGGTTGCCTCTTGACGTACAAGCCTGCGATGCACCAACTTCCTCGATCTTGGCCGCAAGGTTACTGCCTCCGGAGGAGGCACATCTGGAGGTTTTGGATCCCGCGGAAGTACATGTATTTGGAAGGCAATGGCTATTGTAATATTACAGCGGTGGTGGTGGTACTGCGTACCCGCCTTCTAGGCA
This sequence comes from Aegilops bicornis, assembly GCA_021605145.1. Taxonomy (NCBI): domain Eukaryota; kingdom Viridiplantae; phylum Streptophyta; class Magnoliopsida; order Poales; family Poaceae; genus Aegilops; species Aegilops bicornis. The sequence continues at coordinate 830,687,048 of CM038670.1, forward strand.
TGACGCGGATAGCATTTGATTAGGTTCCTTGTATTTCTTTAGAACAACTCTCGGAGTAACAATTAGTGGAAATAGTTCATTGGTTTCAAACATTGATAAATATATATTATGTGATATATGTGTCCTCAAGCTTTTTATATAGTAAGACAAATAGTAAGAGCATCTGGACATTGTTATACTTTATATGTGGAATGCAATCCAACATGATTGCTTATTCAGTTAATTAATATTAACATGTCTGTGGGAGTCTGTTGAAAATTAATGGGTGTAGAGGGGCTTAAGACTGCCAATGCTGGTCCCTAGACCAGAAAAAAGTGGAAGGAATATAAACACATTAACAATACGCCTTTGTATTTGACCTTCATAACTTACTATCATCATTTTGTAACTTGGCTATAAGTCAATCGAGTGAAGTTGAAGAGCAGCCATCATGTGGGGTGGTACAAAAACGTAAACTGCAATGTTATTCACTAACAAAAACTACTTAGTTTATTAGTTCAACTGTACTGTGTGAAAAATAAATATGGGGAAGTGAGACCTGCAGATCAGAAAATTAGACCTATCTCTGCCTAAACATGTATTTATAATAGAATATAAATAAATATCTAAAAGCATGGAAATAACTTTTAGAATAGTTCTTCTTCACCAAGATGTTGCAACTCACCTTTTATTGGAGGAGGATAAGTTGTAGCGACCCGACCTCAGATGGTCAAGTCTCTGTGCTTCAGTGTCATCCCTGGATCAGTAATGCTGACACACACAGTACTCGAAGGATTTATATCAGAGTAGCAATCACACACTTATTACATCGAATGTCTCAGAAGAGAACTTATTACAATAATATGGCTTAAGGCCATCTAATGCGATAACAACGGAAGGCTTGGAAGATAAAGTGAGTCCATCAATTCCAACGGCATGGCTGAGCTGCATGGCGACGACCTATCGAACCTTACTCCTCGTCTGAAAAGTCTGCAACATAATACGTTGCAGCCCGAGAACGGGTCAGCACATGGAATATGCTGGCAATATAACCTGATGAGAGCAAGAACAGAATAATGTTATCACTACATGCATATTTGGCTGGTGGAAAGCTCTATGGTTATAGTTTTGCGAAAAGCCAATTTTTCCCTACAACAAAGGAATAAATTTTATTTAACTATCATGGTGGTTGTTATACATTGAGAATGATTGACAGCATTCTCAATCCCAATTAAAGTAGTTAACATCCCAACAATATTAATTTAAGAGTGATGAGATACATGTGAATACTCAAGTACTAGATACTCAAAAATTGTCCATAACCGGGAACATGGCTAACCATGATTAGATTGTACACTCTGCGGAGGTTTGCGCACTTTTCCCCACAAGACTCGATCGCCTCCGTTGATTTCTCGCACTACATGGTGTTTGAGAAACGGATGACCGAGACATAGTCTTTGTAAACATTAACTCTCTACTTCGGGTAGACCATACCAAACCTACAAAACCCACTACCTGCTGATCTACCTCTTCAAGAGCTTCATGTAACTTACTCAACTATGCTAGAGCCCATAATAGCTTGTGGCTGCACACGGAAATTTCTAGCATGAATAATCTCAGTTCCCTTTGAGCACAGGTGGCGGTCCATAGGAAGATCACACGGGTACCCCGGGATTTCCAAAAATAAAACAGACAACACTGGGTTCCCCAGGTGCCTCAATCCACCCAGATGTTTATTAAAGTTGCCACCTTAAAGTAAATCATTAATTAACAATCTCACATCTTTCATGGATGCACTCAAACCAAATCCACGTCTACGAGCATAGCATGGAAAAATAACAACACGTAGAAGTAACTCCCAAGGGTTTGATAGTAACAGGGCAATAGGTTCTACCTCAACTACTACTTCCCAACCCACAAATTAATGGCATCCTAATCATGCAATGTTTGAGGATTGAAACTAATGCATAAAAATTGGGTAGGAAAAGAGTATGATCAATCTGTTACTTGCCTTGCTGACGATCCGTGAATCCTAGAGACTCGTAGTAACACGCTTCGCACTCCGGGAATTCTATCGCAAGCAAACAATAACATACATAAGCAACAAGTAAAGATGCACAGGTAAAACTCAACTAAAAGAGGTTGACCAGAAAGTTCAACTTAAGAACTCCGGTTCGCAAAAAGAACCAAACCAAACGAAGCAACAAAACTCAAACGGCGAAAGAAATAAGATTCGTTTACTAATCTGAACTAGGGTCAAATTTTACAGAGGCAAAAACTTGTTTGAGTTGATTATTCGGAAAGAGGGTTTCGAGACGAAACTCTAGGCGCTTGAATCGCCTGATTCCGATAAACGGGCGAAAAGTTATACTAGATCAAACATCGGATCAGAAATCACGATCAGAAAAATTGCGGAATAAATCCGGGAAAAGAAAAGCGACGAACAGCTTAACGAACGAATGTTCGTTATCTGAACCTAAACGAAGAACGCGTTCGTTAAAACAAACGAATGAGCGAACGCTCGCTAAATAAATAAACCGAAGAAAAACCAATCTATATAAAAACCGAAAACTAGGGTTTTCAAAAAAACCGAAATGGTTTTTTTCGGAAAACCGGGCGGCGGGGCGGCTACCTCGCTCGGCTCGGCAACTCCGTGGGCGGCTCTGGCGGGGAGTGGCGGCGGAGGCTGACTCGAGGCTCGAGGCTCGGGCGGAAGGCGGTGGCGGTGGTGGCGGACTAGAGGTGTGGTGGTATTTAAAGGAGGGGGTGCGGTGCCTTGGGGGAGGGGGCAGGCGGCGGCGGAGTTCGAGCCGGACTCTGCGGCGGCGGCGGGCATGGGAGGAAGGCGGCCACGCGGCTTGGGCCGGCCTGGCCTGGCTGGGCTTCGGCCCAGTCGGGTGCGGGCGCTCGCGGATTTTGTTTTTTTTTTAATAGTTCCGCCGATAGAAAAAAATTCCTATAAAATAAAATAAAAATCTAAAAATGCGAAAACAAATTTTCACCGTCTAAATGAAATATTTAGAACGAGTTGAACATTTTCTTGGCCCTAAAATGCAATTTTCAAAAACGTGCAAATTTTTCTAATGAAAATAAAATTAAAAATAAACTCAAATAAAATCCAAATAATGATTCTAACATTTTTCTCCCATATTTCAATTATTTTGGAGAAGTCATATTATCTCCTCTCATATATTTTAATATGAAATATTTTTCAGAGAGAAAAATAATTAAAATAAAAAATCCTCGTTCTCAGTATTTGATAAAAATCAAAATATGAAAACCGGAAAATCCCCAACTCTCTCCGAGGGTCCTTGAGTTGCTTAGGATTTCGAGGATTGCGGGACGAAGATGCAATAAAATATGGTATGCATGGATGACCTATGTATAACATTACAAATTGAAAATTTGGGATGTTACAAACCTACCCCCTTAAGATGAATCTCGTCCTCGAGATTCGGGTTAACTAGAAAATAGGTGCGGTGGTCCTTGCGAATATCATCTTCTCGTTGCCGGTGGCTTCCTCCTCGGTATGGTGGCTCCTTGAACCTTGCAAAACTTGATAACCTTGTTGCTTGGCATTGACTTTCATTTGTCAAAGTCAAGAATCTTCACTGGCTTCTCTTCATAGGTCAAATTACTGTCCAACTGAATCGCCTCCAGGGGCGCTATATCTCTTAACGGTATATCTTCCATCTCAGCATGACACTTCTTCAACTGTGATACGTGGAACACATCGTGAACTCCTGACAATCCTTCAGGTAACTCCAGCTTGTAGGAAACTTCTCCCATCCGTTCCAAAACACGGTACGGTCCTACAAACCTTGGAGCTAACTTTCCCTTAGCTCCAAAACGTTTCACTCCTTGCAAGGGTGATATTCGCAGATAGACTCTGTCTCCAATTTCATAAGTTACTTCCTTGCGTTTCGAATCTGCATAACTCTTCTTCCTGGACTGAGCAATCTTCAATCTGTCTCGGATCAGTTTAACCTTCTCCTCCGACTCTTTGATCAAATCTGGTCCAAACAACTAACGGTCTCCTACCTCATCCCACATCAGACGGGTTCTACATCTGCGTCCATACAGAGCTTCGAACGGTGCCATCTTCAAACTAGCTTGGTAGCTATTGTTGTATGAGAACTCTGCGTAAGGCAAATTGTCATCCCAACTAGACCCATAGTCTAGCGCACAGGCTCTCAACATGTCCTCCAAAATCTGGTTGACTCTCTCTGTCTGTCCATCCATCTGCGGGTGGAATGATGTACTAAACTCCAATCTTGTTCCCAAAGTCTGGTGTAGCTGATGCCAAAACTTTGAAGTAAACTGTGTTCCTCTATCTGATACGATGGTCCTCGGAACTCCGTGCAAACATACGATCCTGGAAATATATATCTTGGCTAACTTCACACTTGTATAAATGGTTTTTACTGGGATGAAGTGAGCCACTTTGGTCAAGCGATCCACTACTACCCATATTGAGTCATATCCTGCTTTGTTTTGGGTAATCCGGTGATAAAATCCATGCCAAGTTTATCCCACTTCCATTCGGGTATCGGCATAGGCTGTAACAGTCCTGCTGACTTCTGATGCTCTGCCTTCACTTTCTGACATACATCACATACGGCTACATACTCGGCAATATCCTTCTTCATACCTGTCCACCAAAAACGCTCTTTCAAATCCAAATACATCTTTGCGTTTCCGGGGTGTATCGAGTAGGGTGAGTCATGGGCCTCCTGAAGTATTAACTTTCTGATCTCTAGGTAATTGGGCACATAAACTCAGTCCTCAAACCATAAGGTATCGTGCTCATCCTCGCGAAAACCTTTGGCCTTTCCTTTGCTCATCTTCTCCTTTATATCGGCAATCTCTTTGTCATTCTTCTGAGCTTCTCGAATCTTGTCCAACAATGTAGACTGAACCTCCACTGTTGCAATGAAACCTCTTGGAACAATCTCAACCGAAGTTCCATGATATCCTCAGCTAACTCCTTTGGCAAACCCTTACTTTCAAGGATATTAGCGTAACTTTTACGGCTCAAAGGGTGCCTACGACATTGGCCTTTCACGGATGATAGTGCAGCTTCATATCGTAATCCTTTATAAGCTCCAGCCATCTCCTTTGTCTAAGGTTCAACTCATACGGGTGAAAATGTACTTCAAACTCTTATGATCCGTGTACACATCACAACGATTTCCAATAAGATAATGTCTCCAAGTATTCAATGCATGCACTACGGCTGCTAGCTCCAAATCATGCGTGGCATAGTTCAACTCATGGGGCTTCAGTTGTCGTGAGGCATACGAAACAACCTTTCCGTCCTACATAAGCACACATCCAAGTCCCAAGCGTGAGGCGTCACAATACACTTGAAACTCCTTATGTATATCTCGCAGTGTTAATACTGGGGCTGTAGTCAATCGTTACTTCAACTCCTGAAAACTTGCCTCGCAATCTTCTGTCCGTTTAAACTTAGTATCCTTCTTCAGCTATTCAGTCATTGGCTTAGCAATCTTGGAAAAATTCTCAATGAATCTCCGATAGTATCCTGCGAGTCCAAGGAAACTGCGGATCTCGCTAACTGAAGTGGGTGCCAACCATTCGATGGCTGAACCTTCTTTGGGGTCCACTGCTATACCCTCTCCTGATATAACATGCCCAAGAAATCCAACTTCCTTCAACCAAAACTCGCACTTTCTGAATTTAGCGTATAACTTGTGTTCCCTGAGTTTCTCGAAAACTAAATGCAAATGTTCCTTGTGCTCCTCCTCGTTCTTCGAGTATACCATAATATCATCAATGAACACCACAACAAACTTGTCCAAATACTCCATGAACACCTTGTTCATCATACTCATGAAATAGGCAGGGGCGTTAGTCGGTCAAAGCGACATGACCGTATACTCATATAATCCATACCCGGCGTGGTGAACGCTGTCTTTGGTATATCCTTCTCTCGAATCTTCAATCGATGGTATCACGATCGTAGATCGATCTTCGAAAACACCTTAGCTCCTTGCAATTGATCAAACAGATCATTGATCATCGGTAATGGATACTTGTTCTTTATCGTTACTTCATTCAAGGCTCGGTAATCAACGACCATCCTCAGGGATTTATCCTTCTTCTCGACCAAAAGTACTGGTGCTCCCCAAGGTGATGAACTCCTGCGAATATAACCTTTCTCCAATAACTCCTTGATCTGTTTCTTAATTTCCTCCAAATCATTTGTGGGCATCCGATAGGGTCTCTTGGATATTGGCCCTGTACCTGGCAATAGCTCTATCAAAAACTCGATGTCTCGATCCGGGGCATGCACAGTAACTCCTGCAGGAAAACATCCGGGTAATCCTTTACTCTGAGCACTTCCTCCTGCACAACTCCCGTGAGGGCATTCACTTGGCTCCTCCTAGGCACATGCCTAGATACATACTTAATCCTTTTTCCCTCGGGGGTGGTAAGATAAATTGATTTGCTAGCACAGTCAATGCTTCCTCCATACTTTGACATCCAGTCCATACCTAATATCACATCCAATCCTTGCGACTCCAAGATAATTAGGTCAGACGGAAAAACATGTGTGCCAATGGTTAGGGGTATCTGGGTGCACCATCGGCTAGCCATGTACTCTGCTCCAGGCGAGCTCACTAAAAGAGGGGTACTAAGGGTTTGGGTTGGTAACTTAAACTTATCCACAAATCCCATTGATATGTATGAATGTGATGCACCAGTATCGAAAAGAACAAGAGCGGTAAATGACTTAACCAAAAACATACCTATTACCGCGTCCGACTGCTCTTCAACCTCCTCCACGTTAACGTGGTTTACTTGTCCTTTGTTGAATGGATTGGGCTTCTTCTCAGCGCTTTCCGTTTCCTTTCCTTCCTTCAGGGCAGTCATTAGCATAGTGCCAAGTCTTCCCGCACTTATAGCAAGTAACTTGACTTAGGTCTCTTTTGGCAGGTGTAGATGGGTTGGAGCGGTTCTGATTGTTATTAACTCCGTTCCCATTGCCATTCTTCGCACCATTGTGGTTATGTGATCCTCCTCCAGTATGGTTGTGACCTCCATGGTTATGAACAAGTCCTTCCGAGTTCGGGGTTAAGCGGGCTTCTGTTGAGCTCCTAAATTATACTTCCCTTGTCCATACTTCCTCTTATGGCTCTCAATCTGCTGCTGCTTTCCTTCAATCATAAGGGCCTTATCTACGAACTCCTGGTATTGTTGAAAGTTGCCACCATCAACTGCATGCTCATCTCATCGTTCAGCCCTTCCATGAACTTCTCCTGCTTCGCGGCATCTGTGGCCATATCATCAGGGGCATAGCGTGATAACTTACTAAAATCATCCACGTACTGAGCCATAGTATGGTTCCCCTGGCGTAAGTTGCGAAACTCACGCTTCTTCATATGCATGGCTCCAGTTGAGACATGGGCCGTGCGAAAAGCTTGCTGAAACTGGTTCCAAGTGACATTGGCTATAGGAAAAGTAGCCGTGTAATTCTCCCACCATGCGGCTGCTGGTCCATCCAATTGATGTGCGGCAAAGCGCACCTTCTCAGCATCCGTGCATCCTGCGATGGTTAACTCCCTTCCAATCTGGCGTAGCCAATCATCGACAACTATTGGCTCGGTGTCTTTGGAAAACACCGGTAATTTGTAACCTCAGAAAATGGGCTAAATTGTCCACTAGCGGTGGGTTGTTGTTGTTGTTGTTATTGTTGCCCTGGTTCTGAACTAGCAATTGCATCAAGGCATTTTGCTGCTAGATCAACTGGGTGAGCTCCGGTGGGAAAGCAAAACCGGTGTCATGTCTCGGAGGCATCTGATGGGTTTAGAGGGAAGAGATTAGAATAGAAAGAGTTCTAATGAGAGAACACTACCCATATGCATATGAGGCAAACACAATCATTTCACTCAATCAATCAAGCAAGGGCATACAAACGGTCTAGAACTATCGCAAAAGTGCTCAACTACTATTGGATACATTGGGGAATACTACTACTATATGGTGGTCATCTAGAAATTTTGATCGGTGGAAGACTCCATGATGTACGCTCCAAACCGTCTTCATAGTCATCATCACTTGGATCGGAATCGGTGTCGTCGATGATGATATAGTTGTCCGGGCAAGTGGGGTCTTCGTCTTCTTCTTCCGGTGCTGGTCCTCCCATGAATACTCCGATCTTCTTGACCATGTCGTCGTTCTTCTCCAGTAGTGTCTTGATTTCCTCCTCGTATCCATCGCGTGTAAACTTGAGTTCTTCCTCTAGTTTGATGATCCTAGTCTTTGCCTTCTTCAATTCCATCATATCTGCGCACATCTGGTTTTCCTGGCGTCGAATGTGTTGGTTTAACTCCTGGATAAAAGCTGCAATGGATCTATCCTTCTTGGTCCTGATTACTTCCCATTGCTCGTCTCGGCGCCCACATATTTGGTATATGGTGTCTTTAAGCTCCCTGTTGTAGACTTCTCCAATACGTCCCATGGTAATGTGAGCTGCCATACTCTTGCCTAGACTCCAGGTGGGTGCTTCGAAAGAAAACTCTATGGGCTTAGAAGTGGGCGAGAACGTCCTTCCTGGAACTTGTACTTGAATCATCCAGCGCTCCTCTTCTGGTAAGGTGGCGTTGTACGTTCCGGTGAAGCTTGGTATTCCGATGTTCAAGTACCTAGTGACTTCCTTCAAGTGGCGTCCAAAAGGTGTGTCTTCATCGGGTTGGGCAAACTTGTTCTTCATCTCCGTCATCCTAAAGGGTGGAAAAAGGGAGAGGAGTCAGAAATGAGTAGAGAAGAGTGATCTATGGTTTATCTTAATGGTTGTGTCCTACACTCAGCGTGTGCTCTGATACCATCTTGTAGCAACCCGACCTCAGATGGTCAAGTCTACGTAGCTTGATGTCATCCTGGATCGGTAATCTTGACACACGATTACTCGAAGGATTTATAATGAGTAGCAATCACACACTTATTACATCGAATGTCTCGAAGAGAACTTATTACAATAATATGGCTTAAGGCCATCTAATGCGATAACGGTGGAAGGCTTGGAAGATAAAGTGAGTCCATCAACTCCAACGGCATGGCTGAGATGCACGGCAGCGACCTATCGAACCTTACTCCTCGTTGCGAAAAGTACGCAACATAATACGTTGCAGCCCGAGAACGTGTCGACACATGGAATATGCTTGGCAATATAACCTGATGAGAGCAAGAACAGAATAATGTTATCACTACATGCATATTTGGCTGGTGGAAAGCTCTATGGTTATAGTTTCTGAAAAGCCAATTTTCCCTACAACAAAGGAATAAATTTTATTTAACTATCATGGTGGTTGTTAAACATTGAGAATGCTTGACAGCATTCTCAATCCCAATTAAAGTAGTTAACATCCCAACAATATTAATTTAAGAGTGATGAGATACATGTGAATACTCAAGTACTAGATACTCAAAAATTGTCCACAACCAGGGACACGGCTAACCATGATTAGATTGTACACTCTGCAGAGGTTTGCGCACTTTTCCCCACAAGACTCGATCGCCTTCGTTGATTTCTCGCACTACATGGTATTTGAGAAACGGATGACCGAGACATAGTCTTTCAGAAACATTAACTCTCTACTCCGGGTAGACCATTCCAAACCTACAAAACCCACTACCTGCTGATCTACCTCTTCAAGAGCTTCACGTAACTTACTCAACTATGCTAGAGCCCATAATAGCTTGTGGCTGCACACGGAAGTTTCTAGCATGAATAATCTCAGTTCCCTTTGAGCCTGGGTGGCGGTTGAGGGAGTCCCGGATTAGGGGGTGTCCGGATAGCCGAACTATCACCGTTGGCCGGACTCCTGGACTATGAAGATACAAGATTGAAGGCTTCGTCCCGTGTCCGGATGGGACTTTCCTTGGCGTGGAAGGCAAGCTTGGCGTCTGGATATGTAGATCTCCTACCATTTTAACCGACTCTGTGAAACCCTAACCTATCCGGTGTCTATATAAACCGAAGGGTTTTAGTCCGTAGGACGAACAACAATCATACCATATGCTAGCTTCTAGGGTTTAGCCTCCTTGATCTCGTGGTAGATCTAATCTTGTACTACCCATATCATCAATATTAATCAAGCAGGAGTAGGGTATTACCTCCATCGAGAGGGCCCGAACCTGGGTAAAACATCGTGTCCCTTGTCTCCTGTTACCATCCACCTAGACGCATAGTTCGGGACCCCCTACCCGAGATCCGCCAATTTTGACACCGACATTGGTGCTTTCATTGAGAGTTCCTCTGTGCCGTCGCCGTCTGGAAGGATGCCTCATCTCGTCTTTAAAGACGATACTATTGCCAAACATGCCTTGGCTACTGGTAAGACTCTTTGGCTAGGTGGTTTTCTCATGACCGCCAGTTCGGCCGCCGCGCCGACGATGACTTCTCGAGTCATCGAAACCAATCTCCATGTTAATTCGGAACTTGCCGAACAGTTAGATCCGTCGAGCTCTCCTCCAAAGCGAGCTCTTGGATCGCATCGCCTCCACAGGAGTCGCCACAGACTACGACCGGATCGGGCCTAAAACCGATCTGAGAGAGATCAACTCTCCCTAGGCTACCCATCATGTTGCTGTGATAGAGGAGCAATGCGGCGATTCTTCTTCTATCTTAAGGACTAGCTACGTCCGGATTCCCGATCCCTCCATGCCGGATTCCCGTAGAGGGACGGATGTCGATCAAGCCCTGAACTTAAAGTCAGGTGGCGGGTTGGATTCATTGGATAGCATTCAAAAATCCAAACTTCCGAGTTCGGAAACTTCTCGGCCCCTGAGTCCTAAATTGGATGGGGTTCCGGATCTAGTTCCACCCGCCCACCCAAACATTAGTGATCTATCCCGAATTCGGCAAGAGCCCGCTGAAGCGATTACATCATTCTTTGGGCGATTCCTCCTGGTTATGGAAAGGATAAAGGACTGCCGAGAGGAGGACGCAATCTCACTTTTTTGCAATAATTGCACGGACAAGGGAATCCTAAACGCCATAAGTCATCACGAAATTACACGCTTTGCTGACTTGGTGAACATAGTACAAAAGTACTGTGCGATGGAGAGTGCTTGGAAAACCGAAAGTAAATTTTGGGATAATCTGGCCCCGAATACATCCCTAGTTCGAACTAAAAGGGTGCATCATCACCAAGCACCTGGGTTAAACACCAAAAAACCAAAACCCCCTAAAGGGTATGGAACCGTACTGGAGGGTTGGCTAAACGGACCCTGCAAAATTCATAGCACAGAGGGCGCCACTCCAACTCATAGCCTTCGAGCATGTTGGATACTACGGCAGGTGGCCAAAAGTGGTGAAGAGCTTCTAGCTTCAGAATCCCAGCCCAGCAATACGATGCACGGTGCTAACGGTCTTGAGACTTTCGCATCAAATAATATGCGAAAAACGAACACTCCATAACCTTGCGAAGTCTACCAAGTAGCAACAAGAAATCCATGGGTGACACGGCTATTAACTTTAATGCCAGGATTTAACCCAAATTCTGAACAGCCCGAGCACCGGCCGCATTGGTCCTCGGTCCAATAGTGGGCTGACTTTCGCCTTACTAAGGTACTCATGGATGGCGGCGGACTAAACCTCATCTACGAGGAAACCCTCCGAAAAATGGAAATAGACTGGAACCGCATTGAGCGAAGCAGCACAACCTTTAGAGGAATAATCCCACCGGGAAGCATGTTGCACAGGAAAAATCACATCGACGTAGTGTTCGGCTCACGGACAATTACAGTCCGAGGAGGTCACATTTCAAGTGGCCCCGCTCAACAGCGGATATCATGCTTTATTAGGGCGAGAGGCATTCACAATTTTTCAAGCTATACCCCACTATGGGTACATGAAGCTTAAAATGCCCGGACCCAACGGAATAATCACTCTCGCTAGTGATCCGAACATAGCACTCCGCGTCGAAAACAAGACAGCCGCACTAGCCCTCGAGGCACTATCTGAAGCCCTAGCGGCCGAGGAACTCACTGCGATGCGCTCCACGGTGAACAGGGACGATGTGATACTTGATAAAAGATCCAAGTCCACCTCTTTTAAACCAGCGGACGAAATAGTCAAAATATTGGTCCACCCAACGGACCCTGCAAAGACGGCCTCCATTGGGGCACAATTAAACCCTGATGTCGACGCTGCACTACGAGAATTTCTACGAGAACACTGGGACATTTTTGCCTGGCACCCTTCAGATATGCCAGGAATCCCACGTCGGCTGGCCGAGCACAACCTAAATATCCTAAAAGGATTCAAGCGGTCAAACAGGCTCTTGGCGCTTTTCAGAACCCAAGAGACAGGCCATGGGAGATGAGCTAGCCAAACTTACGGAAGCCGGATTCATCGAGATATTAAACATCCGGACTGGCTAGCAAACCTGGTGATGGTACCAAAGAAGGATAAATCATGGCGCCTATGTGTTGATTTCAAAGACCTTAATAAGGCTTGCCCAAAGGATCCCTTCCCCCTCCCTCGCATTGATCAAATTATCAACGCTACAGCAGGACACGACTCATTGTGCTTCCTCGACGCATACTCCAGCTACCACCAAATCAACATGGCGGAGCCAGACCAAGCTGCAACAGCATTCATCACTCCATACGGCCCATTCTGCTTCAACACAATGCCCTTGGGCTCAAAACGCCGGCGCAACATATTAGCGGATGATTCGGACATGTCCGGCAAACCCGGATCGGCAAAACAGTGGAAGCATATGTAGATGACGTGGTCGTCAAAACCAAGCATGTCGAAACTCTAGTAGACGACTTGAGGCTCACATTCGACAATCTTCGAAAATATGACATCAAGCTCAATCCGGAAAAATGTGTCTTCGGCGTTCCAGCCGGAAAGCTCCTGGGCTTCATTGTGTTCGGTAGAGGAATTGAAGCAAACCTAGTCAAGATCCGAGCTCTGTCACAATTGGATATTCCAAAAGACCTCAAACAAATACAAACATTGACTGGATGCATAGCGGCTCTAAGCCGCTTTATTTCCCGTTTGGGAGAAAAGGCGTTGCCCCTTTACCGCCTCCTCCGCCGCACCGAACACTTCGAGTGGACGGATGCTGCCACGGCCGGACTCGAAGAGATAAAAGCCATATTGGCAACAAACCCGGTCCTGGCCGCGCCCAACATGGGCGAACCAATGCTATTATATATCGCCGCAACACATCAAGTTGTCGGTAGCGGTGCTCGTTGTCGAGCGAAAGCGGACGGACACCGGTTCCCTCTTCAAAGACCGGTTTATTACGTGTCCACTTGTCCTCCTCCATGCAAGTCCAGTACCCACATTATCAAAAGATAGCATACGCGGTGTTCATGGCATCCCGGAAGCTGCTACACTACTTTCAAGAGTGTTCGGTAACGGTAGCCTCCGAAGTACCTCTTAACGACATTATAAACAACCGCGACGCGATGGGCCGGATTGCTAAATGGGCCATAGAGCTCCTTCCATTCAACATAACCTATAAGCCACGACGAGCTATCAAGTCGCAGGTTTTGGCCGACTTCGTGGCCGAATGGACTGAAGCGAACTCCCTAAAGAGTACGGGCGCATACTCCAATTGGATCATGCACTTTGACGGCTCCAAAATGTTGGCGGCACGAAATTTGGCGTCGTCCCGACGTCCCCAACCGGGGACACGATCCATCGCCCTTCAGATAATGTATATTGACTCCAACAACGCAGCCGAATACGAGACCCTTCTACACGGCCTCCGGATGGCAGTCTCCATGGGCATTAAACGCCTAGAGGTGCGCGGGGATTCGAACCTCGCGATATCTCAAAAAAACAGAGACTTTGATGCCAAAGATCCGAGGCAGCATACCGCAATGCGGTCCTAAAAATGCCAGCACGGTTCGAAGGGCTCAAATTTCATCATATAGCCCGGGATAACAACCAGGCGGTGGACATATTGGCACGCATCGGTGCAAAACGCGATGCCGTCCCGCCCAACATCTTTATGGAACGGCTGTTCAAGCCATTCGTACTATGGGAAGGGGAGTCCAGCAATAACAATCCGGACCCAACCGCACTGCCTGACGCCGAACACTCTGACACAATCGGAGGCTCTGCCACCGAGATAACACCCTCCGCCCACGAAATAATGGCGGTTATCGCCCGTGGGCGGAACCATTCCTAGCCTACCAAACTAGGCGGGAACTCCCGAAGACCAAAATGAGGCTCGCTGCATAGTACGGCGATCTAAAGCCTATAAAGTCCATGAGGAGAGCTTTATAAGAAAAGCACTACCGAGTCCTTCAAAGGTGTATCTCTGAAGAGGAAGGGCGAAACCTCCTGGCTGAAATTCATGCCGGACTGGGTGGGCACCACGCCGCAGCCCGAGCCCTTGTAGGCAAGGCCTTCCGTACAGGATTTTATTGGCCGACGGCCCGGGCAGATGCTCAGGATTTAGTCCAACGATGCGTCGGTTGCCAGCTTTTTGCTAACCAAAGCCACATGCCACCCACCGCCCTCAAAACTATACCCATCACCTGGCCGTTCGGTGCAGGGGGCTTGACATGGTTGGACCCCTCAAGGGAGGAACCCACAAGCAAAAGTACCTATTGGTCATGGTGGATAAATTCACCAAATGGATAGAGGCCAAGCACATTAAAGCGGCGAATCCGGACCGGTGATAGACTTCATATCAGGGGTAGTGCAATCGTTACGGTGTCCCCCATAGTATCATCATCGATAACGGCACCAACTTCACGGCCGATGAGGTGAATTATGGTGCAAAAACATGGGCATCAAGCTCGATTACGCCTCGCCTATCACCCTCAAACCAACGGTCAAGTCGGCGAGCAAGCGGTCTAATCATGAGCGGCATTAAACCCAGACTAGTGCGGTCCCTCAAGGAATCTAACACGCCTGGGTTGAGGAGCTTCGACTCCGTACTACGGGGGCTGCGGACCACGCCAAATCGTACTACGGATTCACACCATTTTTTATGGTGTACGGCGCAGAGGCAGTCTTGCCCTGCGACATAATACATGACTCACCTCGCGTGCACATGTATGAAGAAAGAGAAGCCGAGCTCGATCGGCAGGACAGTTTGGACGCATCGGAGGAGGAGCGCGACGTGGCAAAAGCTCGTTCCACATTCTATCAACAGCAGGCTCAAAGATATCGAAGCAGGGAAGTACGGGCCAAAGCTTATAGCGTTGGCGAACTAGTTCTACGCCTGCCGGACAAGAAAAAGGATAAACTCAAGCCCAAATGGGAAGGTCCCTTCATCATCGACCAGGTCCTGACCGGCGGAGCATACCGTCTGCGAAGCGCATCGGATAACCGACTCGAGCCGAACCCATGGAACGCAGCCCGTCTCACGAAGATTCTACGCCTAAGCGCGGACTCCAAGTTCGTCTCCTTCCTCCGTCCCACATTTTTTATTTTTGCTGTCTTTTATTTCTCTCCTTCCTCCTCCTTCTTCACGAAGCCTTTAGAGGCTCGTTTGCGCTTTATTCGCACATACTTGACGCGTTATGCAGCGCTCATTATACACAGGGGCTTTTTACCAGAAGCTTATTTATACGGGATTTATGCCCAACACATGCGTCAAACTTCCGCATGTACCTTTTATTCACCATTATATGCATCGATTTGACTTAAGTTTTGGCCAAGCAGGGTTGCCTGGCTCCTGTGCTTACCCCTACATTCCCGATTGTTCGGCTAGGTGGTAAAGGGAGCACCTCTGCGATTATTCTTGCCGGGTCACCGGATGTGTACCTCAGACTGGGTGAAGCCGAAAGCTAGCGTTCTTAAGGGAATATTCGGTTGGTGAACTGAAAGATGATTTTTTAGCTATTTACCCATCTGCCCCCAGATGATTTTCTACTTTCCTAGCATTTTGGACATGCACTTTAGGGCATGCATCCCAGCGAAAGGAACCCTTAACGGAACTATTCTCCCTGGAAGATGTTTCTTACTATCCATGTAATATAACATAACTAGTTGGGCACTTATGCGATACAGACAATAATGACCCCTACGCCTTTGTCTCCATGCATACCCGGTTCTTATATAACCATGAAGGTATTCAGACACACTCCATACTATTGGGTCCTGAGGTCGAAGCGAAAAGGTCCGCTACGACAAACGATCTATAATCCGGCTAGAAGACATTTTTCATGTCATATTTTACATAGTCAACTCGACTCATTGTATTCCTCCTCAATGCCATCTAATAGGCTATCTAATTTACAATCTTGGTGGGAATACTTGGCGGCCAATTCTACTTGGTCGTACACTAAGCTTACAGGATCTCCTTCCCATCAGCCCCACAGGTCCGACCTCGGCCATGTGGTTTGGGTCGACAACCAGTACCGCGTCTTTACCATGGCCCAGGCCTCCCTGGCGCCTTGACGGCAGGCCGATATCTTACATAGTCGGAATCGCCGCCGTGCTCCTTGAAGCCGCTCAGCCAGCTCCCCAATGCCTTCGGGCAGGGCGATAGATGGCCACAAGGCCTGGCCGACGCCTTTCATCACCTGCCAAACTCGTTCGTGCAGCTGACGCACTTCGGGAAGAAGATCACCCGAAGAACTGGGCATATCCTCCTTAGGACGACCTGTGAGCAAACCTACATACATGTTTATGTTAGTCGCCTTCCTCGCCGAACTCTTTCAAAGTTCGCTCAAGCACTTATTGAAAATGCCGCGACGAAGCCGTCGATTCTCCTTTACGGAGTCAGACAACTGGGCACGAACATCCTTTAGTTCCTCACCCAGTTTAGTGTTGGCATCTTGGAGGTTATTTTTCTCCTACCGCACCCTCGTAAGCACGCTTTCACCGGCCTTCAGCTGGCCAAGAGCTGTTGCTTGTCCGGATCTAGTCCGGCGCCATCTGCAATATTTTTTGTCAGATTTACACACCCGCCGCACTTCATAAACTATTTATCTTTTGAAGCATATATTACGGAGGGGGTCTGTGGCTCCCAGAAGCGGCTAGTGCAGCCTCAAGTTGGGCCTTGCATTCTTCAAGCTCACAGGGACGGTCAGGTATTCTTTCTTGTAAGATCTGCATAACAAATGATCCTTAAATCAGTTATTCTAACTATGTTAAGTCTCGGGGGCTACTGGCATATATAACTGTCAAATTTCCTTACCTGTATGTCCTTTACATACTGCTCCGTGGCTCTGGCTAGACCATCTTGAGTGGCACGGAGGTGCGCATCTCCCGGATTGAAGGCATTCAAGGCCTCTTGGGAGAAACATGCGTCACGAAGAATTGTCCGGCGGCGCCTGTGATTCATGGCGCTCTCCACCTCGGAGTTGGTTGCGGACAATCTGTCGGCATCCTTTGTCGGAGGAGCATCCGACGCACGCCTCGTGATCGTCTCCACTTCCGGACCCGGCTTTGGAGCCTGGCTGGCGGAGGTTCGATTGGCAACCTCTCCGGACTCAGTCCGGCGAGCGCTCTTTTTCCTGAAAAGAGCACCAACGTTAGTACGCCTTCCAGGAATCAATCCTGGGAATATGGTGACGCGCCATACCGTTGCGGCGGAGTTTCGATCCGGGCCGCACTTCTTTTCAGCCTGCAGGGCCGTACTGCCCCTTGTTGGCTAGCCGCCGCAGGCTCGGCTTCCTACCTCGAAGGTACCCCCTGCGAAACACCATTGGTATACGGTGATCAAGAAATTAGCACGGATGGGTCGTTATCAGAGTATTGGGACCTCGGTCTCAGTTACCTGTGAGGCTGGAAGTATTCTGGGGTAATCGGCCGTAATGGCAACAAAAGCATTGTCGATGCTAAGTTGGTGGAACACCCCGTCGATCAACTCCACCTTTATATCTGGATCCTCTTCGGAGGCCGGATCCAGGGACCGTTCCGGATCCTTGGGTTGTGGGGGCGGGGTTTGTATCTTCTCCACAGTCCGGCGCAGTTCCTGCGCGAAAACCATGAAATGAGATATTTAACCACGGGAACATGGATCGGACAGGCCACAAAGATGTTTGCTTACCCAGCTTCGAGGATTATTCGAAGAAAACTCGCTCAGTGGATTGACGCGGAGGAAATCCTCCTCCTCCCTTTATACATAGCGAACAAGGTCTTCACCAGTTCGGTGACCGATCCCGGCCCTTTGCGGCCATGGCGGGTAGCATCGTCCTCCCCGCTGAAGTCCCACATGGGGTGGCCCCTATATTGGAGCGGCTGCACTCCCCTCATAATGCAGATTGCCATGACTCCAATCATGGTCAATTCGGCATGAGCCAGTAATCTTATTCGGCTCATCAAGTAAAGGACGTCCCGGTCATTTTCCCTCTGCAGGGGCTCATGGGCGCCCGGCTTAGGCGCTTCTTTAGAGGAGCATTGCTAAACTCCGGAAGGCCGATCCGACAGGGTCCGCAGCGGACGTCCTCCATGTAAAACCATTCCGAAGGCCAGTCTTGGACGCCTTCTTCGGGTTCGGATAGATATCCGGTCCCAAATGATGCGCCATAGTTCGGCTCCGCCCACTTGATATATTGACCCCTCATGAGCACGGGTACTAGGCAGAATAATCTCTTCCACAGCAAAAATGAGCCTCAATGCCCAAGAACAGTTCGCAAAGGGCCACGAAGCCCGCGATGTGCAAAATGGAGGCGGCGTAAGGTGGTGCAAGCGGAGGCCGTAGAACTCCAAGAGCCCCCGGAGAAACGGATGGATTGGAAATCCAAGTCCTCTTACTAGATAAGAGACGAAGCATACCCGCTCTCCTTTAGAGGGATTGGGGGCGCTCTCCGCTTGCTTTCCGCCCTTTTAGGTGGCAAGTCCGACTCGAACCGGAACCATGAAGGCCGGGGGAAGAAATCCCTTGGTTTGGAGTATAACTAGCTCGCTATGCGGGACTGAGCATCTCTCCCAATTTCCAGGCTGAGGGCTGGGAGCGCGAGAGGAGGAGCAGCGTCGACTGTCCATGATGGAATGGGCTTTGGTCAGAGGCGCTCCGATGAAAGCTTCATGAAGGGGGATGGTGTGACTCAGATCTAGATCCTCGCCCCTTTTATAGGCAGCTCATTTGCGCAGCTAGAGGGGTAAGTGTAAAAATACCCTGGCTTTTCGCATTCATTCAAACACGTAGAAGATGGCCATTATTGGGCATAGAAGCCAAGGAGCGCAGCATTTATCAGAAGCCGGACACTATTCGACAAGTATATGGAATTTGGAGAAGAACCCGCCGCAATGCCGAAGACAATCAACGCTACCGGACTCATCTCATTGGAGCCTGGTTCGGGGCTCTTGAGGAGTCCCGGATTAGGGGTGTCCGGATAGCGAACTATCACCGTTGGCGGACTCACGGACTATGAAGATACAAGATTGAAGACTTCGTCCCGTGTCCGGATGGGACATTCCTTGGCGTGGAAGGCAAGCTTGGCGTCTGGATATGTAGATCTCCTACCATTGTAACCGACTTTGTGTAACCCTAACCTATCCGGTGTCTATATAAACCAGAGGGTTTTAGTCCATAGGACGAACAACAATCATACCATAGGCTAGCTTCTAGGGTTTAGCCTCCTTGATCTCGCGGTAGATCTACTCTTGTACTACCCATATCATCAATATTAATCAAGCAGGAGTAGGGTATTACCTCCATCGAGAGGGCCCGAACCTGGGTAAAAACATCGTGTCCCTTGTCTCCTGTTACCATCCGCCTAGACGCACAGTTCGGGACCCCCTACCCGAGATCTGCCGGTTTTGACACCGACAGCGGTCCATAGGAAGATCACACGGGTACCCCGGGATTTCCAAAAATGAAACAGACAACACTGGGTTCCCCAGGTGCCTCAATCCACCCAGATATGTGTTAAAGTTGCCACCTTAAAGTAAACCATTAATTAACAATCTCACATCTGTCATGGATGCACTCAAACCCAATCCACGTCTACGAGCATAGCATGGCAAAAATAACAACACGTAGAAGTAACTCCCAAGGGTTTGATAGTAATAGGGCAATAGGTTCTACCTCAACTACTACTTCCCAACCCACAAATTAATGACATCCTAATCATGTAATGTTTGAGGATTGAAACTAATGCATAAAAATTGGGTAGGAAAAGAGTATGATCAATGTGTTACTTGCCTTGCTGACGATCCGTGAATCCTAGAGACTCGTAGTAACACGCCGCACTCGGGAATTCTATCGCAAGCAAACAATAACATACATAAGCAACAAGCAAAGATGCACGGGTAAAACTCAACTAAAAGAGGTTGACCAGAAAGTTCAACTTAAGAACTCCGGTTCGCAAAAAGAATCAAACCAAACGAAGAAACAAAACTCAAACGGCGAAAGAAATAAGATCCGTTTACTAATCTAAACTAGGGTCAAATTTTACAGAGGCAAAAACTTGTTTGAGTTGATTTTTCGGAAAGAGGGTTATTTTTCGGAAAGAGGGTTTCGAGACGAAACTCTAGGCGCTTGAATCGCCTGATTCCGATAAACGAGCGAAAAGTTATACTAGATCAAACATCGGATCAGAAACCGCGATCAGAAAAATCGTGGAATAAATCCGGGAAAAGAAAAGCGACGAACAGCTTAACGAACGAACGTTTGTTATCTGAACCTAAACGAAGAACGCGTTCGTTAAAACGAACGAACCAGCGAACCATCGCTAAATAAATAAACCGGAGAAAAACCGATCTATAAAAAAACTAAAACTAGGGTTTTCAAAATCAAGCAGTTTTCTTGAAAAACCGGCGTGAGGCCTACCTCGCTCGGCTCGCGGGCTCCGGGCGGCAGCTCTGGGCGGGAGTGGCGGCGGGAGGCGGCTACTCTGGCGTGGCCAGCTCGGCGGGCTCGAGGCGGTGGCTCGAGGCTCGGCTCCCGAGGCGGAAGGCGCCGGTGGCGGTGGTGGCGGCTAGAGGTGGGTGGGTGGTATTTAAAGGAGGGGGGTGCGGTGCCTTGGGGGAGGGGGCAGGCGGCGGTGGAGTCCGAGCCGGACTCTGCGGGCGGGCGGCGCGGGAGGAAGGCGGCGTGGCTTGGGCCGGGCTCGGCTGGCTGAGCTGGCCCGGTCGGTCTGGCGCCATGATTTTTTTTAAAATAGTTCCGCCGACAGAAAAAAATTCCTATAAAATAAAATAAAAATCTAAAAATGCCAAAACAAATTTTCACCGTCTAAATGAAATATTTAGAACGAGTTAAACATTTTCTTGGCCATAAAATGCAATTTTCAAAAACGTGCAAATTTTTCTAATGCAAATAAAATTCAAAATAAACTCAAATAAAATCCAAATAATGATTCTAACATTCTTCCTCCCATATTTCAATTATTTTGGAGAAGTCATATTATCTCCTCTCATATATTTTAATATGAAATATTTTTTTGGAGAGAAAAATAATTAAAATAAAAAATCCTTGTTCTCAGTATTTGATAAAAATCAAAATATGAAAACCGGAAAATCCCCAACTCTCTCCGAGGGTCCTTGAGTTGCTTAGGATTTCGAGGATTGCGGAACGAAGATGCAATAAAATATGGTATGCATGGATGACCTATGTAATAACATTCCAAATTGAAAATTTGGGATGTTACATAAGTACATGAAAAAATTATATACTACGAACTATATTCGAAATAATAACTAACAGATCAATGCTAACATGATATGGCAGGATGGATATGATCTACTGATATGCAGAAGTAATGGAAATGTGCATCAGCATTTGATGGAAACAACTCATTGATACCTAACATCGATGCTCAATACTATCTGATATTTCAGACTCATTACATAGTTGAGAGCTTGAATATGAATAGGGGTATAGGGGCAACTGCCAATGTCGATACCAATCATGAATAAAGTGGATCAGCCTAAACAAATTAATATTTGCACTACCTTAGTTACACCGGTTCAACAGTAGAAACATGAGAAAAGGATAAGAAGAAGGGGGATGTAACATGAACACGTCAGGGAAAAAAGTTGGACCTACATGCAGAAGATGTCAGCCGCTATGGAGGACGAACAAGACGTGTCGGTTCGCTTTGTTTTTCAATAATATGGATGTGTCTTATGGAGGATGAACTCAGCCCGGATCCAAGCTGGCTACAGGAGATGAGATCCATGCCCACAAGGCCACATTGAATCAGAAACAACACCGATGTTGCTCTTTGCATAGCTTGACATCAACTGGCGGCATCAATCTAGGAGTCAAGGAGAAATGGAGGGTCTCTTTGCTCTATGAGTGGTTGGACATCAGTCGGCAACAGCAACCTGGGAGTCAATGGAGAAAGGAAGGAAAGGAGAAATGGGACAAAGGGGGTCTGGCAACACCAGCCTTTCTATGAAGGTGTGGACCGTGGAGTGTGAGAGATGTCTGAACGTTGTGTGCATCTGCGGTAGCCTGTTGGACTAAAATCTCAACTAATCATTCAAGTGAGAAAAACTATTTTACTACAAACACAAATAATGAGCTATAAATTGTTCTAAAAGATAAGCTATGACTTGCAAAAAAATACCCATGATTCATGTACATCATCTAGGAAAAAAGTATACTGCATATACATACATTAAGCATAAATTATGTAACTTTTCGTGATGCAACATTTTCTAAAAATAAATCCATGCTAACATATACTTCACGGGTATATGAACGAAAAAATTACCCATATTGACTCATTGATGCATATGATACTTCTCAATAAAACACTATATACTAAAAAGTAAAAACAAGATACTTTAATACGCCTCAACGGGATTGTCAAGCAAGCCACACACCATGTACACATCACTGCACCCGCATTAGGCAAACCTGTGCATTTGAGCATGTAGCACTAAAAAAGTTCAGCAACAACATAGCCTCCAAATATTTCCCCGAAACATTAAAGGTATAACTCTTATATATCCTTAAAATCACCACTTCATGACCAACCCAAAGAACTGGTACATATGAACTTATTTCAACCAAAGTATATTAAATACTAGCCCGCGCGAAGAGCGGACCACTTTGCTAGTGTCAACAATAATACTTTATGATAACGTACATCCGAGTGGATATATATATATATATATATATATATATACACACACACACACATAAACACTATTCTGATCACGGGATCAGAATAATATTCTGATCACAACCTGAAATGCCTGAGTAACGCGCTTGACCTTCTGTGTGAACTAGGTTGAACTTCCCGCAACATTGCCCAAATAGGGCTTGCTATATATTGTTGGAAAGCTATGGACACCAATATCATGACCCAACTTAAATTTTTGGCAAAATATAAGCGGTTTAAGAGCAGTTTTAAAAACCGTTTTTTATTCGTACAAAAAACGTGAATCGTATTTTCGATCGCATTTATAAACCGTTTATCAGAATGAGGCATATAATATGGCGTTGGAAAGCTGCTGCAAAATCGCTCATTCCACATGTTGAAAGTTTTTTCTAATTCCCTATGGTTAAAGAGTAATTTGGAAAAACGTAAAATTTCGTAAACTGAACAACCGAGTTCGTTTTTTCGATGTCATTTCTAAACGGCTAATCCAATGGAGGCATATGCTATGGCGTTGGAAAGCTTATGAAAATGCGCTACTTTTTCATCTGGAAAGTTGTTTTATAATTTTAAATGGTTTAAGAGTAATTTAGAAAATGGTCCAAGTTCTACCTCTACCGCGAAACAGATTCTTCGAAAATGCACCGCGTGAAGAACCTGAACTTCTTGGTGCGTGTACCTGAACTTCACTCTGTCTTTCACGTGATTTTTTTGCTCGTAGATCTTCATTCACTGCTCGTAGCTCTCCATCCCACTCACGGGAATTGAGCGGGTGATATACCGATGGAAAGCTGTTGTAAACACGCAACTTTTCCGTGTTGATCATTTTTTCATACTCGCGACGATTTTGAAAGTTTTTCATCTGAAATTCATTCTGCATAGTAGTTGAACTTCATGCTATTTTCACGTTGAACTTCTGTGACGTATTTTTGTTTGTACACGCGCCTGAACTTCCCTCTGTACGAACCTGACCTTTATCAAAATTTTGAAAACCGGTTTTTTCTTCATACAAAAAACATGGATCGTATTTTCAATCGCATTTCTAAACCGTTTAGCAACTAAATATTCGTTATAGATAGGAATCTCACTCATAGGCGGATTTTGCACTCGGGTCGTGAAGAACTCGCGTTTTTTGCGATTTTACTGCCTGAGTTGTTCGACCTGAACTTCCCCCTGTGCTAGGTTGAACTTTCCGCAACATTGCCCAAATATGGCCTGCTATATACCGTTGGAAAGCTATGGACACGAGTATCATGACCCAAGTTAAATTTTTCGCAAAATGTAAGCGGTTTTGAAAACCGTTTTTTCTTCACACAAAAAACGTGAATCATAATTTCGATCGCATTTCTAAACCGTTTATCGAAATGAGGCGAGTAATACGGCGTTGGAAAGCTGATGCACAACCGCTCCTTCCACATGTTGAAAGTTTTCTCTAATTCCCTACAGTTAAAGAGTAATTTAGAAAATCGTAAAATTTCACAAACCGAACAACCGTGTTCGTATTTTCGATGTCATTTCTAAACGGCTAAACCAATTGAGGCACATGATATGGCGTTGAAAAGCTTATGAAAATGCGCTACTTTTTCATGTAGAACGTTTTTTAAATTTTGAATGGTTTAAAAGTGATTTAGAAAACGGTACAAGTTTCACCGAGTTTGTATTTTCGATGTATTTTTTAACCCTATGTCCGAATGCAACAAATCATATGGCGTTGGAAAGGTTGAGGAAATGCGAAACTTTTTGGTATATATTATTTATCCCAATTCCTTACTTTTTTATGTCAGTTTTCAAAATGGCTAAAAACGTATTTTCGCCTTAATTTCCACAAACTTTATCGGAATGAGGTAATATACCGTTGAAAAGCTAAGGAAAATGCGAAACTTTTTCATGTTGATGGTTTCTTGTGATTCCCTGTCGTTTTCAAGTAATTTGGAAAATGGCAAGATCATTCGTTCTGCCTTTATCGCGAAACAGATTCGTGAAAAATGCATCTCGTGAAGCATCTGAACTTCTCGGGATGAAACCTTGAACTTCACTTTGTTTTTCACATGCTTTTTTTGCCCGTAGCTCTCCATCCACGCATTGGAACACTCACCGGAATTGAGCAAATGATATACCGATGGAAAGCTGCTGCAGACACGCAACTTTCCCGTGTTGATCATTTTTTCATACTCGCAACGGTTTTAAAAGTTTTTCATCTGAAATTCATTTAGTGTAGTGTTCAACTTCTGTGACATATTTTCGTTTGTAATTTTCTCACACCGTGTAGTAGGTGAACTTCTGGCAGTTATCTACCTGAACTTCTCTCGGTTACGTGAAAATATCTAAAAAAATTATGAATTTTAATATGAATTTCTCAATTCTTTTTTGATGAAATTTTGAAGCGCTCTATTTTTAAAAGTTGACCTTCTAGTTATTTTATTTTTGAACTTCTTGTTTCCATTCTTTAATAACATGGAAAATCTGAGTTTTCTACAATCATCGAACTTCTCCATCTTTTTAATATGGACTTCCTGGTTTTATTTTCTTAATCTTTTTTTATGAAAATTTGAAGCGCTCTATTTTTAAAAATTGAACTTCTTGTTATTTTATTTTTGAACTTCTTGTGTCCATTCTTTAATAACGAGAAAATATGAGTTTTCTATAATCATCGAACTTCTCTATCTTTTTAATATGGACTTCCTGGTTTTATTTTCTTTATCTTTTTTATGAAATTTTACCTTACATGTTTAAATTTATGTGACCTTCTATTTTCTATAAATTTATTCGAAGAAGGCCAACACTATCTGAAGACAACATTTTTTCTGAAGTTCTTGTGCACAAACGGTCTGCACTTTTCATCCCATGTTCTTACTGAACTTCAATTCCAGAACACACAGAACTTGGTTGTATTTAGCGAGTTGGTCAACAGGCGATGGATCGACGGGTCGGGGAAGCCCTTCCAGACGGCAACTGCACTACCGAGTGTCGGAACCGTCATGGGGAACGGCGCTCTGAGCAAGGGTGTTGGGGATGGCTACATCGACGGCATCCGGGAGATCATCATCCGCCGTCAAGGGCATTTCACTGCAGAGGTGAGGGAGGGAATCCCCGTGCGTCACCGACAACGTCAAGGGAGACGGCGAGGGGTGGCTAGGGCAGCGGCCATCTCCGCGCAACATTGCCAGGAGGAGGCACATGCCGCATGCGCCCAGTCGAGGGGAGCGTCGATCGCCGGGGTGTGGATCGACTGGGTGTGCGATGGTGCGTGGTGACGCGGGAGGGGGTGGCAATTTGATGGGAGAAAGTGTTTGTGAACTATGTCGTTTGTTTTTCAAATAGGAGTCCGTTGCGGATATACATTTTTTGGGGCAATTTGATGCTCTCAAGAAGATATCCTTTTCGCTCTTTTTTATTTACCAACATAAAATAACAAAGAGAAATGTTATGTTATTGTAGGCATTACAATGAACACCTAAAGAGCATCTAAATCTAAAGTGCACACAAGCAGCAGCCCGTCATAGTGAGTAGCAACAGTCCACTAGTTGTAGTAGTAGCAACATCAACTTGTGCTTTGACAACAAGAAGCCACGAAGTGGAGAGAGGCCTTGAGGCATGCGACTCATGCTCCTTTTTTGTTTTGCATTTTTTTTCTGAAGCATCTCTGAAACTGAAACCAACATATCAAAACCCCACTTTTTTGCCCACTCTGACACTATTGAACTTCAGAAAAATAGTATAGAACTACAACTAGACAACACAATTTAACTAACTGAATAATGGGGAGAGATAGCAATGTGAAGCACGTATTTTGGTTCCCTTGCTGGTGAAACCTTGGTCATTTGGTCAATGCTAAAGTAGACCCAGAAGAATACACACACAAACAAATATACAGTCATACACACATATGCGGAGAGAGAAACTATATGTGCACACACTTACTAATACACGAACCTTCCTCGAAGTAATACATGAACTTCTTTGTACAGACTTTTTTCTCACGTTCACATGCACACCGGTTTCCAAAACAAAAGCTTATGAGAAATACAATTGGGGGAAAACTTGGAAACATGCACACACATATATAAGGGGGTGGGGAAAACAACAAACTGCATGGATCTCGTGGCCTGTTTATGAGAACCAACCTGCGCAGACAAGTAAGTGTATATGTGGCCTGTTTTTTTGTTTGGACAGACCAAATAGAATCAATTTATCCTCACAATTAGCAGCTTCGTTCAAGAGATCTCGGCAGGCAAGTAGAAACTGAACTGAAAACCACAAAAATGTTGAACTCCTGTTCCACAGTTTGCCGTACTGGATCTCGTGGCTATTTTTTTGTTGCTTCCTCCTTTGCTTCTGCACGGCCGAGATCCCCAGCGGCACCTTCGGCCTCACTGGTATCTGCAAGACAAACAACTTGCTCCATATGAAATGGGTGGAGCACACATACATGCAGCTAGCACACTGCACGTTAACCATCCCAAAAAAACAGAAGCATGGTGTGGACATTCAGACAGGAAAATGCATATCTTTTTTGTTGTTTCATTTTCATGTTGCATAGTCCGTAAATGGGTATCTGATAATTGTAATGAGAATGCAGTTCGAGGTGAGGAAGTTATGAAGAGCAAAATTGCAGGCTGCTGCTAAATTCTAACTGGTAACCAGAATGCACCAGTAGCCATCATCCATCCCATCCCAACGACATCATATCATTCCTCTCACTCACACCTGATTTGTTCTGCCTACACGGCAAATCCAAGCTCGCTAGCAAGTACACGAGCATCTTTCTCAAAGAAAGAAGTAGAGAGAACTCATTTCCCTGTTGCATATTCTGTAAACGGACATGCTGCTAACTACAACATGAATGCAGTTCAAGCTGAGGAAGCGGTGAAGAGAAAAATTGCAGGTCGTGTTGCTACTCATACCTCGTGGTGTGCCGCTGCAATCCCTCCATGGAGATAGCTCTTGAGCGCCTCGATCAGGGCATCATGAACTGCAGCGCGCCGGAGCCTGCCGCGACAAGAGGAGAGACATGGTGGGGCTGGGCCAGCCGTTGTGTTCGGCTGAGGTCGGAATGGGGCGACGGTCGCGGTCGGGACGGCCGAGTCCTGCGCGCCCATGTTGGGGGTGGTAGCGTGGCTGTGGACGTGAGTCCAGGGAGTCTACGGCTGTGCTTGAGGGTGCCCCGGTGCTGCACCACCCGCCTGACGCAGGGAGGAAGGAGGAGGGGGTCTCCAGCGGGGACACCAGGTGGCGCGTTGTGGCCTCGGGAGGCCGCGACAGCGCGTGGGATCCAGGGCCCGACGGCAACATGGGGGAGGAGGAATCTTCGGCGAAGGCTGGGGAGGAGGCGCCCCGGCGGCGGTTGGGGGAAGAAGGCGGCCCCGGAGGAGATTGGGGATGGAGGCGCCCGAGAGGCAGTTGGGGGTGGAGGCGCGTCGGCGACGGAGGAGTAGGTGCCTCAGCAGCAGGAGAGTTGGCACTCGGCGGGGGTTCCAGGGAGGGCGGCTCGCGGCGGATCCGGCGAAGGCTCGTGGGAGGCGGAGCTTGGCGACCAGATGAGGCCGGGCGCGGCAGCCGGAGGGAGGGAGGCTGGGCGCAATGGCGGGAGGAGGCTGGCCCCAGCAGCGGGGGATGGAGGACCGGCGTCGCGGGGGAGGAAGGCCGGCCGCGGTGGCCGGAAGGAGGCCGGCAGTGGCGGCGGGATCCAGTCCAGTCGCGGCGGCGGGTGGGTTTGGTCGAGGTGGGTAGGAGAAGGTCATGGGATAGCTAATGGGCCGTTCGGGAGGTGTAGGGTGGGCCAGTCGGTTCCCTATTACGATCTCGGGAATGTATGTTCGCCTCTATATAGGGCCGATCCAAATAGTTATTCTAATCTCAAGATTAGAATAGTGTCGTTCTATATATATCTTTCTTCAACACATAGTGCTTTCCAAAAGGAAAAAAAGTGTAAAAAGAAAAGGTGAAGATCACCATGACTCTTGTATAAAGGTATAATATAAAAGCAAACGATGGGCCCTTCGCAGAGGGAAGCAGAGTTTGTCATGCGCTTTTATGGTTGGATGCACAAAATCTTAATGCAAAAGAACGTCACTTTATATCGCCGCTTGTGATAAAGAACTTTATTGTGCAGTCTGTCGCTTTTATTTCTTCCATATCATAAGTTTGTATAAAGCTTATTTTCTTCACACTAATAGATCATGCATATTTAGAGAGCAGTTTTTATTGCTTGCACTGATGACAACTTACTTGAAGGATCTTACTCAATCCATAGGTAGGTATAGTGGACTCTCATGGCAAAAACTGGGTTTAAGGGATATTTGGATGCACAAGTAGTATCTCTACTTGGTGCAAAGATTTGGCTAGCATAAAAGGGAAAAGCAAGCTTAACATGTTGGAGAATCCATGACAATATAACTTCTATTCGGATATAAGAAAACATAACCCATTATGTTGTCTTCCTTGTCCAACATCAACTTTTTAGTATGTCATATTTTAATGAGTGCTTACAATTACAAAAGAAGTCCAAGATAATATATTGATATGTGAAGCTTCTCTTTCTTTATTACTTCCTATTAATTGCAACAAGGACCAAAATTATGTTTGTCAACTCTCAACAAATTTTATTCATCATACTCTTTATATGTGAAGTCATCACTCTTCATAAGATCATTATGTGATCTTTTCTTTCTTTCTTTTCTTTCTTTCTTTCTTATTTTATTCCCTCAATATCATAGATAGAAAGCAAAGCCCTCAACTCAAAAATACTCTTTATTATATATAAGTCACGGACTCGATTACATAGTTAGATCTCAAAACAAAACTCAAAGCTAGATCATACTAATTTTTTTATTCTACTAGATCAAGATATAACCAAAAGGATCAAACTAAGAAAAACGATAAAAGTAAAGGTGTGATGTGATACGATACCGGGGCATCTCCCCCAAGCTTGGCAGTTGCCAAGGGGAGTGCCCATACCCATGTATTTAGATCTCTTTCTTCGGCGGTGGTGATGTGATATTCTTGGCGATGATTCCCCTTAGGATGCAATTCTCCTCCTCGAGCTTATTATTTTGCTGCTTAATATCCATTATTTCCTTGCGAAGTTTACCCATGACGGCTAGAGATCTAATCACCATGGATGTTTCATAGCTGTGGGGGAATGTAGCGACCCGACCCAAAATCGGTCAAGTCTCTGTGTAGCTGTATCATCCCAAGATCATGCTGGCACACACAATACATTGATGAAAAGATTCAGAGTTCAATCACACCTGAATTTATTACTCGATTCTCATATCGAGTCTTTATTACAATAGAATAAATTCGGTCGAAGGCCAACTCATGAGAAATAAACTAAATAAAGCTGCGGGCGTGAGCGAATAAGCGAGTCCATCCGACTCCATAGGGCAATCGCCATGGCGTGGATCGTAGCCTCACTCACGATCGGAAAACTACTCTGCAACATAAGACGTTGCAGCCGTGTAGGTCAGCATTTTGAATATGCCGGCAAGTCAAAAGAGAATAACAATAAAAGTTACTAACACTATATGCAATTTGGCTGTGGGGCTCTAAGTTTCATTGTTTTGCGAAAAAGCCAGTTTTTTCCTACAACAAGGACTTGTTTGCAAATACTACAAAATGTTGGTAGTTATTGAGATGGTTCCACCAACCAATGTCTCTTTCCCAATTATTAAATAACCCTCTTAATTATTAAGTTCGGTGTTGAGATATCCGAAATACTCCAAGTTCCAGAGGCTCAAATTTTCCGTAACCGGGGACACGGCTAACCGATTAGATCTTCACTCTGCAGAGGTTTGCGCACTTTACCCGCAAGAATCGTTCCCTCCTTTAAGTCTTCGCACTTCACGGTGTTTGAAGGCGGGACGAGCAAACAGGTCTTAGAAGAGTTCCTCTGGGCCCTGCCGGTGCCCATCCAATCCTACCATTCTTCTACATCTCGTAGCACCGTCCGGCGAGTCACGCCTAGGGTCGACCAAGCGAGCCCATAATGGCTTGCGGCTGCCTGAGTAAGCTTCCGGTCGATGGGGTATCCATCCGTCTCTTCGTGGCTGGGTGAAGCTTTCCATAAAGATGTCATGGCGCTTCTCCATGCATCCCGGCCACCATTTGGTTTCTCCAGGTGCCCGTCAACCGTCCTCCACCCAAGAGTGAATTTTGAAGTCCATCTTGAGCTTGAAGTCATGGGGTTGTCATCATCTTGACTCTCACATCTCCCTTATGAATCACCCAACCAACCCCGTCTACGAGCATAGCAAAAATAAACTACTTCGTCCCGGGCCATGGTAACAACGGGGATTGGTTTCATCCTACCTCATGATACTACTCAAGAACATAACTTAAAAATTCTCCTACTGCATGCATGGTGGGGAGGTAAAATTCTAATGCAATAAAATCATGGGTATTGTGAAAGAAAACATGATCAAATGACTTGCCTGGCTGACGGTCTTCGAAAGCTAGGGACTCGTGATAGCAGGCTTCGCACTCCGGAAATTCTACCGAAGCAAACAATAATCATATAAGCATACAAACATACAATCACTTAACATAACAGCATGCTAACATAAAACACACAAAACAATCGAACCAACACCAAAGAAAACTCGAAGAAATCCAAGCCAACAACTAACAAGAAAATAAAATAAACTTTTATTTTCTGTAAATAAAAGTTCAAGTTCTAAAACTACAGAAACTAATCTAAAATAAACTATAACATAGGTAAAATAAAATTATTTACTAAATAAAACAATAGGAAAATAGTAGCTAGTTAAATAAACAAGAAACACATGATTTTGACTAAAACTATTTTTTTATTAAATCTAAAATACCCAAATAAATTCCTACTTCTAGGCAGGGTCAAAACAAAGCAGTGACAAAAGAATCACTAAAATGAAATAATCCTAACTCATTTTATAGCAGAAATACTAATCTGTCTAAAACTAAAATAAAACAATTTCTAATAATTTAAACATGGCCAAACATATTTTCTACAGAAACTACAACAAATTTGCAAACTAACAAACAAAGAATCAACTAAAAATATTAAGTAACCTAAAAGATATGGATTTTACAAAACTGGAACTATTCTGTTAAAACAGAAACGAAAACATATAACTAAAAGAAAAAAAACTAGCGCTAACGGGCCTATCTAACGCTCAGGCGTCATATAACTAAAACGTGCCCGAGAGAATAAACCGATCGGGCCGGTCTAACTAAGCCGCTAACTAAACCTAAAAAGAACCGTAACTAAACCGGTCTAATCTAAATAAACCTAACCCTTTGGGTGATCTAATCTAGGCCCTAGATTTTAGATCGAACGGTGGTGGGCGGCTCCGGCGACTTACCGCGGTGGCGACGACGGCTGACAGACGGGCGGCTCGGGGACGACAGCATAGCTTCCGGTGGTCAGGGCGACGGCGGAGGCGTCAGCAGTCTGGCGGCTCGAGGAGGAGGGTGGAGTCGTTGGAGCCTGGGGGGTCGGAGGAGCTCGGTGGGGGTCGGAGACGAGGTGAGGGAGAGCAATGGCGCGGCGGGGCACTCGGCTCCGGCGAGGAATAGCGGCGAGCGGAGAGGGTTTCGGGAGTCGGGGAGGGGCGGAACGGGGTGAGGGGAGAGGTATATATAGGGGCGGGGTCGACTTGGAGGAGGCGAATCGGGAGGCGATCCCGGGATCTCGGGATTCGGCCGGCGGTGGATTCTGGCGTGGGCGAGGGAAAGGAAGGGTGGGGCAGTCGTGAGAGAGAGGAGGGGTTTGGTCGGGCGAGGGAGGGGTTGAGGCGGCTCGGTCTTGAGCCCGGCTCGGGCGCTTCTTGGTGCTACTGGTGGGCTGCCTCGGCTGGGCAGTTAGCTGGTGGCGCTGGGGTTTTGAATTAGGGAGAGGGGGAAATATATAAACTATATATATTTTTATATGGGACATATATATATCAAAATAATCAGGGGAATTTACCCTACAACTTGGACATTTTTCCAGGGGCAAAACTCAAACTTAAAAAAAACATTTTCTAGAAATCCCAAATAAAATCAGATTTGAATTCAAACTTTTGGCAACATTTTTCATCGACATTTTTGGAGTGTCATGTTTACTCCTCTCATACTTTTCTCAAGTATTTGTCGGGGCATTGTTTTGAAATAAATTTCAACTACCAATTTGAATTCAAATTCCACAAACTCAAAAAGCCTACGAAATACTTCAAATGTCACTCAATTCAAACAATAATGCATAGATGCTTAGCTATAATTGTAAAACATTTCAAATGGGAAATTTGGGATGTTACAAACCTACCCACCTTAAGATGAATCTCGCCCTAGAGATTCGGGTTGGCTAGCAAATAGGTGCGGGTGGTCTCGGCGGAGGTCTTCTTCTCGCTCCCAGGTGGCTTCCTCCTCGGAATGATGACTCCACAGCACCTTGCAAAACTTGATGATCTTCTTTGCGGGTGACTCTGTGCATGATCTCGAGAATTCGGAAGGGTTTCTCCTCATAAGTCAGATCACTTGTCGAGTTGTATGGCCTCTAGGGGCCTTTGTGTCTCTCAACGGAATATCGGCCATCTCGGCATGGCATTTCTTCACCGAGAAACATGGAAGACATCGTGAACTCCGGACAATCCTTCCGCAATTCCAACTTGTAAGCAACTTCTCCACGACGTTCGAGGATTTTGTAGGGGCCAATGAACCGGGTGCTAACTTTCCTTTAACACCGAACCTCTTGATTCCACGAAGTGGGACACACGAAGATATGCCCGGTCTCCGCCAGTATGTTACTTCCTTGCGTTCTTGTCGGCATAACTCTTACATCTCGATCGAGCTACCTTGAGCCTATCTCGAATCAGCTTGACTTTCTCTTGGAATCTACGATAAGATCGGGACCGAAAAGTTTTCGATCTCCAACACCATCCCACAACAATGGTGTTACGCACCTCCTTCCGTATAGAGCTTGAAAGGGGCCATCTTGACCGGTGCGATAAGCTGTTATTGTCACGAGAACTCCGCGTATGGCAAATTATCATCCGAGCTTGATCCTTAGTCTAGCGGACAAGCTCTCTACATGTCCTACAGGATCTGGTTGAGTCTCTGGGTCTGTCCATCACATCTGCGGGTGAAAAGTCATCTTGAACTCCAGCCTCGTACCCAAAGTTTCATGCAACTGATTCCAAAACTTTGAGGTAAATTGTGTTCCTCTATCGACACGATACTCCTCGGAACTCCATGCAGACATCTGATCCTGGTCATGTATATCTTGGCTAACTTAAGCGCTGGTATAGGTAGTCTTCACGGGAATGAAATGAGCTACCTTGGTCAATCGATCAACCACTACCCGAGATGGAATCATAACCTGAACGGGTCTGGGTAATCCTGTGATAAAATCCATTCCAAGTTTTTCCCATTTCCACTCGGGGAATCGGCAAGGGTTGAACTAACCTGCTGGCTTCGATGTTCCGCCTTTACTCGCTGGCAAACATCGCATATTGCTACGTACTCGGCAACATCCTTCTTCATACACATCCACGAAACTTTCCTTCAAATCCAGATACATCTTGGTGTTACCGGGTGAATTGAGTACGGTGAATCATGAGCCTCCTGAAGAATTAGCTTTCTGAGTTCGGGATCATTGGGTACATAAATACGATCCTCGTACCATATAGCTCCGTATTCATCCTTACGAAACCCTTTAGCTTTTCCTTCATTCATCCTTTTCTTTATCTCATCAATTTCCCTGTCCGACTTCTGGGCTTCACGAATTTTTTCGGCCAAAGTGGACTGAACTTCCAGAGCTGCAACATATCCTCTCGGAACTATCTCCAGTCGGAGATCTACGAGGCCATCGACTAACTCACAGGGTAATCCTCCCGCTATGAGAGTATTCACATAACTCTTACGGCTCAAAGCATCTGCTACAACATTAGCCTTTCTGGGTGGTAATGCAATCTCATGTCATAGTCCTTGATTAACTCTAGCCATCTCCTCTGCACGAGGTTCAACTCTTTCTGCGTGAAAATATACTTCAAGCTCTTATGATCTGTGTAAACATCACAACTATTTCCGATAAGGAAATGTCTCCAGGTCTTGAGTGCATGCACTACGGCTGCTAACTCCAAATCATGTGTGGCGTAATTCATCTCGTGAGGTCGTGGCTATGCGGAGGTATAAGCTACAACTTTTCCTTCCTGCATGAGTACTCCTCCGAGTCCTGGCGAGAAGCGTCACAATATACACAGTAATCCTTGTGTATGTCCGGCAAAATCGATCTTGGAGCTGTAACCAAACGTTTCTTCATTTCTGGAAGCGGCTTCACAATCCTCGGTCCAAATGTACTTGGCGTCCTTCTTCAACAGCTCAGTCATGGGCTTGGCAATCTTCGAAATTCTCAATAAACCTCCGATAATATCCTGCGAGTCCTAGAAAACTGCGGATCTCCTTGGTCGAGGTGGGTGACTGCCAATCGGTGACTAATACAACCTTGGTGGGGTCAATTGCTATTCCTTCTCCACGAAATAACATGTCCGAGGAATCCGACTTCCTTCACCAAAATTCACATTTGCTGAACTTGGCATACAACCGATGTTCTCGGAGTTTCTCGAACTAGACGCAAATGTTCCTTATGCTCTTCCTCGCTCTTGGAGAAAATCAGTATATCATCGATGAATACCACGACAAACTTGTCCAGATATTCCATAAATACCTTGTTCATCAAATTCATGAAGTATGCAGGGCATTAGTCAATCCGAATGACATGACGGTATACTCATATAAACCATACCTTGTGGTAAATGTTGTTTTGGGTATATCCTTTTCACGGATCTTCAACTGATGATACCCTGATCGAAGATCGATCTTGGAGAATACCTTGGATCCAACTAGCTGATCAAATAGATCATTAATCATTGGCAGAGGGTACTTGTTCTTGATGGTCACGTCGTTCAACGAACGATAATCCACAACCATTCTTAGGGTTCCATCCTTCTTCTCTACCAAAAGAACTGGGGCTCCCCAAGGTGACGAGCTTGGCCGAATATATCCCTTCTCCAATAGCTCATTAATTTGCTTTTTGATCTCTTCCAATTCGTTCGGTGGCATCCGATAGGGTCTCTTGGATATTGGGGCTGTCGGCAATAACTCAATCAGAAATTCAATGTCTACGCCGGTGGCATTCTGGTAATTCCTCCGGAAACACATCGGGAAAATCTTGCACTCTTGGCACTTCCTCTGAACAACTCCGTGAAATTCACTGATTCTTCATCGGAATACGTGCGGATACATACTTGATCCTCTTACGCTCCAGAGTGGTGAGCGTAATCGTCTTGCGGGCACAGTCTATGTTTCCTTCAAACCGTCAACCAATCCATGCCTAGGATTACATCCAAGGTCTGGGTTTCCAATACTATGAGGTCTGCGGGAAATATATGGTTTCCGATGTTAAGGGTTGCATGACGCCCTAAGCTCGCCATCATTTCTCCTCTGCTGAGGCCAGCGTGAAGAGGGCTTCTAAGGGTTCTAGTGGGCAACCTGCATTTCTTCCACAACTACCCTTGATATGAATGAATGCGTTGCACCGTAATCAAAGAGTACCAACAACTGGATGTGAATTTAATAAAACTTACCAACCACGATGTTGCGGCTGATCATAGACGTCCTCCACGTCAATGTGGTTCACCCGAGCACGAGGAAAAGGGTTGGGCTTCTTTGCCGAGATTCCATTGCCGTTTCCATTCCTCTGCTTGGCCTCCGGCGATCGGTGGCATAGTGCCCTGTTTTACGGCACTTGAAACAGTGATGTGACTCAGATCCTTCGAACCGGGCAGACGATCTTTGGTTGCCATTGCCGTTTCCATTGCCTGCCTTGTTGTCGTGGTTGCGGTTGTTCCCATTTCCTCCATGGTTATGTCCTCCATGGGTGTGATGGGTATGTCCTCCCGAGTATGGGGCATAACGGGGCTTCTGCTGAGCTCCAGAGTTGTACTTCCCGCCATACTTCCGCTTGCGGCTATCAATCTGCTTTGCTTGCCTTGAGTATGGTGGCCTTGTCTACCAGCTCCCGGTAGTTGTTGAAGGTAGCCACCATTAGCTGCATTCCCGCTCGTCATTGAGTCCCTTGAGAAACTTTTTCCCGCTTTGCGGCATCTGTGGGCCACATCATCCGGGGCATAGTGAGCTAACTTGCTGAACTTATCCACATCTTGCCCACAAGACGGTTCTCGGGCGTAAGTTACGGAACTCACGCTTCTTCGGACTCATGGCTCCAAATGAGACATGAGCGGTGCGGAAAGCTTCTTTGAAACTGATCCCATGTGATGGTGGCGATGGGATAAGTGGCGGTGTAGTTCTCCCACCAAGAGGCTGCAGGTCCATCAAGTCGATAGTCGGCAAAGCGCACCTTCTCTGCATCTGTGCATCCAGGTGGCTAACTCCTTCCGACCTTGCGGAGCCAATCATCGCCACAATCGGCTCGGTCTTTGCTAGAGAACACCGCGGATTCAGCCTTAGGAAGCGGGTCAAGTTGTCGGGGGTGGTGGCGGTGGATTGTTTTTGTTGTTGTTGTTGTTGTTGCAGTTACGGATGAGCATCCGCATGAGGGCATTCTGCTTTGGATCATTTGGGTGAGCTCTGGCGGAAAGTTGAAACCGGGTCACGTCTCGGAGGCATCTGGTGTTTTGGAGTGGATGAGAAAATTAGAATAGAACAAGGGTCTAATGAGAAAATATCACTACCCATATGAATGCACAATCATAATCACACCAATCATTTATTCAATCATCTCAAACATGGTTCAATCTCGGATTACAAATTCTCACGACTAATCGAAAATAACGGCCTAACTAATCGACGGAAAAATAAAATAACATGGCGGTCGACTAAGTGTCTTCATCAATTATCCTTGCGTCCTCTGGTGCGGCGTCCTCCGGTGTGGCGTCCTCTGGTGCGGCGCCTCCTCTTGCGGCTTTCTTCGGTGGAGCTCCCTTCATAATCCTGGTCATTGCTCACGAGGGGTCCGTCATCTCCACTCGGAAAAAGGTCTTCTCCCAGGTCCATCTTCTCCTCTAATGCGACAACATCCATCTTCAGCTTGTCGACTCTCTCCATGAAATCCTTGATTTCTTCTTCATGGTCAAGGAAGTCCGCGTGTGCTTTCTTCTCCAGTTCCAGTTCACGGAACAACAGCCTCCTGTGTACCCTCGAGTTACGGCGAGTCTGGATTTCCCGTTTCCTGAGGAGACTCTCCAAGTCTTGGACATAAGAGAGAATGGAGTCGTCCTCACAGTGCGGATGATATCTCCATTCCTAGCTCTGCGAGAAATCATGGTGAGGTCTGATGGGTCGAGCTCGGCCCTGTACTCTTCTCGGAGATGTCCAAGTGCACGATAAATCGCCATGTCTCTTCCGAGGATCCAACTGAAATCGGTAAACTCAAAGTCAATGGGCTCTGAAGGTCCTCCCTGGAATGTGCACCTTAATCCTGTAGCGGGTATCCGTCGGGAGTGCATTGGTAGGCTTCCCGGTGATTGAGGGCAGAGCAATCTTCAGCTTCTTCACGATCTGAACCAGCTTCTTGCCGAGAGGCATCGTCTCATCTAGCTGGCAAACCTCCGGTAGCAGAACTGGGGTGAACTTCGGCCATCTAGAATGTTGAAAATCGGAGAGAAGTCGAAAATGAACAGGGAGAATTACGGAATGATAAGGACATAAAACAAATAGTCTCTTCCTATGGCTTTACGATCCTAGGGGTTACGTCCTACGGTCAGCATGTGCTCTGATACCATCTCTGTAGCGACCCGACCCAAAATCGGTCAAGTCTCTGTGTAGCTGTACCATCCCAAGATCATGCTGGCACACACAGTACATTGATGAAAAGATTCAGAGTTCAATCACACCTGAATTTATTACACGATTCTCATATCGAGTCTTTATTACAATAGAATAAATTCGGCCGAAGGCCAACTCATGAGAAATAAACTAAAGAAAGTTGCGGAAGCGTGAGCGAATAAGCGAGTCCATCCGACTCCATAGGGCAATCGCCAAGCGTGGATCGTAGCCTCACTCGATTGGAAAGCTCCTCCGCAACATAAGACGTTGCAGCCGTGTAGGTCGACATTTTGAATATGCCGCAAGTCAAAAGAGAATAACAATAAAAGTTACTAACACTATATGCAATTTGGCTGTGGGGCTCTAAGTTTCATTGTTTTGCGAAAAAGCCAGTTTTTCCCTACAACAAGGACTTGTTTGCAAATACTACAAAATGTTGGTAGTTATTGAGATGGTTCCACCAACCAATGTCTCATTCCCAATTATTAAATAACCCTCTTAATTATTAAGTTCGGTGTTGAGATATCCGAAATACTCCAAGTTCCAGAGGCTCAAATTGTCCGTAACCGGGGACACGGCTAACCGATTAGATCTTCACTCTGCAGAGGTTTGCGCACTTTACCC
Organism: Aegilops bicornis; assembly: GCA_021605145.1. Lineage (NCBI taxonomy): Eukaryota > Viridiplantae > Streptophyta > Magnoliopsida > Poales > Poaceae > Aegilops > Aegilops bicornis. Next base: position 830,726,462 of record CM038670.1, read on the forward strand.
GCAAGAATCGTTCCTCCTTTAAGTCTTCGCACTTCACGGTGTTTGAAGACGGACGAACGAAACAGGGTCTTCAGAAGAGTTCCTCTGGCCATCGCCGGTGCCCATCCAATCCTACCGTTCTTCTACATCTCGTAGCACCGTCCGCCAGAGTCACGCCTTAGGGTCGACCAAGCCGAGCCCATAATGGCTTGCGGCTACACAGTAAGCTTCTCGTCAATGGGGTATCCATCGTCTCTTCGTGGCTGGGTGAAGCTTTCCGCAAGATGTCATGGCGCTTCTCCATGCATCCCGGCCACCATTGGTTTCTCCAGGGTGCCCACAACCGCCCTCCACCCAAGAGTGAATTTTGAAGTCCATCTTGAGCTTGAAGTCATGGGGTTGTCATCATCTTGACTCTCACATCTCCCTTATGAATCACTCAACCAACCCCGCCCACGAGCATAGCAAAAATACACTACTGGCCCCGCCATGGTAACAACGAGGATTGGTTTCATCCTACCTCATGATACTACTCAAGAACATAACTTCAAAATTCTCCTACTGCATGCATGGTGGGGAGGTAAATTTCTAATGCAATAAAATCATGGGTACTGTGAAAGAAAACATGATCAAATGACTTACTGGTGACGGTCTTGAAAGCTAGGGACTCGTGATAGCAGGCTTCGCACTCCGGAAATTCTCTGAAGCAAACAATAATCATATAAGCATACAAACATACAATCACTTAACATAACAGCATGCTAACATAAAACACACAAAACAATCGAACCAACACCAAAGAAAACTCGAAGAAATCCAAGCCAACAACTAACAAGAAAATAAAATAAACTTTTTATTTTTTGTAAATAAAAGTTCAAGTTCTAAAACTACAGAAACTAATCTAAAAAAGGAGCACTCTTCGTAGCAAATAATTTCATAAGGTCATCCATCTTTCCACTCAAAACATTAATTTCTTCAATCGCATGCAGTTTTTTACTAGTAGAAGATCTTTCGGTGTGCCATTGAGAATAATTAACCATAATATTATCTAGGAGTTTAGTAGCTTCTCCTAAAGTGATTTCCACAAAAGTGCCTCCCGCGGCCGAATCTAAAAGATTTCTAGAAGGAAAATTCAATCCGGCATAAATTTTTTGTATGATCATCCACAAATTAAAACCATGAGTAGGGCAATTTTGTAACATCAATTTTTCATCCTCTCCCAAGATTATGCAACATGTTCATGATCAAGTTGCTTAAAATTCATAATCTCGTTCCTGAGGGAGATGATCTTAGCAGGAGGAAAATACTTGGAAATAAAAGCATCTTTACACTTATTCCATGAATCAATACTATTTTTAGGCAAAGACGAAAACCAAGTTTTAGCACGATCTCGTAGTGAGAATGAAAATAGCTTCAATTTAACAATATCATTATCCACATATTTCTTCTCTTGCATATCACACAAATCAATGAAATTGTTTAGATGGGATGCGGCATCTTCACTAGGAAGGCCAGAAAATTGATCTTTCATAACAAGATCCAGCAAAGCGGCATTAATTTCGCAAGATTCCGCACTAGTGGCGGGAGCAATCGGAGTACTAATGAAATCATTATTATTAGTATTGGAAAGGTCACACAATTTGGTATTCTCTTGAGTCATCGTGACAAAGCAAGTAATCTAACACACGAGCAAACAAAAAAGCAAACGAAAAGACGAACGGAAGAAGGGCGAAGAAAAGGGAGAATCTTTTCGAAAATCGTTTTAGAAGTGTGGGAAAGGAAAACGAGAGGCGAATGGCGAATAATGTAATGCAAGAGATGAGAGTTTTATGATGGGCACTTGGTATGCCTTGACTTGGCGTAGATTTCCCTGGCAGCGGCGCCAGAAATTCTTCCTGCTACTTCTTGAGCTTGCGTTGTTTTTTCCCTTGAAGAGCAAAGGCTGACGCAGCAAAGTAGATATAAGTATTTCCCTCAGTTTGAGAACCAAGGTATCAATACAGTAGGAGAAGAACGCACAAATCACCAATACCTGCACAAAAAATCAAACAACTTGCACCCAACGCGATAAAGGGGTTGTCAATCCCTTCATGGTTACTTGCAAAAGTGATATCAAATAGAGATACATAAACAAAATATAAAATATTTTTGGGTTTTTGATTTATAGATCTCAAAATAAAAGATTGCAAAATAGTAGATCGGAAACTAATATGATGGAAAATAGAAGATCGGGAACTAATATGATGGAAAATAGATCCGGGGGCCATAGGTTTCACTAGAGGCTTCTCTCATGAAGGCAAATAATACAGTGGGTGAACAAATTACTGTCGAGCAATTGATAGAAAAGCGCAAAGATAATGATTATGCAATATAGTCATCACGTCCATATCAAGTAGACCGAATCCTGCCTGCATCTACTACTATTACTCCACACATCGACCGACTCCTGCCTACATCTAGAGTATTAAGTTCATTGTGGCACCCCGATCTACATGGAGCAGGGGGCCTTCGCACGTCAGCCCAGGATAACACCTGACGCATGACAGGTCCATGATATAGCATTCCAGGTACAATAATATTCATCAAATACATGTGTATATGATTACATCATTGATAAATACAATTATCTGGCATAGCCCTAAGGCTATATGAATGGCAGCGGAAGTCTATTTAAATGGCGGCGGAAGTCTTGGTTTGGCAGCAGACCAACTCTGGCTGGGCTCCACAACTCACAGGAAGGCAAGATTACGGCCTAGCACGACGGAACAAGCGAATAATCTGGGCACGACCTACAAAACTGGCATGACAAGCCAGGTCAGTACATTGAATGTACTTGCAAGACAAACAAATACATAGCATCCAAACAAACAGATGACAAAGAAAGAACCAAGCATATGCAACAGTCTACTTCAACACAACTCTAAGCGTGGCATGATATTAACTAGAATCATAAATCAAACTAAGCATGAACGACATCACATCATCTACTAGCATGGCATATCAAATTTACTTCTAACATAACAACAGCAAAGCATAGCATATCAAAACATGGCAAAGCATCATGCAACTATGCTGGAAATAAGCTACCAGTTACCTCCCGTGAAGACATGTTGTATTAACCTAATGCAACAATTACTTACTCTGCCACGGCTCCTCGGAGCACACGCATGACTTACCGAGACCTCGTATCGGGGTCATATCAACACATCATCGTGACTTCTCACGATTTTCTCATAGTCCAAGTCATCACATGATTTATCACATTTTAATTATCACACAAGTTATTAGCAGATTTATCCTCCATTTCAACCGAGGCCCGATAGTGTGACCTACTATGAACTTGTGCCCATGACAGAGGACGCGGCCATCGATAGATTGAGTACACTCTGCAGAGGTAGCGCACTTTACCCACACTACGGAACCCTGGCCTCGCACTCCCATACGTGCGGACCATGGCGTTCCGACAAAACCGAGCTACTGCCATGACTCTCTCCCGGCCACTCCGACCAACACCCCCTTGGGGTTCAGTCCTGGGTGGCCCCGTGTCTACAAAAGACACCAGCGTCCACCGTTGTGGCAAAACGGTCCCAAACGGGGACAAGGTACCATAAAAACAAAAACGAGCACACAAGGTTATGCCCGCCTACCTGATCAGGGTAGCGCGTGCCCATAACCTTCCCTCACGGGAGGCGCCGGCGAGAGGCATGACAATATACCCAGCTAGGACCTCCCCATAAGGTAAATGTGGTTGCACTGGAGAAAGCTCGTTTTGGGTGGCACTGTGATATCCCAGTGATGACGGAGGAGGTTTGTTATTAAGTCATATTGTTAACTTCTCCATCATCAATCATCATGCGACATTATTAACATGAATGCAACAACTAACATGCAACATACCGATGCAGTAACAAAACATCAAGCATTTCAAAAGAACAATAATAGCATGCGAAACATGGCAATACCAAGTACTAGCAAACTTATCAGTGCAACAGAATTATCATAACATCGGTACTACTAACATGAAACTAAACTAGTCAGAGGCATGATATTATCAGTAACAACAGCAAACTAGCATGTCAACTTATTTCATGAAAGCATAAGCATGCAAGACAGATAACAAAAACATATAGCACGACTAAAATAACAGCAGACGGAACAAACAAGAAGCTACCGCAACTAAACACACACACGAGGTGCAAGCAAAGTCAACATGCAAGTTCGGGGCTCATGATAAGAGGTTGGCTTGCCTAGTGGTCGACAAATACTCCGGAAAGAAGTGTGAAACGATCGGATTTGCTGGAAACAGTTCTCTCTCGAAGGGGCCTGTTTATGTGCAAGGGCAAAGTGGTCGTTTTCACTGTGTGAAAACATAATGAAAATGATACCAACTGAAAGAGTTCGACGAGACAAAGACGTGGGCGTTGGATTCACCTCAATCGGAGTTACGGTTGTCGAGATACGAAAGATTGAAGTTCAGGGACCTATCAGTGAAAACTTTTCAGCAAACAGGCCCCTAGAGGAAAAAGTGAAAGCGCCTTAGGCTGAATATGTTTCCTGGAAGAGAAAACGTATTTCTAGCTACACAAGACAAGAATAAGTTTTCGTGCCAAGTAAACGTATTTTGTGTAAAGAAAGGATAAATCACGTTTTCATTAAATAAAAACGTATTCTCAAAACGTGTTTCCACTTAAACACGTGGACCCAGGCGGGTATCACTTACGCGTGGGACCAGGGGACAGGCGGGGTCCAGTGGCAGGGGCGGGGTCAACACGCGGGGACACTGCCAGGTGGGGTCGCGCGGGGAAGGGCCCACCTGGCCTGGCTTCTTCTTTCTCTCGCTCGGGGTCGAGCGAGGCAGAGGGAGGGGATCGCCCCGACGGCCATCGCCGGCGCGTCCGGCCACCTCTCGGGGCGCGCGACCTACCCAGAAGACCAGGGCGGAGAGGCGCATCCCGTGGTGGTGTCAGCTGCCGCCGAGGACCACGAGGGAGGGAGCAGCAAGGCAGGCGGCAGAGCAGGGCTTCGGCCTCTGGCGAACAGGGGGGCTCCGGTGGGGGAACGAGGTGGGCAAGGCAACGTGGAGGCTCATCGGAGAAGGGGGAGGGAAGTGGTGGTGAGGGAAAGGAGAGAGGGCCGCGGCATCGCCGGAATCGAAGAAGAACCGAGGCGGCGGGCATGGCGATGGGGAGGGGTCAGAGAGACTCGGGAGCTCGGGGGAGAGGCTTGGGAGGAATTGAGGACCGCAAGGGGGTCGACGGCTCTACTTATAGCCGCGGGGAAGAGCTCTAGAGGGAGGGGTGATGTGACACGCGGCGCGGCTACGTGTCCGCGCTCCGACGACGCGCACGCGCGGCCATGGGTCACGGGGAACGGCGGGAAGGCGACGAGGGCGACATGGACGAGTGCCAGGAGGTCACGGAGACGAGGGACGCTCGTGGATGAGAGGGGCAAACTGACAGGAGCGAGGAATGCGACGATGCACACGGACGCTCACTGTTCGGCAACGGCGACGGCTCAACGACGAAGCAAACGAAGGGGGAACCAGCCCCAGGTGTACTGCGACGATGAGGTTGAGTTGTGTGACATGATTGGACAAACCAGAATCGACCGGAGCAAGGGTGCCGACGAGAACAGTGGCTAGACCACCGATTTGGCCTGCATAGCCCTGTGGTCACCACCGACATCGCGCGCTCTGGTCGTCTCCTTGGTGCCAAACTTTGTCAACAGCGGAGTCCTTCCAAGGATAATTAAAGAAGAGGTGATGGCACGGGCAGAAGTATCGGGAGCAGAGGGACACGAGCTCGACAAGTTTCCTGTTTCAAACTTGGCCATGTTCTAGAGACTAAACCAGAGAGGTTAAGTGGCAAACTTAATGTCTAGGAGGTTTAGGGTAGCAAGGACTACGGTCCTGGAAAGTTTGAAGGGATTTGGGCAAGTATTTAACATAGCTGCAGTGCAACTAGGAAATGTGGCCCCGAAAACAAATGAGGAAGAAGCGCTCACTAGGAGTGTTGGATTGAGCTAAAACGTGGCAAAGCCCCATGATTTGGTCATGTTTAGATGTTGCAAAAAGATCATACCAAATGAAGTTGCCAAATTGGTACTTGTTTCACAAGCATCACATCTGACCAGAAACTTAGAAAAATTCTAGGAAAATATTGGCTACATGAAATGAGCCAAAATTTGCTGGAGATAGGTTATATGGATAGCAGAAGGCCTGGAAATATTTTCAGCCATAATGGAGCAAGATAAAATGCTTCACAAACTGCAAATTTGGACAGAATGAAACAATTGCCCCTGTGCTCACATAGTTCAAGGGAATGATCTGAATTTTGGATGAGGGTGATGATATGGTCATTAGAGACTGCTGGAAAAGTTTCAGCTTATTTTGATCATCTATGAGGGTACTTCCTTCATAGACAAGCAATCTGAAAAGAAACTTTGAAAAATTACATAGGGAGCTAGGATGAATGGATTGAGCTCATCTTTGGTATCCTTGGGTGATTTATCAAGGTTAATCACCCTGCCAAATTGCACCTCAATTGGAATTAGGAATAAAGCACTTCCTTTCCAAAAATTTCAGAGAGGGCAGAAACTTGCATTGGATCATGTGCTCAAATTATGATCTTTGGAGCATGGGTTTGGATGGAAATAGTGAATATATAGCAAGTACAAGCTCCACAAATTATTTGGGAATTTTCCTTGCTATAAAAAATGGTAGCTCCTTTGGAAACTGGCAGGAATGCAATATTGGCTTAAAATAGGAAAAGACAATTTTCCTTATTTAATTATGGCCAATATATTTTCCAGGGCTTGGATTAGGCATATATATCAACTCCACCAATTCTCATGAATTTAGGAGATGGCTAGCTATGCCTTTGGATTTTATTCCTCAGAAAGGCAAGAAAAGGAATAAATCGTAATTCAAAAATATTGCATAAGACTTAGCAATATTTTTGCATATCCAAGGATTAGAAGGATAGGAGGGTCCCTGGGAACAGATGGGATGATCAAAGATCAAGGAAAATTGATGGCTCCTTTGTAATCTCAAAGGCCACATTCAAATTCCAAAAATTTGGAATTAGGGTTTGAGAGGATTTGAGATGATGCAAAAGAGGTCTTGCCTAATCGACAAAGACATGAGCAAGGTTTTGAAAGGTTGGAAATGACAAGAATTCTCAGAGTCATCCAACAAACTCAGGAGAAAGATTTTGAAAATGAGTGCCAGGAAGGAATAACAATTCAAAAATTGATAACCCAATTTTGGGGCTGTTGCAAACCTTCCCCCTTAAAAAGAATCTCGTCCTCGAGATTCCTAGGGTTATAGCACAATTGAAAAGGTAACCACTCCAGGGAAATACCTCTGGGTTAATTTTTAACCCTTTGGTCAGATTTAAACGAGTTGGGGGCACCGATAACTGGTACACCCCAAGAGATATGGGCAAACACGGTTATATCCACGGCTAGGGGCACTCGAGATCAAACTCTCGAAAAATCTGCTAGGTGCACACTGGAGTACTGGAAAATTTTGCGGATTGCTCCACGAAAAAGTAGGTGTCGCGGAAATGAAATCGGGAAAAAGAATTAGAGATGAGGAACTGCTAGACGTTAATGCCTCTGCGAGGCTCTGGGTTTAGAAATATCTGGCACACGGGGTGTGCACAGATAGAGAGGGATGTGTGACTTTGCATTCCCCCGAGTACTGCCCGAATCATGGGTGAACCGGGTATGCGTGCAGTATGCAGTACAAACAAACTAACAGACAGACCGATGCAACAAACATGCAATGAAAAACACATCAGACAAATCATTCTAAGGTGTTTTAATGCTAGTGGGTATATGTACTCCTGGCATACATATACCTACACCGGCGTGCATTTTATTAAAGACTCGGGGCGAGTCAATGTTGTTTTTAGTGTATGTGTCATACTGATTAAAATCTTGTTAGCACACATTGGCAACCCTGTCTCTGTTTGACAAAGAGACAAACAAAAAACAAAAGCACGAAAGCATACATAAAACACAGCATACGGTTACAAACAGTACCAGCTACAACAAAGCATGAACGCTCCACGCGCTAAACGAAACTACTCACTACAGGATACATGGCTCTATCCTCATATCAGGGATGAACCGACAAACCGACCTACTCGCAGAAACAACTGATTGCACAACTGAGGTCAAGCTGAGGACTGGCCTTGCTGGGGCTTTCCTGGAGGACGAAGACTGAGCCAATCTCCATGTTCATCATCCGACACTACTATGGGTAGGGGTTCTACTGCTGGAGGTGTGGCTGAAATCGATCCAAGCAAATGTTGCTGGTGGATCCGTAAAAGAGCCTTGTCGAGGGTGATGATGTTTGGCCTGGGCCACAACACAGGCTGAGAGGGTAGCACTGGCTCGGATGGCATGGAGTGAATGGCTTGAGATGCGAATTTACGAGCCTCACGATAAGCTTCCTTGACAACTCGTACCGCATCGTTGTCCAGAGTTCTATATTTGGCAAGCATCTTAGAAATCATCATCCCCTGGGCAGTGATATATTGCACCAGGCGAGCGATTGCGGGGTTATCTCCTTGGATAGTGGGTGAAGGTTGAATTCCTGCTTTTGCTACAATGGGGAAAAAGCAGAACTCCCACCTTTGTGCCACTTGCGGAAACTTGGTTCGGAGGTATAGAATGGCCTCCACAGCAGCGGCCTGAATGGCTAAATTAGTGGTAGGCATGGCTCTACCCTGAAAAACCAACGGTTGGCCATCTACTGCAGTACCTATGCTAATGTGCACTCTTGCATCAAAGCGATGAAGGTGAGGGATGGGTGTCGACTGGAACACCAGGTAATCGGGGCTAGCATCATAGTCAAAGGCTTTGGTGAGCATCTCAGCAAGAAGGGGTGGAAAACTAGGGTGGTTGACGACAAAGGTGCGGGTGTAAAACTTGGGAGCTTTGAGGGCGCTAGCCATGGCTGGAGTGTTACTAGCTAAGCTTCTCTGCAGGGACATGGCTGACTGAGGAGTGAGCGATACAGCTAGCGGAAATGGGCTTTTATAGGCCGTTATGCGGGACATGCCCGCATGGTGTGGCCCCTTTCCCTTAATGTCGAAGGGAAAGCGGTGGGGCCGACCAGAAAAGATAGGGTTGATATTCGTTACACGGATAACTAGGCGGGGACAGTGGGGTGAGGACGTGTCGGTCCCGACTGCGCCACCTGTTGATTAACAGTGGCCATGCCGGATGCCAGGGATGGGTCAAATCCCTTAGGGTCATTACGGTTTAATGGTAGCGGTGATCTAATGCTAGGATAACCTATGCCAGCCTGGCTGCTCTGATTCCATCTCCTGTGGCACCCCGATCTGCATGGAGCAGGAGGCCTTCGCACGTCAGCCCAGGATAACACCTGACGCACGACAGGTCCATGATACATCATTCCAGGTACAATAATATTCATCAAATACATGTGTATATGATTACATCATGAATGAATACAATTATCTGGCATAGCCCTAAGGCTATACGGATGGCAGCGGAAGTCTATTTAAATGGCGGCGGAAGTTTTGGTTTGGCAACATAACAACTCTGGCTGAGCTCCACAACTCATAGGACTGGCAAGGTTACGACCTAGCACAATGGAACAAGCGAATAATCTGGGCACGACCTACAAAACTGGCATGACACGCCAAGTCAGTACATTGAATGTACTTGCAAGACAACCAAATACATAGCATCCAAACAAATAGATGACAAAGCAAAAACCAAGCATATGCACCAGTCTACTTCAACACAACTTCTAAGCGTGGCATGATATTAACTAGAATCATAAATCAAACTAATCATGAACAACATCATAGCATCTACTTGCATGGCATATCAAATTTACTTCTAACATAACAACAACAAAGCATAGCGTATCAAAACATGGCATGGCATCATGAAACTATGCTGGAAATAAACTACCAGTTACCTCCCTTGAAGACATGTTGTATTAACCTTATGCAACAATTACTTACTCTGCCACGGCTCCTCGGAGCACACGCATGACTTACCGAGACCTCGTCTCGGGGTCATATCAACACATCATCGTGACTTCTCATGAGTTTCCCATAGTCCAAGTCATCACATGATTTATCACATTTTAATTATCACACAAGTTATTAGCAGATTTATCCTCCATTTCAACCGAGACCCGATAGTGTGACCTACTACGAACTTGTGCCTGCTACCTCTTGAGCACTGTGTTGGTTTTCCCTTGAAGAGGAAAGGGTGATGCAGTAAAGTAGCGTAAGTATTTCCCTCAGTTTTTGAGAACCAAGGTATCAATACAGTAGGAGACCACGCACGAGTCCCTCGCACCTACACAAACAAAAAAGAACCTCGCAACCAACGCGACAAAGGGGTTGTCAATCCCTCAACGGTCACTTACGAGAGTGAGATCTGATAGATATGATAATATAATATTTTTGGTATTTTTATGATAAAGATGCAAAGTAAAATAAAAGGCAATAAAAACAGCTAAGTGTTGGAAGATTAATATGATGGAAAATAGATCTGGGGGCCATAGGTTTCACTAGTGGCTTCTCTCGAGAGCATAAGTGTTACGGTGGGTCAACAAATTACTGTTGAGCAATTGACAGACTTGAGCATAGTTATGAGAATATCTAGGTATGATCATGTATATAGGCATCACGTCCGAGACAAGTAGACCGACTCCTGCCTGCATCTACTACTATTACTCCACACATCAACCGCTATCCAAAGATGCATCTAGAGTATTAAGTTCAAAAGAACAGAGTAACGCTTTAAGTAATATGACATGATGTAGAGGGATAAACTCATGCAATATGATATAAACCCCATCTTGTTATCCTCGATGGCAACAATACAATACGTGCCTTGCTGCCCCTCATCACACCGGGAAAGGACACCGCAAGATTGAACCCAAAGGTAAGCACTTCTCCCATTGCAAGAAAGATCAATCTAGTAGGCCAAACCAAACTGATGATTTGAAGAGACTTGCAAAGATAACCAATCATACATAAAAGAATTCAGAGGAGATTCAAATATTGTTCAATGATAAACTTGATCATAAAGCCACAATTCATCGATCTCAACAAACACACCGCAAAAGAAGATTACATCGAATAGATCTCCATGAGAATCGTGGAGAACTTTGTATTGAGATCCAAAGAGAGAGAAGAAGCCATCTAGCTAATAACTATGGACCCGAAGGTCTGAGGTAAACTACTCACACATCATTGGAGAGGCTATGGGGTTGATGTAGAAGCCCTCCGTGATCAATGCCCCTCCAGCAGACGCCGAAAAGGCCCCAAGATGGGATCTCACGGCATGTAAGATTGCGGCGGTGGAATTAGGTTTTCGTGGATGCTTTCGTTGGTTTGGGGTACGTAGGTATATATAGGAGGAAGAAGTACGTAGGTGGAGCAACGTGGGCCCCATGAGGGTGGAGGGCGCGCCCCCCTACCTCGTGCCTTCCTGGTAGCTTTCTTGACGTAGGGTCCAAGTCCTCTGGATCACGTTCGTTCCGAAAATCACGTTCCCGAAGGTTTCATTCCGTTTGGACTCCGTTTGATATTCTTTTTCTGCGAAACACTGAAATAGGAAAAAAAACAGCAAATCTGGGCTGGGCCTCCGGTTAATAGGTTAGTCCCAAAAATGATATAAAAGTGTATAATAAAGCCCAATAAACATCCAAAAAATAATATAATATAGCATGAAGAAATCAAAAATTATAGACACGTTGGAGACGTATCAGTGCCCATGACCAAGGACGCGGCTATCGATAGATTGAATACACTCTGCAGAGGTAGCACATTTTACCCACACTACGGAACCCTGGCCTTGCACTCCCATACGTGCGGACCACGGCGTTCCGACAAAACTGAGCTACTGCCATGATACTCTCCCGGCCACTCTGACCAACACCCCCTTGGGGTTCAGTCCTCGGTGGCCCCGTGTCTACCAAAGAGACCAACGACCACCGTCGTGGCAAAACGGTCCCAAACAGGGACAAGGTACCATAAAAACAAAAACAAGCACACAAGGTTATGTCCGCCTACCTGATCAGGGTAGCGCGTGCCCATAACCTTCCCTCGCGGGAGGCACCGGCGAGAGGCATGACAATAGATCCAGCTAGGACCTCCCCATAAGGTAAATGTGGTTGCACTGGAGAAAGCTCGTTTTGGGTGGCACTGTGATATCCCAGTGATGACGGAGGAGGTTTGTTATTAAGTCCTATTATTAACTTCTCCATCATCAATCATCATGCGAGCATTATTAACATGAATGCAACAACTAACATGAAACATACCAATGCAGTAACAAAACATCAAGCATTTCAAAAGAACAATGATAGCATGCGAAACATGGCAATACCAAGTACTAGCAAACTTATTAGTGCAACAGAATTATCATAACATCGATACTACTAACATGAAACGAAACTAGACAGAGGCATGATATTATCAGTAACAATAGCAAACTAGCATGTCAACTTATTTCATGAAAGCATAAGCATGCAAGACAGATAACAAAAACATATAGCACGACTAAAATAACAGCAGACGGAACAGACAAGAAACTACTGCAACTAAACACACACACGAGGTGCAAGCAAAGTCAACATGCAAGTTCGGGGCTCATGATAAGAGGTTGGCTTGCCTGGGGGTCGGCAAATACTCCGGAAAGAAGCGGGAAACGATTGCGAAAAGATTTGCCGGAAACAGTTCTCTCTTGGAGGGGGTTGTTTACATGCGAGGGCAAATTCGTCGTTTTCACTGTGTGAAAACATAATGAAAATGGTACCAACGGAAAGAGTTTGACATGACAAAGACGTGGGCGTTGGATTCACCTCAATTGGAGTTACAGTTGTGGAGATATGAAAGATTGAAGTTCAGGGACCTATTGGTGAAAACTTTTCAGCAAACAGGCCCTGTCGGGGATGCTGATCGTACCCACGGACACCTATGGGGCCGGCGGAGCGGGCCCCTTGTGGTTCGGAGGGGGGCGGAGGTCGCACGAAGAGCGGATCGAGGCGATGCACACGAGCGGTTTACCCAGCTTCGGAGCTCTCCGGAGAGATAAAACTCCTACTGCTGCTTGTTTGATCTATTGTGTGCTTGCTAGGGAGCAATGCGGGCTACAAAACCTAGCGTGAGTTTGGCTATTCTACGGTGGGTCGAATGAATCGAAACTTGGCCAACCGCCCATCCTCTTCTACGTTGCACTCGGGCCTCCTTTTATATGCTCAAGGGGTCTCCGGCTGTGGCAACATAGGCGGGGTACAAACGTAAAACAGGGGTTGGTACACCTACTTGAACAAAGGTACGGTGCAAAAATACCTAACTCGACGGCAAGGGACAAAAGCAATAAATGCCTGCCGTTGTCGCCAAACAGTGTAACAGAGACCGTCAGTGCGCCTCCGCCGCCACGATGGCGAGCCTGTTCAAGGCCACTGTGTCGCTGCTCTCCGCTGGCTGCACGTACCGCCCGACACGCGCCCATGGAATGGTCCCATGGCGACACGTCCGCTGGGTGAGCTGGACCGAGACGGAGAGGAGTTGCATGTCAGCGGCAAGCGCTTTGCCGCGGCCGAATCCTTGTCGCGCCCGGAGGCTTGTCGCGCTCCGAGCCTTCCCGGCAAGCTCCTCTTGCCGGGGCCTTGTCTTCTGCGTGCCTGGAGCGGCCTTCCCGACAAGCTCCTCTTGTCGGGACCTTATCTTCCCAATCAAATACTTTGTTCTTGAATGGCTCCAAGGGAGCCACGGAGGAAGTTGGCGGTGGCGAGGTGAACCTTGCCGCGGGGTGCTGCAACTGTCCGTGCACGAGTACGGGATACTGGGGTACCCCTACTCTAGTACACCGACAGAGCCCCGGCCTGGGCCAGACATGCGTGCCGAAGCGCTTGTCGGGCCAGGCCTGTAATCAGGCATGGACACGCAGCAGCCTCGACCACGCCGCAACTTCGCCCGGACCCACCACGATCCCCACTAACGGCACGCACGGACGTGGCGTCGTGAAGAGAGATCGTGGCGGTCGTGGGGAGTTCTTTATTAATATAAGCGGAACGTCCGCCCCCCTCCTCCCCTTTATAAGCAGAGGAAACAGAGGCAGGCCGACCACTCCTGCCATTGCCGTCTTGTCAAGAAAACACCGCCGCTCCCCTCGTCTTCTCCGGTGCGAAGAGAGCAACGGCCCGCCCCCTTTCGCCACAAGCACACTCACCGCCGTCGACCTCCTCCGCCCCCCTCGCCATGGCCCCGAAGGCCGACAAGGAGAAAGGCGTCAAGTCGGCCGAGGCGCAGTGGCTCGCGGCGCTGCGCAAGGAGCGAGCCGTCTTCCCCTCGCAGCTCGGCGCACGGGAGCTGCGGGACGTCTACTATCTTTTCTGGTCGACGGAGACTCGGGCGCATCTGCGCACGAGGGTGCTCCCCGCCTCCGCCGCTGATCCGCCCCAACAGGTACCCTTTCTTCGCCTTTTCTTCTATTGCGGTCTTTGCGCCGTATTCCGGAAGTTCTTTGCGACATAATGAACACCTTCAGCCTCCACCTCCTTGATTTCACCCCAACGCCATCTTGACCATGGCTGCTGACATTTGTGCGAAAACTTCTGTCGGGTCCACCCGAACGTGGCACTCTTCCGCCATTTCTTTGTCCCCCGCCGAGAGAGGAGAGCCCCTTGCGGAGGGATAGCACAGGTCTCTAGGATCGGCAAGAAAGAGGCCTACCTAGAGGGGGAGTTCCGGAACAAGTGGGAGGAGTGGAGAGCCAATCGGTGCTGGAGTCGAGAGGAGGACCCACAGCCTTCACCGCCGTGCGCCAAACCCCAATTGCGCGGCAAGGATTGGAGAAGCTTACGCCGGAGGATGCGAGGCTGAAGATAGCTGTGACCCGAATTCTGCGCCTCAGGCTTGCCGGATTAACCATTGGCGCAGTTGGCGGAGACTTCATTCGCTGCCGCATCGCTCCCTTGCAGGAAAGGAGGAGGCCTACTTGAGAGTTCCAGAATGCGGCGGACATCATGAGGCTGCGCCCGGGCCTGAATTGGAACTTCACCGTCATGGAGCTGGATTCAGTGCTGCTCGAGTTGTTCAAGAAACGACCCGAACATCCCGAGTGGTTCAGGTTGCCGCTGGGGTCGCCCTGCCAGCAACAACTTCGGCGCCGACCGCATCCGCGCCATGATGCCACCGCAGGCGACTCCCACGGGATCGCCCCGACTGGCAGGAGCCCCCGACGCAGGTCGTGCAACAATTCTTTGACAACTTGCAAGAGGTGCCGATCCGCTCCGACGAAAGCGTAAAAGGCTCACCCGAGACACCACCGAAAGGAGATGGCGTGGATCGCCTCCAGAGCGGAGGAGGCGGCGTCGCTGCCGCCAGCTGAGCCTTCGGGTTCACCGTGGAGGAGGCGGACGCGCGAAAGCGGCAAGCGCCGCTGAGCGAGGAGGTCGCCGGGCGAGGACGAGCTTGTCGAGCTCGAGGCCGGGACGAGTGGACCCGCCGAGGCTTCTTCCCCGCCGCCAAGCGATTTTGCCACCGCGGAGCCCCGCTCCGCCGAGGAGAGGCGTCTCCGTGAGGGGCTGGAGACGCAGCCGGGCGATGTGTCGGCCCACAACAGAAGGCCGCCGACGTAGCCCACCGCTGCAAGCGAGGTTGCCGCAGGAGCGCCTAAACTGCAGCGACAACCGGGCGGAATCTTCACAGGCCGCCGCCGATGCCTCCGCCAAGCGGCCAAGAGAGCCCACTCCTCCGCCTCATCGCACCGGAGGCGGGCCGGAGTTTGACTTCTCCGCGCTCAGCTCCGAGGAGGAAGGCGAAGAGTAAGCTTCTCGAGATCGCGCCTGTATGTCTTCAATTTTTATTGCTTCATCTTGAATCTGATTTGCTTCGTTCCGGACTCTTTCCTTTTCAGGACGCTGGCCGAGAGAGTGGCGAAGAGGGCCAAGATCCCGACGGTCGTCGTTGAGGACGATTCTCCCGTGGCAACGGGGGACGCGTCCGAGACCGCCTTGCCGGACCCGGCAACCCTCCCCCGGAGCAGCCCCCAGCACCGCCCCCAGAGTAAGCGTGCAGTTTTCTTCTTGCTATTAGGCGTGCGGGGGCGCCCCTTCTTTGTCGATATTTGACTGTGTGCTTGTGCAGGAGCAGAGCAGTCTCATCAGGAGGGCTCGGAAGCCGCTTCTGAGATCCTGCATGCTGCCACTACGCCGCCAAGGGAGGACCCCCCGGCAAGGGAGCTCCCTCCGACAAGGGAGGCCACCGGCAAGGGAGGCCTCTCCGGCAAGGGAGGCTACCCGGCAAGGGACGGCGCCAGCGACCCTCCGGTGGTCGAGGCCATGGTCGCGGATCCGTTCTGAGTAACTCCCTTACACGAAAATCTCCCTTGGGCTTGCTCTCTTTTGTTTCTCTTTCTTTGGATATCTGCTTGACTGCTCTTTTTTTTGTCTGACGCAGACCCGATGGAGGTTGAAATCGCCGGCGAGGAGGAAACGCGCGGCAACACCGATGAGGCCACCGTCGAGGAAGAAGAGGTCATCGTCGTGGAAGAAGAGGCCGCCGATGAGCTCACATGGCGAGGAGGCCACCGAGGCTGCCGACGCAGGGGCCGACGAGGGGTCGGACGGTCGTATTGACGGCCCTGGGGCCGCAGGAGCGGCAAGCGCTACACCGACAGCCGACTCCCCCGCTGCCGCCGCGGCGCTAGGCTCCGAGGAGCCCCAGCCCGGTGCCTACCTGAAGGCCGGCGAAGGCGTCTTCATCAAGCTCCCTCGGGAGCCGAAGCCTGTGGCGCCCGAGGGCGAGACCTTCGACGGCGTATACTTCGCCTCCGCTTGGTCGACGCTGGTGGACGCGCCAAGTAGCAGCAGCGGCGAAGTCCGAGGAGGAGCAAGCTTGAAGAAGCCGCTGTCCCTCTACCGCACCTGTCGAGCCAAGTTGGAGACCCGGAAGCCCTTGTCGCGAGGGCGGAGCGGACATAGAGAAGCGCCGCCGAGGAGCTCCGAGCGCCAACAAAGAAGCGCCCGCGGGGCGTGGCGTACACGCTGGCGCAGCTTCGCAGAAGAGCGCACGGCCTTTATCCTTGAGAAGGCCGCAATGATGGGGAGCAGCGGCTGGCTGCCGAGAAGCTTCGCCGCCAGAAAGCGAGTTGGCGCAGCGGAAGGTCAACTTGGACAGCCACGAGGAGGACCTTGCCGCGTGCGAGGAGTCGCTTGGCGGAGCGCTTCAGGAAACGAAGGACGCTACCGCAGCCGCCGAGGCCGCCAAGGGAGAGCTGAAGGCGAAGGTGGCATACCGAGGCCACCTCACGAAGAGCGGCGAAGAGCTTGCCGTGCTCAAGCGTGAGCGAGAAGGGCGCCCTCACGCCGGGCGAAGCTGCAGTTCTGTCTTGCCGACAGGGCCAAGGAGCTCGCCGCCGCCAAGGACTCCAAGGCGGATCTGCAATAAATCGACCACCCCGACGCAGACGTTGGATGGTGCCGAGAGCGGGAGGCGGGCTTGTTGGAGGCGATCAAGGCCAAGGAGGAGCTGCTGGCGAATGCCGTCTCCGGCCCGTAATACTCGAGGGAGAGCGTGGAGCATTGGACCCGAAGGTCTTGTGGACACCGCCACGACATCCACAACGAGCTGATGAAGTGAAGATGGGGACCTCGCGTACTCCTCCGACGAGCATCTCCAACCCAAACAAGCTCAGCCTGTTCTTCAAAGGCGTGGTGACGGGCCTCCGGCGACTCCGGGAAGAGGTCCCGAAGCAGCTGGTCGAGGAATCACGCCAGATCTGCGCAGGGGCCCTCGAGAAGGTGTTGATGAAGGTGGCCTTCCGCAACCCGGGCCTCAACCTTAATGGCGTCCTCAGATCGTTGCCGGCGAAGCCAACGTGGAGGAGCTCAAAGCCCTTGTCGCACCCATTGTGGACAAGGTGAACAAGATCAAGAGGATCGAGGGCGACCGCGTGGACTAGGCCGCCAACCTTATCTTTCCCTTGTCTGCTGGTCATGTTTAGAAAACTTTGTTAGATCGGTGACAAGTTATTCAGTAATATACTCTATCTTAGGTGAATCGATCAATGCAACGTTATTCCTCTATTCGATTCCTTCCTTTGTAATGCGTTATTGCCCCACGCCAGTGGAAACTTGCCGGTGCAGCACCCTTGTCATGAAGCGCCGAGTGCGGAACTTCAGCAGCTCGGCAAGGGTCGCTACCGACAAGCAACCTTGTCGCGGACTAGCCGCGGCTCACTTAAGTTGTTGAGCGGACTCGAAACAAAGTAAGGGCGCGACCAGTCACGATTCGGTTCTTCTGCACACAGGTTTTCCATACAAAGTGCTATCGTTCGAGGAAGATAACGAAAATTTTAAAGAAATCGATTGCTCAAATTTTGGCAACTTAGCTTTTCTGTTTCTTGCTTCCCGATGAGGTGAAACTTCCTCGAGCGGTGCCTGGTCCATAGTAGTATCTCCTCCTCCCCCCTGGTTAACTTGTGCGCGAGGGAGCCTTCCTTTCTTTGAGAGAAGAAAAAGAAGAGGAAATAATGTTATGGAGCCTAGCGGCTCGATTCTGCTTACCGGGTGTGGTTGCTGCACAAAGTGTTAGGCAAAGCATGCAATAAATTGATGAAAGCATGAACTTGACAAGCTGTGCGCAACACATGGGCTTTATCGATGCACGGGTGCGCTACCGACTTTGTACGAAGGATTACATGCAACAGCGGCAAGACTTGTACAAAAGGTGGTTGCCGGAACGGATTCCGACAACCGCGCCTTATGGGTAAAACTTACGAAGATGCTCAATGTTCCAGGAGTTGCTCACCGGAATGCCATCTTCGGTCTCAAGGCGGACAGCGCTGTGCCTAGTGACTCGCTTTCACCCGATAAGGGCCTTCCCACTTCAAGGCCAACTTGTTTGAATTCTTGGCGGACTGAAAAGGCCAAGAACAAGGTCGCCTTTCCTCGAGACTTCGGCATTAACCCTGCGGCCATGGTAGCGACGCAGGGCTTGCCGGTAGCGAGCGGCTCGCATAAAGAGCTCAAGACGATCCTCCTCAAGGAGCAGCGGCGTCATCTTGTCGCAGCTGCTCTTGCTCAAACTCATCATAAGCGAGCACTCGAGGCGACCCGTGATACGAAGTTCCGTGGGGAGAACTGCCTCCGCTCCATAGACTAGAGCAAAGGGTGCACGGCCGCTGGCTCGATTTGGCGTCGCTCGATCGACCAAAGAACCACCGGCAGCTCCTCGATCCAGCTTTCTTCCGCACTTGTGCAGCCCGTCGAAAGTTACGGTCTTGAGCCCGCGCAGCACTTCAAAGATTTGCCCTCTCGCTTGGCCGTTGCTTCTCGGGTGAGCAACGGAAGCGGAACCTTGGCGCCAAGGTCTTGGACGCATCGCATGAAGGTGCGGCTCAGAAATTGTGTGCCGTTGTCGGTGATGATCCCGTTAGGGATTCCGAAACGGCAAACAATCGACTGAAGAACTTGATCGCCGATCGCTGTCACCTTCCTCATCGCTTCCACTTCCGCCACTTTGTGAACTTGTCGATGGCGACGCATAAGTACTCAAAGCCCCGACAGCTCGGGGAAGGGGCCGAGGATGTCGAGCCCCTGCACCGAAAATGGCCAGGATAAAGGGATCGCCCGAGAGCTTGAGCCGGGCAGGTGTATCTGTTTGGAATGGAACCGCACGCTTCACACTTGGTTACTTGTGCAGTTGCATCCTGGAGGGCTGTCGGCCAGAAGAAACCTTGCCGGAAAGCTTTGCCGGCAAGTGCTCTCGCGCCAATGTGGTGACCACATATGCCTCCGTGTATCTCTACCAACAGCTTCTGCCCATCTTCCCGGGCAATACACTTCAATTTCACACCGTTGAGTCTTCTTTTGTACAGTATGCTATCGACAAACTGGTACATACTTGACTGCCGGGCTACTCTTTCCGCTTCTTCTTGCTCTTCGAGAAGTTCTCCTGTCTGAAGGTAATGGACAATCTGCTGCGCCCATGTTGGAGCTTGTGGCTCGACAACAAGGACTAAAGGCACATCTGCTGCTGCGGGAACATCAGCTTCTACGGCAAGAGCCTGTGGCTCTGCCGGAGCTAGATGCTCCCCGACAAGCTTGCCGGAGCAAGACTTGTCGGGAGCGTTTGCTTCAACGGAACAAACCCTGGGGTCTGTCGGAGCAGACTGCTCCTCAAAGATCATTGGTGTTGATCTTGGGGACCTTTTGCAACGACGGCTTCGGAAGCTCTCTCGAAAGTAGTCACCAGAGGCCAACTTCCTCTTCTTGCTCTGTCCAGTCGATGGTGTTACGGTCGGCTGAGTCAGCTTGAGCGCAAAGTTCCCTGGTTCCACAGGTAGCTTGAGCGCGGCGCACTTTGGACAGCCGTCGCAATATCATTCTGGGCTCTTGGAACATGTTCCATTTGCAGGCCGTCAAAGTGCTCTTCTAGCCTCCTCACTTCATCAACGTAGGCTTCCATCAACGGACTCTGGTAATCTTTGTTCACTTGTCGGACGACGAGTTGCGAGTCACCCCTGACAATAAGCTTCTTGATCCCAAGGTCCACGGCGATCCACGAGACCGCAAGCAAACCTTCATACTCTGCAAGATTGTTTGTCGCTTGCTCCTTGGGAAAGTGCATCCGGACGACGATTTGAGGTGCTCTCCGGTGGTGCGATAAGCAAGACGCCGCACCGGCGCCTTTGCAGCGAGAAGGCACCATCAAAGTACATCAGCCACTCTTTGCTTGCTTCTTTGACGGGAATGCTCGTCTCCGGAATCTCTTCATCTGGGCGCTACGCCCATTCTGCTATGAATTTCGCCAAGGCTACGCTTTGGATAGTTGATGTGCTTTCAAACTTAAGACCAAAGCTAGACAGCTCTAGTGCCCACTCGACAATCCTGCCTGTCGCTTCTGGGTTCTGCAGTATCCTCTTCAGGGGAAAACGAGTGACAACTGTGATCTCATGTGCTTGGAAGTAATGGCGCAGCTTTCTCGAGGCCATGAGGAGGCCGAAAAGCAATTTTTGCACACCAGAGTACCTTGACCTAGCCCCTGCAGAAGGGAACTGACAAAGTAGACTGGGCGCTGCACCATCCTTTTCTGCATCTGCTCATGCGTCTTCGCGGACTCGTCCTTGTCGGGACCAGAGCTTGTCGGCGAAGCCCCCTGCTTGTCGCTGGATGTGCTTGCCGCGGCTGCTGGCTCGTCATCCGCCTTCCTCTCCGCCACTAACGCAACGCTAACCATTTGATTGGTTGCTGCTATATATAGCAGCAACTTCTCTTGTGGCCTAGGTGCGACAAGTGTTGGAGTAGAGGACAGGTATCTCTTTAAGTCCTGCAGCGCAGCCTCCGCTTCGGGAGTCCATTTTACTGGACCCGCCTTTTTCAAAATCTTGAAAAATGGCAGGGCGCGTTCAGCAGACCTAGAAATAAACCTGCTGAGAGCAGCCACGCAACCGGCAAGCCTTCGTACATCCTTGACGCGCTTTGGTGTTTCAATCCGCTCAATGGCCTTGATCTTGTCGGGATTAGCTTCAATCCCCCGCTGAGACACAAAGAACCCGAGAAGCTTGCCGGAAGGGGACTCCAAACACGCACTTCTCGGGGTTGAGCTTGAGGTTGATCTTGCGCAGATTTGCAAAGGTCTCGTCCAAATCTTGAACCAAAGTCGCTTTGTCCTTGCTCTTGACCACTATGTCATCCATGTAGGCATCTACATTTACGTGCATTTGCGGCTCAAAAGCGTCATGGACTACCCTTGCAAATGTTGAACCAGCATTCTTCAAACCGAAAGGCATCCGTATGAAACAGTATGTGCCACATGGTGTGATGAATGCGGTCTTCTCTTCATCTTCTTCAGCCATGAAGATCTGATGGTATCTCGAGTATGCATCGAGAAACGAAAGCAAATCACATCCGCCGTGGAGTCAACAATCTGGTCAATGCGCGGCAAGGGAAATGGATCTTTGGGACAAGCTTTATTAACATCCGTGAAGTCAATACAAAGCCTCCATTTCCCATTTGCCTTGGCATACGACTATAGGATTGGCCAACCACGTAGGGATGGAGCACTCCTCGACAAGGCCCGCCGCTTCCAGCTTCTTGATCTCTTCGACTATAAATTCTTGGCGCCCAACGCTTGCTTTTCGACTTTTTGCTTGACGGGCGCGCATGAGGACAAACGGCCAGCGGTGCTCAATCACTTTCACGGGAACACCGGGATATCGACGGTTGCCACGCAAACATGCCGACATTCGCCGCCAGGAAAGCAACGAAAAGCGCCTTCCTATTTGGGGTCAAGAGAGGCGCTGATGGTGAAGGTACCACCAGCGCTGTCCTCCTTGGCGGGCACCTTCTTGGTCTTCGGCGGAGCCACCATCTTCTTGCACTTGCCGGTGGAGCTTGATGGTGCGTCCTCGACGGTAGAGCGCAGCACTCAAGATGTGCGCTTGCCGGAGTGAGCATCGAGCCCTTGCCGGACTTGGACTTGGACTTCTTCCCGGGAGCTTCAGCGGCAAGTGTCACGGCAATCTGTTGCGGCCGCTGCGTCCGGAAGATCTTGTCGGCCTGACAGATAAGGGCATCCTTCTGGTCGCCATGGACAGAGATGACGCTTATCGGGCCCGGCATCTTGAGAAGGTTGTAGGCGTAGTGAGAGGCTGCCATGAACTTGGCGAGTCTTTGGGCGACCAAGTATCCCATTGTAAGGCAATGGGAAATCAGCGACGTCAAACGTAACCCTCTCAGTCCTGAAGTTCAGCTCGCTGCCAAATGTGACCGGTAACGTAATCTTCCCCTTCGGCTTGCTCCTTCCGGGATTAATTCCTTGGAAGGTTCCGGTCTCTTCGAGCTCGCTGTCAGGGATTTGAAGCTTCTGCAGCGCCACGGAGGAGATCAGATTCAAGCCGGCCCCACCGTCAACTAACATTTTTGTGACCTTGAGGTTGCGGATGGTTGGAGAGACCAACATCGGCGAACACCCGACCGCAGTTATGCGATCAGGGTGGTCCTCAATATAAAAAATGATAGGCGTGCTGGACCACTTCAGAGGCCTGCGTGACTCTATGGATGGTTCCGCTGCATTGACCTCCCGCATCCATAGCTTGAGTTGGCGGTGGGAGGTATGCAGGAAGCACCTCCACAATGCAGAGAATCTCTGTGGCTTTCGAAACTCCTGCTCGTCGGCGTCTGCTGCCCTCCATATCTTCGTCGTCATCATCATCTTCATCCTTGTCGCGCCAGCTGGGAGGTCGATCTCCGCCGCTGCTTGACTTTGTCAGCGGCGTCCTCCTGGCCGGGGCGTTTCTTGCTCGCTCCCCGGCACCTTCACTGGCCTTCTCCTTGTCTCGCCGCTCGTACTCAGCTCTCTGTTGTTCGACGAGCTGCTCGACCTTCTTGCAGCTCTGGAGATCGTGGCCCTTGGTGCGGTGGATCTTGCAGTACTTCTTGCCGGAGCTGTCCTGCTTGAAGGCGGCCGCCACCGACTGGTGGTTGGCGTCAGCGGCAACCTCCTTGCCGGAGACACCAGCCTTGGTGTTCTTGTTGCCGCCTC
This sequence comes from Aegilops bicornis, assembly GCA_021605145.1. NCBI lineage: Eukaryota > Viridiplantae > Streptophyta > Magnoliopsida > Poales > Poaceae > Aegilops > Aegilops bicornis. Next base: position 830,749,999 of record CM038670.1, read on the forward strand.
CGTTGCCGGACTGCTCGACAGCTAGCACTTCCCTGCTTTTCTTCTTCTTGTTGCCTCGCCGCCGCCCTTCTTTGCCGGGCGGTGTCATCCTATCGAGATCCTGCTACGCATTCTCTCCTGAGTCTCCTCCCTTCCTCGGTAGCACAAGACATTTGTCGGCCAAGGCGTACAGCTCATCGACGTCCTTGACTTTGCACATCGCCATCTCCTCCCTCATCCTGCGGTTCCGCACATTCGATGAAATGCGCTGATTACCGCGGTGGTGGACGTCGGGATGTTGTAGTGCACACGGCTGAATCTCTGAATGAACTTGCGCAGGGACTCTCCTTCCTTCCGGGCAAGCAAGTGAAGGTCGCTCTCTTGGCCATGAGGTTTGTGGCCACCGTGAAGGCGCCAACAAACCGATGGCACAGATCCGCCTAAGAGGATATGGAGCTGTCCGGCAAGTGCATGAGCCAAGATCTCGACGTTGGGCTTGAGCACGAGCGGGAAGTAGTTGGCGAGGATCTTGTCGCCCCGCCCCCGCAGCCTGCACCACGATGGTGTAGATGCTTGAGGAACTCGACAGATGCGCCCTGCCATCATACTTCTCCGCACGTCTGGTTTGAAGTTCTTACGGCTGGGCCCTTGGACTTGCCGCAGCTCACGCAGTGAACGCAGGGCAACCTACCGCATCTGACAAGTCGCCTGGCCCCTCCGGCGCGTGCATGTCAACAGAAGGCCCAGCGCGCTTGTCGGACTGACGTCGCGCTTCTCTTCGGCGCTTGATGCGGGTTCGAGCGTCCTCTTGTTGTCGCTCATGAAGAACTTGGCATTGATCGCGGTGAGTCCGCGGATCCGACAACGCGGTGGAGTCGCTGTCGAGGTGCATCCGGTGAGTCGGCGATCTTGGCCTTCTTGGCGGAGAGTGCACGGTGGTTGCACCTCCGACAGTCTTGTCGCCTCTGGCTCGTGCCTTGTCGTCGCGCCGTGGCAGCGATGGCGTTGGTTGCCGCGGAGCTTCGCCGTTGGCAAAGCCGATGAGGCTCTGGATAGCGGCCCTCCACTCGTCGACCTTGTCGGCTGTTGGAGGGTAGTCGAGGAGTAGCTGGGCTCTCGCTAGAGCTTCTCCTGGAGTAGTAGGCGGCATTGGAGAACGGTGCGAGGAGCGGGACACGCTCGGACTTCTAACTATGTTAGAAGGAGCAGCGCCTCGTCCGGCGCATCCGTATCTCACGGCGCCAAAGACGTTGGCGCTGCTGGTTGGTCTTGAGGGTCTCGATCCAACGAACGTATGGCGCCAGAGCGCCATGACGTTGTTGGTCCCGCTGCCTCTGAGATGGGCGCGGGGATGCGCGACGCCGAGGTTTGCGGTGCCTTGTCCTTGGACTTGGCAACGTCGCGAACACCTTCGCCGTCGGCGCCCGTTCTTCCGCCAGCGTCGTACCACCACCCGCTTGCTGCGGCGAGGGTGGGCACGACGCGACGGTTTCGCTGCCGCCAAGCCTTCTTCTTCGGTGGCATGTTGAGGAAGATGTTGATGACGCCGCTCGTGTGAACGTCGGATCGGATTCACACGGCCTCGACGCCCCCTACCTGGCGCGCCAGAGATGTCGGGGATGCTGATCGTACCCACGGACACCTATGGGGCCGGCGGAGCGGGCCCCTTGTGGTTCGGAGGGGGCGGAGGTCGCACGAAGAGCGGATCGAGGCGATGCACACGAGCGGTTTACCCAGCCGAGCTCTCCGGAGAGATAAAACTCCTACTGCTGCTTGTTTGATCTATTGTGTGCTTGCTAGGGAGCAATGCGGGCTACAAAACCTAGCGTGAGTGTGGCTAGTCTACGGTGGGTCGAATGAATCGAAACTTGGCCAACCGCCCAACCTCTTCTACGTTGCACTCGGGCCTCCTTTTATATGCTCAAGGGGTCTTCGACAGGTGGCAACATAGGCGGGGGTACAAACGTAAAAACAGGGGTTGGTACACCTACTTGAACAAAGGTACGGTGCAAAAATACCTAACTCGACGGCAAGGGACAAAAGCAATAAATGCCTCGTCGTTGTCGCCTAAACAAAGGTAACAGAGACCGTCAGTGCGCCCGCCGCCACGATGGCGAGCCTGTTCAAGGCCGCAGGTCGCTGCTCTCCGCTGGCTGCACAACCGCCCGACACGCGCCCATGGAATGGTCCCATGGCGACACGTCGCTGGGTGAGCTGGAGCGGAGACGGAGAGGAGTTGCATGCCGCGGCAAGCGCCTTGCTGCGGCCGAATCCTTGTCGTGCTCCGAGCAGTCTCGGCAAGCTCCTCTTGCCGGGGCCTTGTCTTCTGCGTGCCTGGAGCGGCCTTCCCGACAAGCTCCTCTTGTCGGGACCTTATCTTCCCAATCTAATACTTTGTTCTTGAATGTCTCCAAGGGAGCCACGGAGGAAGTTGGCGGTGGCGAGGTGAACCTTGCCGCGGGGTGCTGCAACTGTCCGTGCACGAGTACGGGATACTAGGGTACCCCTACTCTAGTACACCGACAGGCCCCTGGAGGAAAAAGTGAAAGCGCCTTAGGCTGAATACGTTTCCTGGAAAGAGAAAACGTATTTTCAGCTACAGAAGACAAGAATACGCTTTCGTGCTAAGAAAACATATTTTATGTAAAGAAAGGATAGATCGCGCTTTCATTAAATGAAAACGTATTCTCAAAACGTGTTTCCACTTAAACACGTGGACCCAGGGGGTTTCACCTCCACGTGGGGCCAGGGGACATGCAAGGGCCAGTGGCAAGGGCGGGGTCAACGCGCGGGGACACTGCCAAGTGGGGTCACGAAGGGAGGGGCCCACCTGGCCTGGCTTCTTCTTCCTCCCGCTCGGGGTCGAGCGAGGCAGAGGGAGGGGATCGCCCCGACGGAGATCGCTGGCGCGTCCAGCCACCTCTAAGGGCGCGCGACCTACCCAGAAGACTAGGGCGGAGAGGCGTATCTCGTGGTGGTGTTAGCTGCCGCCGAGGACCACGAGGGAGGGAGCAGCAAGGCAGGCGGTGGAGCAGGGCTTCGTCCTCCGGCGAAGAGGGGGGCTCCGGTGGGGAACGGGATGGGCAAGGCAATGGGGAGGCTCACCGGACCCTGGGGAGGGGCAGTTGTGACACCCGGGTATTTAAGCTACAGTGAACCTCTGCTAATGATGCCACGCCACCTTTATTATTGTTACTAATCTCGCGTTAGTTCGAAACTGGTTCGAATTCAAAATTCAAAATTTAGCAAACAATAAAGGTTTTCAAACATTGAAACAAAATTGTTCGGAGTGTGCAGTTAAATGCCTAGGTAATTATAGTGCAGAAAACACCTTTTCAGAAAGTGCCTAAATACATTAAAATGAAATAAAACAAAAAAGAAAATAAATAAAAAGAAAGGAAAAGAACTAAATAAAAAAAGAAAAAGAAAGCAAGTCCCCCTCACTGGGCCTCGCCCAGCCTAGCCTATACGCCAGGCCGGCCCAGCCGGCCTACCCTTAACCCCCACCCCGACCGGAACCCTAGCCGGTCCGCCCCCACTACTCCCGCACGATCCCCACCCCTTCCCCCACACGTCTCTCACCCGCCCCCCTCGATCCAGATCGGATCGGGCGCATCGCCCTAACGCTTCGGCGCCCACCCGCCACATCGGCCGCCTCGTCCTCATCTCCTCCCCACGGACTCCCTCGACCCCTTGCCGCCGCTTTGGACGCCACCGAGTCGCCGCCTCCTCGTGCCCTGACGCTGCTGGACCTCGCCGTCGCCCGAAGCCGTCTCGTCGGGCCGCTGGCTCGCCGGACCTCTTGCTCTTCGTCGTCGACCTCGTCCGCGACCTCGTCCCCACTGGCCACTGCCTAGAACCCTGCAACCACGGTGAGGCCCCGGCCTCCCCTTCCTCTCGCTCGCACGTCGTCCCGCACCGGCACGCGACCACCAACCTCCGCCCCGGTTCCTCTGTTGCCGTCCCCTGCGCCTCGCCGCACACGCGCCTGTGCGCGCCTCGCCACACGCCGGCGCCCCACAGCTCCCTCCGCCTCACCGCTTGGCCCCACGCCACGCCCACCACCTGCAGTGGCCGCGCCGCCCGGGCCTCGCCTCCGTCGCCCCTGCTCCCACTCCGCCACACACCGCCGTGCGGACGCAGTCCCGCACCGGTCTGCGTTGTCGCCGCCCGCCGGCGAGCGTGCTCCCCCGCCCGTGCATCACCGCAACCCCCGCCCCGTTCCATGCCTCGACGGCAACCACCCCGGCGTCGACCACAACGCCGCACACCCGCGCCCATTCGGGCTAGCGCCCGTGCGCCCGTTAACCCACCCTGTTTGGCCCCCTGGGCCAATGACGTGTGGGGCCTAGCCCCCACAGAACGTTTCTGTTAAAAAAAGGAATAAAAATAATAATAATAATAATAATAATTAATTAAACAATTAACTAATTAGTTAACTTAATTACTGCTGATTAAATAAATTAATTCAGATTAATTAATTCAATGGCTAATTAACCTAATTAACAATTGTTAGTTAACTAACTAATAGAGAATGACAGTGGGGCCCACCCCCTATTAATACTAATTAGGTTAATTAAGATGTTTAATTAAGAATGTGTCACTGACCAGTGGGACCCACTGGGCAGGTTGACCAGTCAACCCTGTTGACTGCTGACGTCAGCATGACCCCATGCTGATGTCATAAATCCATTTTCGAATTAAATAAAATAATTAATTAAATTACAGAAATTAATAAAATCTTTAGAAAATCATATCTTTTAATCCGTAACTCGGATTAAATTATTTTCAACATGAAAGTTGCTCAGAACGACGAGACGAACCCGGATGCGCAGCCCGTTCGTCCGCCACACACTCCTAACATATCAAACTCGCAACTTTCCCCCTCCGGTTCCTCTGTCCGAAAACGCGAAACACCGGGGATACTTTCCCGGATGTTTTTCCCCCTTCGCCGGTATCACCTAATACCGCTGCGTGAGGGCACCAACTAACACCGCCCGTTTGCTTTGTCACGCATCATCATGCTTATGTTGCATTGTATTTATTGTTTCTTCCCTCTTCTCTTCGGTAGACTACGAGGTCGATGTCAGTCATTGCTGGTACCTGATCGACCACGGTGTTGACGACCTCTCTCTTGCCGGAGCAACCAGGCAAGCCCCCCTTTGATCACCAGATATCGCCTACTCTTCTCTATAGTGCTTGCATTAGAGTAGTGTAGCATGTTCGCTGATTACTCCTATCTTCTTTGCATAGCTTTGTCCTTGCTACTCTTGTTGTTACCTTTACCTGCTATCATAATGCTTAGTATAGGATGCTAGTGTTCCATCGGTGGCCCTACACTCTTGTCCGTCCGCCATGCTATACTTATCGGGCTGTGATCACTTCGGAGGTGATCACGGGCATATACTATATACTTTACACTATTACATTACCCGTGATACTGTTCGGAGATGGGGGCTGAAAGGACGGTGGCTCCATCCCGTAGAGGTGGGCCTGGGTTCCCGACGGCCCCGATCACATTGTTACTTTGTGGGCGGAGCGACAGGGCTGGTTGAGACCGCCTAGGAGAGAGGTGGGCCTGGCCCTGTTCGGCATTCGTGGATACTTAACACGCTTAACGAGATCTGGGTATTTGATCTGAGTCTGGCCATTTGGTCTATACGCACTAACCATCTACGGGAGTAGTTATGGGTATCCCAAATCGTGGTATCACCAGCACTTCGTGACGCCGGGCGACGAGCGGCGCGCTACCGGATTGGACTGAACGCTGCTAGGCTAGGTCTGCTTCCGCCGCCTCGCAACGCGTGTGTGTGCTATGGGCGATGGGCCTGCACTGCGGCGCTTAGGTTTAGACCTGCGTGACCTCTGTTGTGCCTAGGTGGGGCTGCAACGTGTTGATCTTCCGCTGGCCGGGCATGACCCGAAAAAGTGTGTCCGCCAAATGGGATCAAGTGTGTTGGGTTATGTGGTGCACCCTACGGTGGAAGTTAATCTATTCGAATAGCCGTGATCTTCGGTAACAGTGACGACTTGGAGTTGTACCTTGACCTTATGACAACTAGAACCGGATACTTAATAAAACACACCCTTCCAAGTGCGGATACAACCCGGTGGTCTCTCTCTCTCTCTCGTGGTTACGAGGAGGGATCGCGGGTAGGATTATTGCTATGTGATGCTACTTGGAGGACTTGATCTACTCTCTTCTACATGTTGCAAGACGGAGGCTGCCAAGCGTAGTCTTGACGTGATTAGCTATCCCCTCTTATTACGGCATTCTACGATTCAGTCCACTGATATGGCCCTTTACACATATATCCATGCATATGTAGTGTAGCTCCTTGCTTGTAGTACTTTGGATGAGTACTCACAGTTGCCTTGTTCCCCTTTTCCCCTTTCTTTACCCGGTCGCTGCGACTGCACGATGGAGCCCAGGAGCGACGCCACCGTCGATGGCGACTACTACCGGAGGTGCCTACTACTACGTGCAGCCCGCGGACGGCGATCGAGAGTAGTTAGGAGGATCCAGGCAGGAGGCTGTGCCTCTTCGATCTCAGTATCCCGCTTGTGCTAGCCATCTTATGGAAACTTGTTTAACTTATGTACGTACTCAGATATTGTTGCTTCCGCTGACTTCGTCTATGATCGAGCATTTGTATTCGAGCCCTCGAGGCCCCAGCTTGTATTATGATGCTTGTATGACTTATTTATGTTTTAGAGTTGTGTTGTGATATCTTCCCGTGAGTCCCTGATCTTGATCGTACACATTTGCGTGCATGATTAGTGTACGATTGAATCGGGGGCGCCACAAGTTGGTATCAGATCCGACTGCCTGTAGGAATCCCCCTTCCAACTCCTTGGCTAAAGTCGAGTCTAGACATTGCAAAACTTTTACTAACATGGCTGTGTGTCTTACGGGCACATGTCGCCATTGGGTGGTATTAGGATCTTTTACTCCTCGATCTTTACTCTGGGACTCTGAGCTCTCTTCTATTCGGGTTAAATGATTTTGCTAAAAACAAAACTAACTTTAGGTTCTCACAAGTACTTTCTCCCGGAGAGCCACTTGTTACCGATGACCGCTTTCTTGCACGGAAGATTCGAAGATACTCTACGATGTGCTCTCGAGACTATGTGCCATCGCTTTTGCAATTCACTTCCATCGATAAATCCCTCCGGATAACTACTTACACCTACTCGCTCATATTGTCATCCCCAGTTGCCCTTGTTATTACAAGATGTCACAAATACTCTTCGATATTCCGATAATTCTTTACGCTTACTGCCCTGCAGTTCCTTGCTGCATGAATACCCCTACGGATAATTACTTGCGCTTGCCGAGTATCCGTTCGTCCAAAGTTGTTCATGTGTTTCACAAAAATACATTCAAATACTACCCGATCTTCCGAAAATCCTGAGCAGCCTATTGCTCTTGAAAATTCTTGCTTGCTTGCATTATGGTTAATCCCAAAGGCCTCGTAGTCTTATTGACATTCCTTGTCAGTATCATTTTGAGTCTGTTGACTCAATATGTTTGTGAATACACGCAATCATCATTGATCCTTATAAATTAACTTTCCGGCTGAGCTGCCATTTTTTTAACTGGAATTGGTTCTCGACCAATCCAATTGTCGTTGATTGTACCCTAAGGCTATTCAACTTATCCATCCCTAATCAGAGCATTGCTTCTGATCCCTAGATTTGGAAATCATAATTCCTTTGCATTTGACAATTGAATTAGTCAATTGTTCAATAATATGATATCCTTGCATTCTTTCTTCTTCTGGTTGAGTACCGATGCTCACATCAGATCCCTTATGGACCAGCAGATCCTTTGTTGGATTTATCTGACAACGCCCTTCATATTCAATAACCTTGTGAGCCTTTCCTCAGATACATAATGCCTTTGGTAAATTGTATCCTCAACTTTCTCAACCATGCTCTGCCTTCGAGTTTGAGTTAATTACTCCTAAAGATTGTGGTATATGTTTCTAAGATGCCCCGATGGGTTGAACATATACCACCCTTAATTTTTGTGAACCCAAAAGTCTTCATGGGTCATAACCTTCTGGTATTCCGCCAGTTAAACTTTCAAACTCTAAACATTCTTAACTGAGAGCACTAAATGAAAAGTTGTGTATACAAGAAGTGGGAGTCGACCTTGAACTCTGTGTTCATGCCCATGGACACGATACACATCTTCTCATCGAAGCTTCTTTTAAAATTAATTATTCCCTTGATATAAGATCATCTTATATCTGGGATCTGGCCTTTTTGCAATCGTGGTTCCGACCATGTTCTCCTTTAAATACCATTTCTCGTGCAAGTTTAAGCATTTGTCTTCTGCAGAGCAATGCCCCAGTCCAACCTCTACTTTGATCTGTCATCGAGTATTACCCCATGGTATCTCGAGATTATCATGGAATTGCATAACTTTTTATGAGTTCATCAAGTACTACCTTATCACTGATTCAAATTTTTCACGGGCTCTGAGTTATTAAAAACTCAAAGACACCGATAACTGAATCAAGTTCGCATTGCGATTCAACAAGTATCTGAACCCATCACTGCTTACAAATTTATTTATCCTTCAAGTCATTCCTAGCCTGATCGGCTATATCATTATCGAGCTAATTTTAACTGTGCTACCCGGTCCTTCTTCCCGGAGCACAATTTTCGACGATGAACTAACCTTACGTCGATCATCATCGTCATATCATTTCGCCTTGAACAACAAGCTTGTTTTCGAGTTTGTGTCGTACCCTTGGTTCCAATAACCTTTCACTTTTTCATTATTTTGACTTGATGTCGTCGCCGATCGATTACATCTTCATGAACTCTCGCGACAAATGTGTCGTGAAGATCATCAACATTCTGAGCCCTTCCAAGAGATCTATTGAAATCATGATGAGAAATACCATCCTTGCCCTCGATGATTGGTGTTATCATCGACCACTTTATTGCCTTCCGTTCAACACAAACTTGTTCGTGTTTTGTGTTATGCCTTGAGTTCCTTGCTATCCAGCCTTTGTTCTTCTTTATCTTGGAGTATTACCATCTTTTATGTCAAGAATGTTCTGAGATTTGTTCCACCTCTTGAGATTTCTTGGTGTAGTGATACTTCTCGCCATCTCCATTCCTTCCTAGGTTCCCGTGTTGATTCTAACCGGGATACCAACATGTGAACTGTGTTGTTCGGATTCTAAAACCTCTAGCAACCCTATTGCTTTGAAGTTAATGGTCGATATTTCATTCTTAGACCATTGGTTATCAAATCACCATTCTAACATTGATCCTGCTACCTAAGCCCATAATTCGGGTACACCTTTCTACTAATGATTGATGGTGTATGTTTTCCTCGAGCATACAACATTATATCATTTCAATCAAGAAGTGTCATCTTCTTGTTCACATTATTGTGGAAATCCATCCGTTTGGAATTCTCGATGAATTGTCGCTGAGCCCATCAGCCACCTCCTCATCCTCACCTAGGTTTAATGATGAACTATTGCTTCAGGAACCCGCTCCCATAGTTCATTTCCCGAGAATCTTGCAATGTCATTTCGTCGATTTGTGTTGCACCTTTTCCGCTCGGACCCCCTGAGTCTGAGGTATTATGACACCAATTGGATATGAATCTCGGTCAGATATGATGGTTGGGAAAACTTTCCAAGGGTTATGATGTTGATCCTTTGATGACCCGGTAACATGATGTCATGCCTAGCACACTTCCGGCTGGAGGACCTATCATTATAATTTCTTTTGCAAGATAACCATTCTTCCTGGAGGAAATTGTAAGGCTTATCCTACAAGTTGTTCCTAATGGATCCTTCCTATATCCAAAGTCTGGCCCGTGATTGAAACACCATATCATTGCTACCTGAAGCATGTCTGTGGTACCCCGATTTTCAACAAGATCATTTGAAGCCCAATGCTAAATGTTCCCTGCTCAATTATCCAAACACCATTGTATGGGTAATGTCATGAAAAATCCTCTACCCTACCTAAAGAGTTTTCTACATTATATCCTGACATGGATATCATGCTCTGCTTGTCCTTGGGAAGGATATACCCTTGAAATATGTGTTTAAACATATTTTCCTTTCCATTGTTACATTTAATCTGATGATCATATTTTCCTTCCATTGTTGGTTTAACCTTTCTTGTGATCTATATGATCTGAGCAGTAATATTCTCCTGCTTATGTAAACACCTCGGTGTACAACTCTGCCAGTGAGACCCTGTTACTTTTGTTGATGACATTTCGGTAACCACCGATGGACGAGAACTTTGCCTCATCGGGTCCGCCTTCGCTCAACGAAAGCAGAAAATGGTTCTCTTCGTCCCTCGTCCTTGGTAATCGATGTTGTTGCCGACATAAGCGATAGGCTATCCTCTCGACATACCTTGCTTGCATGATCACGCAAGACGTCTCCGCCTTCCTACTTTTAACCCACATGGTGGGCCCATAACCCACAGTTCCACAGGATCGAAACTCGACTCTCCTGTACACCCCTGTTCCTAAAGCTATTCCTCACGCTTGGCTTCAGAATGAAATATCACGAGCCACCTTCCTAGTGATCTATTCTGGTATCAGACACAATACTTATTCCCGTTGCTTTGAACCCCTTTCACGCCTTGTAACAGGCATCAAATGATTGCCTGCCCGCTCGAAACTTCCCATGATACCTCCTTACTTTGCTCTCGATACTTTCTTAAGTTTCAATCCGAGAGTTACTTCCCACCACCTTCCCCGATGTTATTGACCAGATAGTTAACCTTGCAGAGGTTCGTTCCCCGAATACCCACCCTTTATTCTTTCGAAGTACGATGGAATTACCGAAGAAAGGACCTTGACTTCATCTTGATGACCTAAAGCAATGAAATGAAGACATCAATGTATTGGACCGGCCTCTTCGAGAAGAGCAAGCCAGGATGAGAAGTCCCGCTAGATTCGTTACCAAACCTCCCCCCTTACTCTACCTCTTAAATCTCGGGACGAGATTTCTTGTAGTGGAGGAGAATTGTGACGCCCGGGTATTTAAGCTACAGTGAACCTCTGCTAATGATCCCACGCCACCTTTATTATTGTTACTAATCTCGCGTTAGTTCAAAACTGGTTCGAATTCAAAATTCAAAATTTAGCAAACAATAAAGGTTTTCAAACATTGAAACAAAATTGTTCGGAGTGTGCAGTTAAATGCCTAGGTAATTATAGTGCAGAAAACACCTTTTTAGAAAGTGCCTAAATACATTAAAATGAAATAAAACAAAAAAGAAAATAAATAAAAAGAAAGGAAAAGAACCAAATTAAAAAAAAGCAAGCCCCCCCCCCGCTGGGCCTCGGCCCAGCTAGCCTATGGGCCGCCAGGCCGGCCCAGCCGGCCTCCCCTTAACCCCCACCCCGACCGGAACCCTAGCCGGTCCGCCCCCACTACTCCCAAGACGATCCCCACCTCCCCACGCCTCTCACCCGCCTCGATCCAGATCGGATCGGGCGATCGCCCTGCGCCCTCGTCGGCGCCCCACCACCACATCGACGCCGCCTCGTCCTCATCTCCTCCCATGGGACTTCCTCGACCCCTTGCCGCCGCTGGGCGCCACCGGAGTCGCCCGCCTCCTCGTCCCCTCACGCTGCTGGACCTCGTGTCGCCCGGCCGACTCGCCCGGGCCGCTCCCTCGCCGGACCTCTTCCTCTCGTCGTCGACCTCGTCCCCGACCTCCTCCCCAAGCCCCACTGCCTAGAACCCTGCAACCACGGTGAGGCCCCCGGCCTCCCCTTCCTCTCGCTCGCACGTCGTCCCGCACCGGCACGCGACCACCAACCTCCGCCCCTGTTCCTCTGTTGCCGTCCCCTGCGCCTCGCCGCACACGCGCCTGTGCGCGCCTCGCCACACACCGGCGCCCCACAGCTCCCTCCGCCTCACCGCTGGCCGCCACGCCCGCACATCACACCTGTGCCGCGCCGCCTGGCCTCTCCTCCGTCGCTCCCACTCCGCCACACACCACCGGGCGGACGTAGTCCCTGACCGGTCTCAAGGTTGTCGCCGCCACGGGCAGCGTGTTTCCCCGCCTGTGCATCACCGCAACCCCGCCCCATTCCATGCCTCGACGGTAACCACCCCAAGGCCGCCACAACGCCAAGACACTCAGCCATTTGGCTAGCGCCTGGGCGCCCATTAACTCACCGCTTTGGCCCCTCAATCGACGTGGGGGCCTAGCCCCACATAACGCTTTCAAGTAAAAAAGGAATAAAAATAATAATAATAATAATAATTAATTAAACAATTAACTAATTAGTTAACTTAATTACTGCTGATTAAATTAATTAATTAAGATTAATTAATTTAATGGCTAATTAACCTAATTAACTATTGTTAGTTAACTAACTAATAGAGAATGACAGTGGGGCCCACCCCCTATTAATACTAATTAGGTTAATTAAGATGTTTAATTAAGAATGTGTCCTTGACCGGTGGGACCTTTGGACAGGTTGACCAATCAACCACATTGATCGGCCGACGTCGACATGACCTCATGCCGATGTCATAAATCCATTTTCAATTAAATAAAATAATTAATTAAATTACGTAAATTAATAAAATCTTTAGAAAATCATATCTTTTAATCCGTAACTTGGATTAAATTATTTTCAACATGAAAGTTGCTCAGAACGACGAGACGAACCCGGATGCGCAGCCCGTTCGTCCGCCACACACTCCTAACATATCAAACTCGCAACTTTCCCCCTCCGGTTCCTCAGTCCGAAAACGGAAACACCGGGGATACTTTCCCGGATGGTTTTCCCCCTTCACCGATATCACCTAATACAGCGTGAGGGCACACCTAACACCGCCGTTTGCTTTGTCACGCATCATCATGCTTATGTTGCATTGTATTTATTGTTTCTTCCCCCTCTTCTCTTCGGTAGACTACGAGGATGATGCTGCTGCTGGTACCCCGATCGACTACGGTGTTGACGACCCCTCTCTCTTGCCAGAGAACCAGGCAAGCCCCCCCTTTGATCACCAGATATCGCCTACTCTTCTATATACTGCTTGCATTAGAGTAGTGTAGCATGTTACTGCTTTCAGTTACTCCTATACTGCTTTGCATAGCTTTGTCCTTGCTACTACTATTGTTACCTTTACCGCTATCCTCTTGCTTAGTATAGGATGCTAGTGTTCCATCGGTGGCCCTACACTCTTGTCCGTACGCCATGCTATACTACTGGGCTCTGATCACTTCGGGAGGTGATCATGGGCATATACTATATACTTTACACTATTACATTACCTGTGATACTGTTCGGAGATGGGGGCTGAAAGGACAGGTGGCTCCATCCCGGTAGACGTGGGCCTGGGTTCCCGACGGCCCCCGAATGTTACTTTGTGGCGGAGCGGTAGGGCAGGTTGAGACCACCTAGGAGAGAGGTGGGCCTGGCCCTGCTCGGCGTTCGCGGATACTTAACATGTTTAACGAGATCTGGGTATTTGATCTGAGTCTGGCCATTTGGTCTATACGCACTAACCATCTACGCGGGAGTAGTTATGGGTATCCCGGCGTCGTGGTATCAGCCGAAGCACTTCGTGACGTCGGCGACGGAGCGGCGCGCGCCGGATTGGACTGGAACGCCTGCTAGGCTAGGTCTGCTTCCGGCCGCCCTCGCAACGTGCAGGTGTGCTATGGGCGATGGGCCCAGACCCCTGTGCGCTTAGGTTTAGACCGGCGTGCTGACCTCTCTGTTGTGCCTAGGTGGGGCTGCGGCGTGTTGATCTTCCGCGGCCGGGCATGACCCGTAAAAGTGTGTCCGCCAAATGGGGTCAAGCGTGTTGGGTTATGTGGTGCACCCTGCAGGGAAGTTAATCTATTCGAATAGCCGTGATCTTGGTAACAGGACGACTTGGAGTTGTACCTTGACCTTATGACAACTAGAACCGGACTTAATAAAACACACCCTTTCAAGTGCAGATACAACCCGGTGGTCGCTCTCTCTCGTGGTTACGAGGAGGGATCGCTGTAGGATTATTGCTATGTGATACTACTTGGAGGACTTGGTCTACTCTCTTCTACATGTTGCAAGGCGGAGGCTGCGAGCGTAGTCTTCGACAGGATTAGCTATCCCCCTCTTATTCTGGCATTCTGCAGTTCAGTCCACTGATATGGCCCTTTACACGTATATCCATGCATATGTAGTGTAGCGCCTTGCTTGCGAGTACTTTGGATGAGTACTCACGGTTGCCTTGTTCCCCCTTTCTTTACCCGGTTGCTGCGACTAGACGATGGAGCCCAGGAGCCAGACGCCACCGTCGATGACGACTACTACCTCGGAGGTGCCTACTACTACGTGCAGCCCGCGGACGACGATTAGGAGTAGTTAGGAGGATCCCAGGCAGGAGGCCTGCGCCTCTTTCGATCTGTATCCCAGTTTGTGCTAGCCATCTTATGGCAACTTGTTTAACTTATGTACGTACTCGAGATATTGTTGCTTCCGACTTCGTCTATGATCGAGCATTTGTATTCGAGCCCTCGAGGCCCCTGGCTTGTATTATGATGCTTGTATGACTTATTTATGTTTTAGAGTTGTGTTGTGATATCTTCCCGTGAGTCCCTGATCTTGATCGTACACATTTGCGTGCATGATTAGTGTACGATTGAATCGGGGGCGTCACAACAGTGGTGGTGAGGGAAAGGAGAGAGGGGCAGGGCATCGCCGGAATCGAAGAAGAACCGATGCGGTGGCCATGGTGATGAGGAGGGGTCAGAGAGGCTCGGGAGCTTGGGGAGAGGCTTGGGAGGCGTTGAGGACTGTGAGGGGGTCGAGGGCTCTACTTATAGACGTGGGGAAGAGCTCTAGAGGGAGGGGCGAGGTGACACGCGGCGCGGCTATGTGTCCGCGCTCTTGTGACGCGCATGCGCGGCCAAGGGTCACGGGGAACGGCGGGAAGGCGACGAGGGGGGCGCGGATGAGTACCAGGAGGTCACAGAGACGAGGGACGCTCGCGGACGAGAGGGGGAATGGACAGGAGCGAGGAAGGCGACGATGCACACTGACGCTCACTGTTCAGCGACGGCGACGGCTCAACGAGGAAGAAAACGAAGGGGAACGATCTCCAGGTGCACGGCGACGATGAGGCTGACCTGTGTGACATGATTGGACAAACCAGAACCAGCCGGAGAAAGGGTGCCGACGAGAACAGTGGCTAGACTACCGATTTGGCCTGCATAGCCCCGTGGTCACCACCGACGTCGCGCGCTCTGGTCGTCTACTTGGTGCCAAACCTTATCAACAGTGGAGTCCTTCCAAGGCTCATTAAAGAAGAGGTGATGGCATGGGCAGAAGTGTAGGGAGAAGAGGGACACGAGCTCGACAAGTTTGTTGTTGCAAACTTGGCCATGTTCCAGAGACTAAACCAGAGAGGTTAAGTGGCAAACTTGATGTCTAGGAGGTTTAGGGTAGCAAGGACTACGGTCCTGGAAAGTTTGAAGGGATTTGGGCAAGTATTTAACATAGCTGCAGTGCAACTAGGAAATATGGCCCAGAAAACAAATGAGGAAGAAGCGCTCACTAGGAGTGTTGGATTGCGCTAAAACGTGGCAAAGTCCCATGATTTGGTCATGTTTAGATGTTGCAAAAACATCATACCAAATGGAGTTGCCAAATTGGTACTTGTTTCACAAGCATCACATCTGACCAGAAACTTAGAAAAATTCTAGGAAAATATTGGCTACATGAAATGAGCCAAAATTTGTTGGAGATAGGTTATATGGATAGGAGAAGGCCTGGAAATATTTTCAGCCATAATGGAGCAAGATAAAATGCTTCACAAACTGGAAATTTGGACAGAATCAAAGAATTGCTCTTGTGCTCACATAGTTTAAGGGAATGATGATGAGGGTGATGATATGGTCATTAGAACCTGCTGGAAAAGTTTCAGCTTATTTCGATCATCTATGAGGGTACTTCCTTCATAGACAAGCAATCTGAATAGTAACTTTGAAAAATTGCACAGGGAGCTAGGATGAATGGATTGAGCTCATCTTTGGTATCCTTGGGTGATTTATCAAGGTTAATCACCCTCCCAAATTGCAGCTCAATTGGAATTAGGAATATAGCACTTTGCAAAAATTTCAGAGAGGGCAGAAACTTGCATTGGATCATGTGCTCAAATTATGATCTTTGGAGCATGGATTTGGATGGAAATGGTGAAGATATAGCAAGTACAAGCTCCGCAAATCATTTGGGAATTTTCCTTGCTATAAAAAATGGTAGCTCCTTTGAAAACTCGCAGGAATGCAATATTGGCTTAAAATAGGAAAAGACAATTTCCTTACTTAATTATGGCCAATATATTTGCCAGAGTTTGGATTAGGCATAAATATCAACTACACCAATTCTCATGAATTTAGGAGATGGCTAGCTATGCCTTTGGATTTTATTCCTCAGAAAGGCAAGAAAATGAATAAATCATAATTCAAAAATATTGCATAGGACTTAGCAATATTTTTGCATATCCAAGGATTAGAAGGATAGGAGGGTCTCTCGGAACAGATGGGATGATCAACAGATCAAGGAAAATTGATGGCTCCTTTGTAATCACAAAGGCCACATTCAAATTCCAAAAATTTGGAATTAGGGTTTGAGAGGATTTGAGATGATGCAAAAGAGGTCTTGCCCACTGACAATGACATGAGCAAGGTTTTGAAAGGTTGGAAATGACAAGAATTCTCAGTCATCCAACAAACTTAGGAAAAAGATTTTGAAAATGAATGTCAGGAAGGAATAACAGCTCAAAAATTGATAATCCAATTTTGGGGCTGTTACATTCATAAAGAACAGAGTAACGCATTAATTAAGAGGACAAGATGTAGAGGAATAAACTCAAGCAATATGATGTAAACCCCATCTTTTTATCCTCAATGGCAACAATGTTATACGTGCCTCGCTACCCGTAGTTTGTCACTGGGTGAGGAACCGCAAGATTGAACCCAAAGCTAAGCACCTCTCCCATTGCAAGAAAAACCAATCTTGTTGGCCAAACCAAACCAAACCGATAATTCGAAGAGAAATACAAAGATAGAAAATCATGCATATAAGAATTCAGAGGAGATTCAAAGAATATTTATAGATAAGCTGATCATAAATCCACAATTCATCGGATCTCGACAAACACACTGCAAAAGAAGATTACATCGGATAGATCTCCAGGAACTTCGAGGAGAACATGGTATTGAGAATCAAAGAGAGAGAAGAAGCCATCTAGCTACTAGCTATGGACCGTAGGTCTGTTGTGGACTACTCACGCTTTATCGGAAGGGCAATAGAGTTGATATAGATGCCCTCCATGACCGAATCTCCCTCCGGCTGGGTGCCGAAAAAGGTCCCTAGATGGGATCTCACGGGAACGAAAGGTTGCGACGGTGTAAAAGTGTTTTCGTGGATGCCTATGGTGGTTTTGGAATATTTGCAAATATATAGGAGGAAGATCTAGGCCAGGGGGTCACTGAGGGGCCCACAAGGTAGGGGCACGCCCTACCCCCCTGGGCGCGCCCTCTACCCTTGTCGCCGCCTTGTGGCTTTTCTGACTTGGACTCCAAGCCTCCTGGGTGTCTTATGGTCCAAGAAAATCATCGTGAAGTTTTATTCCGTTTGGACTCTGTTTAGTATTCCTTTTCTGTGAAGCTCAAAAACAAGGAAAAATAGAAACTGGCACTGGGCTCTAGGTTAATAGGTTAGTCCCAAAAAGAATATAAAATAACATATTAATGCATATAAAACATCCAAAGCAGATAATATAATAGCATGGAACAATCAAAAATTATAGATACGTTGGAGACGTATTAGGCGCGCCCCCACCCTTGTGGATGGCTGGTGGCCCCCCTCTGGTGCTTTTCGTCCAATATTTTTTATTAATTCCAAAATGACTCTCCGTAAATTTTCAGGACTTTTGGAGTTGTGCAGAATAGGTCTCTAATATTTGCTCCTTTTCCAGTCCAGAATTCCAGCTGCTGGCATTCTCCCTCTTCATGTATACTTGTAAAATAAGAGAGAAAAGGCATAAGTATTGTGCTATAATGTGTAACAACAGCCCATAATGCAATAAATATCGATATAAAAGCATGATGCAAAATGAATGTATCATGCCGTATATAAGCTTAACTAGTAATCAAGTTTTCATCAAAGGTTATGAACTAACCACATATGTGATAACATTTAGAACTAATATTTATTCATGTCAATGACATAATAAACTAGTGAGCAATAATACTATATATTGAATGCCTAACAAGTTGTTAAAACAACCATGATACAATATGATAGAATGATATCTTGTTAGCCATTTCTGAGACCGCAAAACATAAATGCAGTGCACCTCAAGCAGCGACTAAACATTGTAATTCAGGGTAGAAAACATCCATTCATGCTAATCCCCAACATTAACTAGACAACATGCATGTTAAGCTAAGAATAACAATAGAGTTCTCGGGATTGGTGCTTGAATGAGAAGACGAGGACTCAACAATAAAAGTAAATAGATATGCCCTTCCTAGAGGGAAGCAGAGATTTGCAGCGGTGCCAGAGCTCATTTTAAAATAGAGATAATTGTATTTTGAGAGGTGTACTTTTCATGTCAATGTTACAACAAAGGTTTCCAATATCTTCCATGCTAAACACGTTAATGGCGGTTCCCAAAACGAAAAAGGTTTACTACCCCACAACCATACAAACACAAGCCATGTCTACCCGCATCCACGGGTGCCCTCCAACAATCAACTGTCTAGGAGAGTTTTATTTTTATTTGTATAAAGTTATGCAGGACTAGGCATACCTGTTACCAGTCTCCCTTAAAGTTGACGAGCAAATAAACTCTCGTCGTGAGTTAAACATACTTAGCATGGAAGATATTGACTGCCTCGTTGTTCCATGAGCGGTACAAGTACACAAACAGATGTTTATTTGATGATTTAAAGATGACACGTGCAAATTTACTTAGAACGGTAGGGTAATGTCATATATAGGTAGATATGTGTACTTTTATGGCATAACTATGTTTCAGGAGTTTGGATGCACAAACAGAATTTCCGTTTAGTACAGACCAAGGCTAGCAAATAGACTGGTGCGACTAACTAGAGAGCGAGAATGGTCATAATCATACATTTTGATTAATTAACATTGAACATGAGCATGTGAAGGATGTAAACGATCCGAACATAATTATTATAGAGGCAATGGGTATGAATCAATTACATGCGCGGACATGTGCCAAGTCAAGCCACTTGAATTCTTCAGAGAAGGATACCGGCCTAACATACTACATCATAATTATTTTAATGCATGTTGACATAAAAGATAACATATTATCCACTACTAACTAATTAAGCATGACATGAGCAACTATAATATATAATTGTCATCACACACATGTTTACTCATAATAGGCTGAATCTGGACTACTGCGTTACATATTTACAAACACAAAAATAAATAGGGTTCATATCAGCTTTTCTTCACCACGATCACTTCATCAAATCATTGTCATTATCGCTTTTCACTTGCATGACTGAATGAAGTGAAAATTATAATAATGCAAGTGTGTCGTGGACTAAGCTAAAATCTGCAAACACTTTATAAAATTAGAAGACAAGAAAATATTTGGTCTTTCATTAGATCAATAATAAAGATCATAAGAGCCACTTAGAAATTTTTACGAAGTCTTGTCCTTACGACAGCTCAAGAAAAGGAAAGAAAGTCAGAGAAGCACACTAAAGTATTTTTGGAGTTTTTTTTAAGAAAGTGAAGAAAAACGAAAAGCGAGAAAAAACAAACAACGAAGTAAGAAATGAGAAATCTTTTTGGGTTTTCTTTTAGTACTATAAACTAGCTAAAGAAAAAGAAAAAAAAGAAAAAACCCAAAGAAGTGAGAATAATTTTGGATTTTCAAAGTTTTACGAACATACAGAAGAAACAAATAAAAGCGAACATGGCTATACAAAGAAAATGATGAACACCGGCAAGTGTAATGAATATGTGACACATGAATGAAATGTTGGTGAGAATACGTACTCCCTCTAAGCTTAGGCTTTTGGCCTAAATTGATCTATGGCCATTGCTGGCCTGGGTGAAACTCATAACGATAGTTCAAGTTAACTTCAAATGCAACACGTGTTTAGTCCTTTTCTCCATTTTATCTCTTTCTATTTCCTCTCGTTTACTCTTTTTGCCTACGAGCACGTGTAGAGGTCGGCTCTTGCATGAGAGAATACTCTCCCTCTCTTCCATGCAAGCAAAAGTGCAATATAAGCGGGCTTATAGCCGACTGTTATATTTTCTCTTAGAAGAGAGAGCATTGATCTGGTACATGAGATGACTGCATTTACCAGATCCCGAGGAGACATGACTTATGAATATGGAGTACTTTAACACCTTCACAACCTCATTTGCAATGAACTTGACTAGGCAATTTTCATTATATAAATGCTCTCGTTTCCTAAAATAAGTTTCCTTTATTCTAATTAACCCTTGCGGCACAAGTGATTTGGAAACTGTGTGGTATGGTAAGGCCTCTCCCAGTGCTCCACCTTGCACAAATGCTAAGCCTGCGATGTAGGAGAAAAATATGATGTGGCAAGTTAATTAAGAGAAGAGAGATGAGTGTGGTGACCCCAGGAAGAACAATGGTAAGCGTGTGAACCTAGGCAAAACATTTAAATGAAAGAAGCCCACCAATGCATGGAGAGCTTTAGTTGCTAAATCATCAAGGAAGGAAGCTTAACTACAAGAAGCTAAGCACCTATGCATTTTGGAGTATAGTTGCCAAGCTATTTAACGTGCTTAGAGCCTCATCTAAGCACCAGTGCATTGACAGCAGTCTAATAACCAACCATTGCATTACTGCTCATCCTATTTGCAATATTTTAGGAGAACACATTTGCTTGGGCCTTTGTCCGAGATAAAAAGTGTGTCCCTTTCGCTCAAGAGTTGGCTTTTGTTTGTAATCCCTTTCTAGTTTTTGTCTTGCTTTATGACTCTCCTGGCTTGTCATTGAAACTTAAAAATTCTTTGCCCTTTTTTCTTTTAAAAATCCTCTTCTAATGCGGCTTATGATAGAGCTTGATACTTTGGTAAAGTCGTGGTTATTTTTTCAAACAACCAACAAGAGCACTACCTTTTACTAGATTGCCCCTTTTCCCCTCTGATCATTAATGGACTTTAGGATCACAATATAATTAAAATCAAACACTAACCTCAAATTACTCATATATTTACTCTCATTTAACCCTTTACTGTTTGGCTCCACTCATTTGATGCTCAATGAGATACTGATTTCATGACATAATAGGCCGACCATAACTACATATGAATTTCATGAAATTACTCATGTATTTACGATAATTTAATCCTTTTGAATGTATAGCTCCACTCAATCGATGCTCAATGACACACTGATTTGATGACTTTTAATAGCCTGACCTTAACTAGGCAAATATTTCAAGAAATTACTCATGTTTTTAGTATCATTTAACCATTTTGAATGTTTAGCTCCACTCAATCGATGCTCAATGACACACTGATGTTCATGAATTAATAACCGGATCTTAATTTAATTACACATGGATTTCGTAAATTAATAGCCCAATTACTCCCCTCGCTCCCCTCATCGTCCGTAGTTCCAAACTTCCAATACGCAAATCGCTTCTGTACAACTCGATCGATCTGGCATCCTAGCGACCTCACCTCTCACTTCTACTCCCTCCGTTCCAAAATAGATGACTCAGCTTTGTACTAGTTTTAGTACAAAGTTAGTATAAAGTTGGATTATCTATTTTGGAACGGAGGGAGTAGCACCCATTTATCCTCTCGCTTGCACGGGTGTGCCCTAGCCTGATTTGGATGATTAGATCATCTATAGTTCCAAGTTTTTGCTAAAACAAACTTGTACAAAATGTGCCAAAGAAAATGTATAAATGGCAAAATCTTTTTGCTTGATAGTATATATACTCCGTGATTTGATCTATATCAGGCAAAATACTGCATGCGTTTTATATCTAGTGAAAAGAAAAGAAGAACATGTCACTCCTATCAAGTTAGCTCATGTTTATATCCAATGCTATTTCCCTTCAATTTCGTTAGACAGTATAAGTGTGGACAAAGAAAAGATACATCAAGCCATGTTGAAATGTTCTAATCAATTACATTACACAGAGAAATTCTTTTGCTTGAACTGCTTTTGCACTTCTGTACAAATAATACACAAACAGATCTTGCTTTATGTCTCCTTCCTTAATTTCTTCCTAAAACTCCACGTGTCTCGTCGAGCATCCACCGGACGAGCGCATGCATGCATGCACGCGGCCGGAGTCAAATGGCCGGCCGGCAAACTGGCTCGATCATTTGATGAAGCCCATAACGTTAGGCGTGCCGGTGTTCTTGAGCCAGCTCATGCCGTCGATGAACACGCCGGCGGTGAACTGCGTGGCCTCAGCCTGTCCGATGACACGGTACCCCGGCCAGGTCACCCTCTTGCTTGTCCCGGCGCCGGGCCCGGTGTTGGCGTACTCGGCGTAGTAGAGCGTCTTGAGGCCGAGGTCACCCATCCACTCCGACCACCCCTCGGGCTTGATGAGGTCGCCGATGGTGCTCTCCATGACCACCGTCCTCGAGTATTCCTTCCACGGCCGTCCGAGGTAGCTGGGGACCGTCTGCCTGACGGGGAACAGCGCGTCCTCCGGCACGATCTTGCACCCCTGGAGCACGATGCCGGTGGGCATGTTGGGGTCCGTGCGCCCGTGCGCGGTCACCATGTTGCCCTGGCTTTCCATGGGCTTCCGCACCGTCATGAGGCAGTTCTGGAACACCGCCGCCGAGTTGCCGAAGATGAAGTCGATGGTGCCCAGCACCTCGCAGTTGCGGAAGAACTGCCGGTTGGCGTGCACGTACAGGGTGTCCTGGTACCCCTCGAACCTGCAGTTGAAGAACACCGACATGTCGCCCTGCACGTGCAGCGCCACCGCCTGGTGCCCGTCCGGCCCCGCCGTGTTCACGAACCCCATCGACTTGCAGATGAACCCGTTCCCCTCCGCCGCTGCAAACAATCCATGGATCAATATGGCACAGATGACCAAGATCAGTTTGAATTAGGTACGTAGCTAGTGGTCCGGTCACGAGTTGAGCTTACAGAAGGTGCGGGTGGCAATGGTGGCGAAGCCTCCCTTGTTGCTCTTGTCGCCGATGACCCGGGTCTTGGTCGGCCCGTCTCCGTACATGAAGACGTTGGCCTGGTCCTTGCTGACGGTGACGTACTCCTTGTATTCGCCGGCCTTGACGTAGATGACGAAGCGTGCGGTGGACTTCTTGGGCACGGAGTTGAGGGCCTCCGTGATGGTCTTGAAGTTGCCGCTCCCGTCCGCGGCCACCACCGCGTTGGGCTTCTGCAGCCCGCCGGGAATCTGGAGGAGCCTCCGGGTGTGGGACGACACCCACTCCGGAAAGACGCCGGCGGACAGCAGCTTGCGGCGGTGGCTGTTGGGCAGGTCTTCGATCGTGCCGACAACCTCCGTCGCCAGCACCCTCTGATCCTCCTCCTCGGGGAAGCTGCCGTTGCCGATCGCCTCGAGCTCGCAGTTGGCCTCCTTGGCGACTTCGTAGATCATGACGAGCTTGTTGGACAGGAGCTGACGCTTGCCGGCGAGGTCCTCGGGGAGCTCCGTCGCGAGGAGGCGGCGGTTCATCTGCGCCGACATGTCGGCGATGCTCTGCATCTGAGTGGACAAGAGCTTTCGCCTATTGCCTTCGCCGTATTGTTTAACCTCATTATCCGACAAGGCGTCGTTGAGGAGCCTTCGCTTGTTGCCTTCGCCGTATTGTTTGACCTCATCCCCCGACGAGGCATCATTGAGAAGCCCTCGCTTGTTGCCTTCGTCGTATTGTTTAACCTCGTCCCCCGACGAGGCATCGTTGAGGAGCCTTCGCTTGTTGCCTTCGCCGTATTGTTTAACCTCGTCCCCCGACGAGGCGTCATTGAGAAGCCTTCGCTTGTTGCCTTCGCCGTATTGTTTAACCTCGTCCCCCGACGAGGCGTCGTTGAGAAGCCTTCGCTTGTTGCCTTCGCCGTATTGCTTAACCTCGTCCCCCGACGAGGGGTCGTTGAGGAGCTTTCGCTTGTTGCCTTCGCCGTATTGTTTAACCTCGTCCCCCGACGAGGCGTCGTTGAGAAGTCTTCGCTTATTGCCTTCGCCGTATTGCTTAACCTCGTCCCCCGATGAGGGGTCGTTAAGGAGCCTTCGCTTGTTGCCTTCGCCGTATTGTTTAACCTCGTCCCCCGACGAGGCGTCGTCAAGGAGTCTTCGTTTGTTGCCCTCACCGTATTGTTTAACCTCATCCTCCAATGAAGGATCGTTGAGGAGCCTTCGCTTGTTGCCTTCGCCATATTGTTTAACCTCGTTCTCCGATGAGCCGTTGTACGTCATGCTCAGCAGCCGTCGCCGGACGAAGTCGGCCTCCTTAGTCAGGTTGGAGACGCCGAAGAACATCGAGGCCGACGAGCCGTCGCCGAACGACATGACCTGGGACGTGTTCGCCTTTCCGGTAAGGTTGGACGTGCTCACGTTTCCGGCGAGGCTGGACGTGCTCACGTCTTGGAGGTGGCGGTCTCCGTCGTGGGACATCTCATCGATCTCGTCCATCGTCTCCGACAGGTGGCGGTCTCCGTCGTGGGACATCTCATCGATCTCGTCCATCGTCTCCGACAGGTGGCGGTCTCCATTGTGGGACATCTCATCGATCTGGTCCATCGTCTCCGAGAGGTGGCGGTCTCCGTTGTGGGACATCTCGTCGATCTGGTCCATCGTCTCCGACAGGTGGCGGTCTCCGTCGTGGGACATCTCAGTGATCTCGTCCATCGTCTCTGACAGGAGGCGCCGGCTCGCGTCTCTCACGACTGCGATCTCATCCAGCCTGCCATTGATAGCTAGAAGCCGGCGCCTGCTTTCCACGTCGTGCGCGTCACCCATGTACCACCCGAGAAGTCGGCGGCTCCCTCCGACGGTGGAGCCACTCTTGGCGTCCTGCCCTTGATGCAGGAACTGGCCGACGCGGGTGATGATAGCCAGGGCGTTGCTGCTGAGCTCTGTGGAGTTCCTCAGCAGCTTGTCCATGGCATGCTTGAGCTCCGGCTTGTCGAAGCCATCGGCGCAGGTGTAGACATAAGTCATGACGCCGGAGATCCAGACCCTGAGGTCGTTGACCTGGACGACGACCTGGTCGGCCCTGAGGCCGGCCATGTCTTTGAGGTCCACGATGGCGTCGTCGAGCAGCTTCTTGCACTCGCCGATGGCGCTCAAGGTGATCTTGTCGGTGGCGCCCTTGCCGACGTCGCTGTATTTGGCGAACGCGTCGCCGATCTCGTTCATGGCCACCTGGAGCGCGGCCTGGAGGACCTCCTCCGGGTTGGAAGACTCGTTGACGACGGGGGTGAGGCTGTTCTCGCACTTGGCCGGGTACAGCGTGGAGGAGCAGAGCTGGGAGAGCTTGATGCTGGTGGACATGTTGCCACCATCCTCGCTGGCCTTCTTGGACGTGGTGACCGCGGCGATCGTGCCGATGACGGCCACGACGCCCACGGCGGCGATGATGCTGGCGGTGGCGGCCTTGTTGGTCATTGTGCGCGAGCCTTACTAACTGCTGGTTTCGATGCCGGAGCCGGCCGGGGCTCCTCGCCGCACGGGAAGCGTAGTGAGCTTGGCCCTGAGGAAGAAGAGAATGCCGCGGCGAGAGTTCGTTTATGTAATTGCAGCTTGTGGACGAGAGCAACGGCTATTCTTGGAATGCCCTGGTTTGGCCTGGGGCTCAGCAGCGCTTTGAATGTTTCATCTCATCCTGATCTCCTGGTTGAAAACGCTTTGAATTTGCAAAAATGCTACACCTACATATAACATGTACGTGAATTTGCATGCATCCATCGATCTGCAGCATGCATGGCTCGCTCGCACGCTCTGCTTTGCTCTGCATGGCACTAGGTCAGCAATGTTCTACCGTTGTTTTTTTAAGATAAGGCGCCGGCCGACCCGAGAAAAGATGGGAACCTAGCATGACTTTGAATTAACAAAGTCACCAACCGGCCAGGATTACAAAGGCACCACGTTACAAAGAGGATGAATGCAAAACAAAGCGAAAAGAAGATACAAGGTGCTAGGCAGAACAACACAATGGCAACAACGGGAATCAAGCACACAACACCATTGCTGACGACCAGCACTATGCCTACACCAACTAGCCAACTGGGAGCACGAGAGGAGGGACACCCCGTGCAAGCATTGAGCGCCGGCTGCATCCAGGGTCACACTTGGGCAACCCTTGAGATGTCTCCACCGTCGCAAAGGGCCACTACCCTTTCGCCTAGGCTCGATGGGTGCCACACCGGCGACCGGCAGAGTGGCTACTACATAACCCATCTCAAGGTAACCGAGCTGCCATAGGAGAAGCAGACAACGCTGACCCACGAGCAACGGAAGCCCATCCAGGCGAGAACGAAAGCCAGTAGAGGCAGCACATACAGGACGCGAGCTGTCGGACAAAGACATGCCACCGTGAAGAAGGCTGAAGAAGGTTCACCACACAAGGGCAAGCCTGAGTAGGATGAAGCAGGAACATCATGCCGCCGTGCTTCGGAATCGGGATACCAACCACTCCACCACCAAGAGCCAACCCCGACCGCCGCCTTCAAGAAGGAGTATGCCACCGAGGTGCCGTCGACGCAAGACCAGGGGAGAGTCGGCTTTCGCCGAAACTCAAGGGGTAGGCGAGAGGGGAAGGGTCCACCCCAAAGCCTCCAGGAAGGGGACCGGCGCCAAAGACGTCGACTTTGGGGGGCCGCAGCGCCGGCCAAGGGTTTCCCCGGGAGCCACACCCAAACGCCAGATCCGGCCTCCCAGCAGCACAGGACGACAGACTCCACCGCCAGGGACCACCCCCAGCGCAGATCGGAGCAGATTGAGCCAAGACCGAAGCTTCTTCAAGGGGCCCAGCGGACTGCGAGAAGCGCTGCTGCGCCGTCGACCACAATCTCCATGCTACCCGCACAGCCGTGGGAGGCCACCCACCAGCACCTGCTGGTGCTGCCCAGGCCGCGCCGCGCGTCACCGGCCGGAGCCACGGCTCTCCATCCTAGGAGGAGGCACCAGATCCCCGCCGCCACCATCATCGGGGCAATGCGCCGGTGCCGAGCGGCCCTCTGGTAGCGGAGGAGAGGAGGAGGGAGAGCTTGGTGGAGGTGCTAGGGTTTGAAGGAAATATGCCCTAGAGGCAATAATAAAGTTATTATTTATTTCCTTATATCATGATAAATGTTTATTATTCATGCTAGAATTGTATTAACCGGAAACATAATACATGTGTGAATACATAGACAAACATATAGTCACTAGTATGCCTCTACTTGACTAGCTCGTTAATCAAAGATGGTTATGTTTCCTAACCATAGACATGAGTTGTCATTTGATTAACGGGATCACATCATTAGGAGAATGATCTGATTGACATGACCCATTCCGTTAGCCTAGCACTTGATCGTTTAGTATGTTGCTATTGCTTTCTTCATGACTTATACATGTTCCTATAACTATGAGATTATGCAACTCCGTTTACCGGAGGAACACTTTGGGTACTACCAAACGTCACAACGTAATCGGGTGATCATAAAGGAGTACTACAGGTGTCTCCAAAGGTACTTGTTGGGTTGGCGTATTTGAGATTAGGTTTTGTCACTCCGATTGTCGGAGAGGTATCTCTGGGCCTTCTCGGTAATACACATCACATAAGCCTTGCAAGCATTACAACTAATGAGTTAGTTGTGAGATGATGTATTACGGAACGAGTAAAGAGACTTGCCGATGCTTAGATTGAACTAGGTATTGGATACCGACGATCGAATCTCGGGTAAGTAACATACCGATGACAAAGGGAACAACGTATGTTGTTATGCGGTCCGACCGATAAAGATCTTCGTGGAAAATGTAGGAACCAATATGGGCATCCAGGTCCCGCTATTGGTTATTGACCGGAGATGTGTCTCGGTCATGTCTACATTGTTCTCGAACCGTAGGGTCCGCACGCTTAAGGTTTTCGATGACAGTTATATTATGAGTTTATGTATTTTGATGTACCGAAGGTTGTTCGGAGTCCCGGATATGATCACAGACCTGACGAGGAGTCTCGAAATGGTCGAGACACAAAGATTAATATATTGGACGGATATATTTGGACACCGGAAAGGTTCCGGAGAAGTTTGGAGCTCCGGAGGTTACTGAAACCCCGGGAGGTATATGGGCCTTATTGGGCCCATGTAGGAGGAAGGAGAAGGAACAAGGGAGGCGCGCCCCAAGCCCAATCCGAATTGGGGAAGGGGCGGCCCCTTTCCTTCTCCTTCCCCTCTTCCTATTCCTACTACTAGTACTACTTCCTAATACTAGTACTCCTTCCTTCCCCTCCAAACAAGATAAGGAAAGGAGAGGGAAACCTACTTGGAGTAGGTTTCCCTCCCTATGGTGCGCCCCTTGAGGCCGGCCACCTCCTCCCTCCCTCCTTTATATACGGGGAGGGGGCACCTAGGACACACAAGTTGATCTACGGATCGTTCCTTAGCCGTGTGTGCGGTGCCCCTTCCACCATATTCCACTTCGTCATATCGTCATGAGCTTAGGCGAAGCCTGCGCCGGAGAAGTCATATCGTCATGAGCTTAGGCGAAGCCCCGCGTCGGTGGAGCATCATCATCGCCACCACGCCGTCGCCGACGGAACTCATCCTCGACGCTTTGCTGGATCGGAGCCCGGGATCGCCATCGAGCTGAACGTGTGCTGAACACGGAGGTGCCGTGACGTTCGGTACTTGGATCGGTCGGATCGTGAAGACGTCTGACTACATCAACCGCGTTGTTATAACGCTTCCGCTTTCGGTCTACGAGGGTACGTGGACATACACTCTCCCCTCTCGTTGCTATGCCATCACCATGGTCTTGCGTGTGCGTAGGAAAATTCTTGAAATTACTACGTTCCCCAACAGTGGCATCCGAGCCTGGTTTTAAGCGTTGATGTCATATGCACGAGTAGAACACAAGTGAGTTGTGGGCGATACAAGTCATACTGCCTACCAGCATGTCATACTTTGGTTCAGCGGTATTGTGAGATGAAGCGGCCCGGACCGACATTACGCGTACGCTTACGCGAGACTGGTTTCACCGTTCTGAGCACTCGTGCTTAAAGGTGGCTGGCGGGTGTCTGTCTCTCTCACTTTAGTTGAACCGAGTGTGGCTACGCCCGGTCCTTGAGAAGGTTAAACGGAGTCTATTTGACGAAGTATCGTTGTGGTTTTGATGCGTAGGTAAGAACGGTTCTTGCTCAGCCCGTAGCAGCCACGTAAAACTTGCAACAACAAAGTAGAGGACGTCTAACTTGTTTTTGCAGGGCATGTTGTGATGTGATATGGTCAAGACGTGATGCTATATTTTATTGTATGAGATGATCATGTTTTGTAACCGAAGTTATCGGCAATCGGCAGAGCCATATGGTTGTCGCTTATTGTATAAAATGCAAACACCCTGTAATTGCTTTACTTTATCACTAAGCAGTAGCGATAGTCGTAGAAGCAATAGATGGCGTAACGACAACGATGCTACGATGGATATCAAGGTGTCGCGCCGGTGACGATGGTGATCACGACGGTGCTTCGGAGATGGAGATCACAAGCACAAGATGATGATGGCCATATCATATCACTTATATTGATTGCATGTGATGTTTATCCTTTATGCATCTTATCTTGCTTTGATTGACGGTAGCATTATAAGATGATCTCCCACTAAAATTATCAAGAAGTGTTCTCTCGAGTATGCACCGTTGCCAAAGTTCGTAGTACCCAGACACCACGTGATGATCGGGTGTGATAAGTTCTACGTCCATCTACAACGGGTGCAAAACAGTTGCACACGCAAAATACTCAGGTTAAACTTGACGAGCCTAGCATATAACAGATATGGCCTATGAACACGGAGACCGAAAGGTCGAGCGTGAATCATATAGTAGATATGATCAACATAAGATGTTCACCATTGAAAACTACTCCATCTCACGTGATGATCGGTTATGGTTTAGTTGATTTGGAACACGTGATCACTTAGATGACTAGAGAGATGTCTGTCTAAGTGGGAGTTCTTTAGTAATATGATTAATTAAAAACTTAAAATTTATCATGAACTTAGTACCTGATAGTATTTTGCTTGTCTATGTTTACTGTAGATAGATGGCTCGTGCTGTTGTTCCGTTGAATTTTAATGCGTTCCTTGAGAAAGCAAAGTTGAAAGATGATGGTAGCAATTACACGGACTGGGTCCGTAACCTGAGGATTATCCTCATTGCTGTACATAAGAATTACGTCCTGTAAGCACCGCTAGGTGCCAGGCCTCACATAGAACAACGCCAGAAGTTGTGAACGTCTGGCGAGCAAAGTCGATGACTACTCTATAGTTCAGT
Organism: Aegilops bicornis; assembly: GCA_021605145.1. NCBI lineage: Eukaryota > Viridiplantae > Streptophyta > Magnoliopsida > Poales > Poaceae > Aegilops > Aegilops bicornis. The sequence continues at coordinate 830,780,498 of CM038670.1, forward strand.
GTGCCATGCTTTACGGCTTAGAACCGGGTCTTCAACGACGTTTTGAACGTCATGGAGCATATGAGATGTTCCAAGAGTTGAAGTTAATATTTCAAGCAAATGCCCGGATTGAGAGATATGAAGTCTCCAATAAGTTCTATAGCTGCAAGATGGAGGAGAACAGTTTTGTCAGTGAGCACATACTCAAAATGTCTGGGTATAATAATCACTTAATTCAGCTGGGAGTTAATCTTCCGGATGATAGTGTCATTGACAGAATTCTCCAATCATCGCCACCAAGCTACAAGAGCTTCGTGATGAACTATAATATGCAAGGGATGACTAAGACAATTCTGAGCTCTTCGCAATGCTAAAAGCAGCGGAGGTAGAAATCAAGAAAGAGCATCAAGTGTTGATGGTCAACAAGACCACTGGTTTCAAGAAAAGGGCCAAAGGGAAGAAGAAGGGCAACTTCAAAAAGAACAGCAAGAAAGTTGCAGCTCAAGAGAACAAACCCAAGTCTGGACCTAAGCCTGAAACTGAGTGTTTTTACTGCAAGGCATCGGACACCGGAAGCGGAACTGCCCCAAGTATTTGGCGGATAAGAAGCATGGCAAGGTGAACAAAGGTATATGTGATATACATGTTATTGATGTGTACCTTACTAGAGCTCGTAGTAGCACTGGGTATTTGATAATCGGTTACATTGCTAATATTTGCAACTCGAAACAGGGACTTCGGAATAGACGAGCACCGCAAAGGACGAGGTGACGATGCGCGTGGGAAAGCGGTTCCAAAGTCAATGTGATCGCGGTCGGCACGCTACCTCTACATCTACCTTCGGGATTAATTTTAGACCTAAATAATTGTTATTTGGTGCCAGCGTTGAGCATGAACATTATATCTGGATCTTGTTTAATGCAAGACGGTTATTCATTTAAATCAGAGAATAATGGTTGTTCTATTTATATGAGTAATATCTTTTATGGTCACGCACCCTTGAAGAATGGTCTATTTTATTGAATCTCGATAGTAGTAATACACATATTCATAATGTTGAAACCAAAAGATGCAGAGTTGATAATGATAATGCAACTTATTTGTGGCACCGCCGTTTAGGTCATATTGGTGTAAAACGCATGAAGAAACTCCATCTTGATGGGCTTCGGAATCACTTGATTATGAATCACTTGGTACTTGCGAACCGTGCCTCATGGGCAAGATGACCAAAACGCCGTTCTCCGGAACTATGAGCGAGCAACTGATTTGTTGGAAATCATACATACTGATGTTTGTGGTCCAATGAATATTGAGGCACGCCGGGTATCGTTATTTTCTCACCTTCACAGATGATTTGAGCAGATATGGGTATATCTACTTAATGAAACACAAATCTGAAACATTTGAAAAGTTCAAAGAATTTCAGAGTGAAGCGGAAAATCATCGTAACAAGAAAATAAAGTTTCTACGATCTGATCGTGGAGGAGAATATTTGAGTTACGAGTTTGGTTTACATTTAAAACAATGTGGAATAGTTTCGCAACTCACGCCACCCGGAACACCACAGAGAAATGGTGTGTCCGAACGTCGTAATGTCGTACTTTACTTGATATGGTGCGATCTATGATGTCTCTTACTGATTTACCGCTATCGTTTTGGGGATATGCTTTAGAGATGGCCGCATTCACGTTAAATAGGGCACCATCTAAATCTGTTGAGACGACACCGTATGAACTATGGTTTGGCAAGAAACCAAAGTTGTCGTTTCTTAAAATTTGGGGCTGCGATGCTTATGTGAAGAAACTTCAACCAGATAAGCTCGAACCCAAATCGGAAAAATGTGTCTTCATAGGATACCCAAAGGAGACTGTTGGGTACACCTTCTATCACAGATCTGAAGGCAAGATTTTCGTTGCTAAATTCGGATCCTTTCTAGAGAAGGAGTTTCTCTCGAAAGAAGTGAGTGGGAGGAAAGTAGAACTTGATGAGATAACTGTATCTGCTCCCTTGTTGGAAAGTAGTTCATCACAAGAAACGGTTCCTGTGACAACTACACCAATTAGTGAGGAAACTAATGATGTTGATCATGAAACTTCAAATCAAGTTGCTACTGAACTTCGTAGGTCAAGCAGAATAAAATACGCACCGAGTGGTACGGTAATCCTATTCGAAGTCATGTTACTTGACCATGGCGAACCTACAAACTATGAAGAAGCGATGGTGAGCCCAGATTCCATAAAATGGCTGGAAGCCATGAAATCTGAGATAGGATCCATGTATGAGAACAAAGTATGGACTTTGGTTGACTTGCCCGATGATCGGCAAGCCATTGAGAATAAATGGATCTTTAAGAAGAAGACTGACGCCGATGGTAATGTAACTGTCTATAAAGCTCGACTTGTTGCAAAAGGTTTTCGACAAGTTCAAGGGGTTGACTACGATGAGACTTTCTCACCCGTAGCGATGCTTAAGTCTGTCCGAATCATGTTAGCAATTGCCGCATTTTATGATTATGAAATTTGGCAAATGGATGTAAAAACTGCATTATTGAATGGATTTCTAGAAGAAGAGTTGTATATGATGCAACCAGAAGGTTTTGTTGATCCAAAGGCCGCTAACAAAGTGTGCAAGCTCCAAATGATCAATTTATGGTCTGGTGCAAGCCTCTCGGAGTTGGAATAAACACTTTGATAGTGTGATCAAAGCATATGGTTTTATACAGACTTTTGGAGAAGCCTGTATTTACAAGAAAGTGAGTGGGAGCTCTGTAGCATTTCTGATATTATATGTGGACGACATATTACTGATTGGAAATGATATAGAATTTCTGGATAGCATAAAAGGATACTTGAATAAAAGTTTTCAATGAAAGACCTCGGTGAAGCTGCTTACATATTGGGCATCAAGATCTATAGAGATAGATCAAGACGCTTAATTGGACTTTCACAAAGCACATACCTTGATAAAGTTTTGAAGAAGTTCAAAATGGATCGAGCAAAGAAAGGTTTTTACCTGTATTACAAGGTGTAAAATTGAGTCGACTCAATGCCCGACCACAAAGCAGAAGATAGAGAGAAAATGAAAGATGTTCCTATGCTTCAGCCATAGGCTCTATCATGTATGCAATGCTGTGTACCAGACACTGACGTATGCTTAGCTATAAGCTTGGCAGGAAGGTACCAAAGTAATCCAGGAGTGGATCAGGACAACGGTCAAGAACATCCTGAAATACGAAAAGGACTAAGGATATGTTTCTCGTATATGGAGGTGACAAAGAGCTAGTCGTAAATGGTTACGTCGATGCAAGCTTTGACACTGATCCGGACGATTCTAAATCACAAACCGGATCGTGTTTTTGTTAAATGGTGGAGCTGTCGGTTGGTGCAGTTCTAAACAAAGCGTCGTGGCGGGATCTACATGTGAAGCGGAGTACATAGCTGCTTCGAAGCAGCAAATGAAGGAGTCTGGATGAAAGAGTTCATTTCCGATCTAGGTGTTATACCTAGTGCATCGGGACCAATGAAGATCTTCTCGTGACAATACTTGGTGCAATTGCCTTGGCAAAGGAATCCAGATTTCACAAGAGGACCAAGCATATCAAGAGACGCTTCAATTCCATTCGGGACCAAGTCCAAGTGGGAGACATAGAGATTTGCAAAGTACATACGGATCTGAACGTTGCAGACCCGTTGACTAAGCCTCTTCCACGAGCAAAACATGATCAGCACCAAGACTCCATGGGTGTTAGAATCATTACTGAGTAATCTAGATTATTGACTCTAGTGCAAGTGGGAGACTCAAGGAAATATGCCCTAGAGGCAATAATAAAGTTATTATTTATTTCCTTATATCATGATAAATGTTTATTATTCATGCTAGAATTGTATTAACCGGAAACATAATACATGTGTGAATACATAGACAAACATATAGTCACTAGTATGCCTCTACTTGACTAGCTCGTTAATCAAAGATGGTTATGTTTCCTAACCATAGACATGAGTTGTCATTTGATTAACGGGATCACATCATTAGGAGAATGATCTGATTGACATGACCCATTCCGTTAGCCTAGCACTTGATCGTTTAGTATGTTGCTATTGCTTTCTTCATGACTTATACATGTTCCTATAACTATGAGATTATGCAACTCCGTTTACGGAGGAACACTTTGGGTACTACCAAACGTCACAACGTGAATCGGGTGATCATAAAGGAGTACTACAGGTGTCTCCAAAGGTACTTGTTGGGTTGGCGTATTTCGAGATTAGGTTTTGTCACTCCGATTGTCGGAGAGGTATCTCTGGGCCTTCTCGGTAATACACATCACATAAGCCTTGCAAGCATTACAACTAATGAGTTAGTTGTGAGATGATGTATTACGGAACGAGTAAAGAGACTTGCCAGTAACAAGATTGAACTAGGTATTGGATACCGACAACCGAATCTCGGGTAAGTAACATACCGATGACAAAGGGAACAACGTATGTTGTTATGCGGTCTGACCGATAAAGATCTTCGTGGAAAATGTAGGAACCAATATGGGCATCCAGGTCCCGCTATTGGTTATTGACCGGAGATGTGTCTCGGTCATGTCTACATTGTTCTCGAACCGTAGGGTCCATGACGCTTAAGGTTTTCGATGTGAGTTATATTATGAGTTTATGTATTTTGATGTACCGAAGGTTGTTCGAGTCCGGATATGATCACGGACATGACGAGGAGTCTCGAAATGGTCGAGACACAAAGATTAATATATTGGATGGATATATTTGGACACGGAAAGGTTCGGAGAAGTTTGGAGCTCCGGAGGTTACCGGAAACCCCGGAGGTATATGGGCCTTATTGGGCCCATGTAGGAGGAAGGGAGAAGGAACAAGGGAGGCGCGCCCCAAGCCCAATCCGAATTGGGGAAGGGGCGGCCCCCTTTCCTTTCTCCTTCCCCTCGTCCGATTCCTACTACTAGTACTACTTCCTAATACTAGTACTCCTTCCTTCCCCCTCCAAACAAGATAAGGAAAAGAGAGGGAAACCTACTTGGAGTAGGTTTCCCCCTCCCTATGGCGCGCCCCCCTTGAGGCCGGCCACCTCCTCCCTCCCTCCTTTATATACGGGGGTAGGGGGGCACCCTAGGACACACAAGTTGATCTACGGATCGTTCCTTAGCCGTGTGCGGTGCCCCCCTCCACCATATTCCACTTCGGTCATATCGTCATGAGCTTAGGCGAAGCCCTGCGCCGGAGAAGTCATATCGTCAGCGGAGCTTAGGCGAAGCCCCGCGTCGGTGGAGCATCATCATCGTCACCACGCCCGTCGTCTTGTGGAACTCATCCCCGACGCTTTGCTGGATCGGAGCCCGGGATCGTCATCGAGCTGAGCGTGTGCTGAACACGGAGGTGCCGTCGTTCGGTACTTGGATCGGTCGGATCGTGAAGACGTACGACTACATCAACCGCGTTGTTATAACGCTTCCGCTTTCGGTCTACGAGGGTACGTGGACATACACTCTCCCCTCTCGTTGCTATGCCATCACCATGGTCTTGCGTGTGCGTAGGAAAATTCTTGAAATTACTACGTTCCCCAACAGGGTTGCCCTCGAGTTGCCTCAGAAAAGAGGACATGGGAGGGGGGGGGGGCTCCACTGAATCTCTACCGTTGTTTTTTGATCCAATGGACAGACATCAAGCATGTGAAGCCTAGATCAACTGACCACACATTAGTTTAAGTCGATTTTCTCAACCAGCCAAACCAGCCCTTTGCACGAACAGAAGGCTACACCAATTCTTGGGCTGATACAACTTAAGCCAGATAAACCCAAGAACAAAAGGGACTGACTAGAAAATGTGTTCAATTCCTAGACTTGAGTTTGGTGCTCGTATTTTTCTGGATTTATTTCAGGTCTTTCAACGATGTGCGTTCAGTGGGAGTAGACATTACTGTTGACCACAAAGGCGTCTGTGGTGACTTCATCAATCTCTAGATGATGTGTCGATTCAATCTCTCGGAGGTGCTCATAGGGATATGGTGTGCGTGCATGTGTGCGTTCAAAGGGACGAGTGTATGTCTGTATGTATGAGCATCCGCGTCTGCATTGTCTTGAAAAAAGTATTCAACAAGTGGTTAACTATTGTGTCAGTCACTTTTTTAGCCGTGCTCTAATTTGGGGCAGTAACATTTTTAGCCATCTTTCAAAAGACAATGCATAATTATAATGATGAAATAGCCCCCCCCCCCCCCGCTTTGTATTACAAAGGAAACATCAACGAAGAAGCTTCGTGACCGCCGCGCCCACCGGGATCCTCCACTAAGCTCCTATACTCCGGAGCACCAGTACCAATCAACACCTTCAAGAAGGGACGCGACGATGACGACGCTGCTGCCAAGGGTTTCCCCAGATAAGCGATGAGGAGAGAGGAAGGGTACCTCCGACGCCCTCCAAGAAGGTGCGGTGGCACCCTCAGGCACCACTGCGTCGGAGTCAGCTCGGCCGACAGTGATTTGTCCCAATCCCAGCCTTCACCTCGGGCGATCCGGAGCACGTCACCAAACAAACCACCACTCTGCGCCAAAACGGTCTTGAAGCTTCCGCGCCGTCTCACCACGGCACCGTGAAAGGGGCCTGCTCAACGAAGAAGAGGAGACGGGACTCCAGACAACAACATCGTCGGCACGTGGGAGGGCCCAACCTCCACCGTCAACGACGGTAACCGACCGGACGTGACAGCAGGAGCATACCGGTCCCATGCGCCCACAGGTCCGGCCGGGTCCACAGATGCCCGTAAAGCTCCTGCCTTCACGCTGCAGAAGGCATGCCGTCGACGCCACCACCACGAGTCCAAGCCGCTGCTCCTTCGTCCCACGCAGAGGACATCGAAGCCACACCAATGGCCAGCCCGCTAGGACCCACATAGGGCCGGGAGGGCCCAGATCTGGGTCGGGGACGCGCGCCGGCCACCGCACGACACCACGCCGCCCTGCCGCCAAGGGCAGCACCGCTGCCTCACCCATCGCCGGCGACCGCTGTCGGGACGTCGGGCCGCTGCCCAGCCGAGCAGCACCGCTGCCGTCACCTGTCCCGGGAAGGGGACGAGCACGCGGGGACAGAAGGGCCCGCCGTCGCTGGCACCACCCGGGCCAGCGCCGGGGGCATCCGCCGGCGGCGGCGGGGGAGATCCAATGGAGGGAGGCCGAGAGGAAGGGGAGGGGCGCGCCACCCCGGCCACCTTTCGGGGAGGCGGCGCAGGGGCGGGAACGGGAGGGCGAGGGGGAAGAAGGGGGCGGGAAGGGCCAGGGCGCGCGCCTGCGGCGGTGGGAGGGGGCGGGTCATGCAAGCATTAGATTTATTACCGCCTGATGTTCTAATTGTGTCAGTCACCTTTTCAGCCGTATTCAACAAGTGGTTTACTCATTGATAAGAAAAGGTGAATGAAAATAAACAATTCAATTGATTTTGAGTTGAAGGCCAAAATAGAAGAAGAAACAAGCCGAGCTAAAAAAGTCCACGATAGTCTGGTCCAATACATTCCTTCACTGAGCTATATTGTACCAGACTAAAACAAAATCAAAATCAATAGTTTTCTAAGAAGGAATGTATTTGTCGCATTGATATTATCCTTAAACAACAAAGAAAATAAAAAACTAAAACAAAATCAAAATAATTAAGTTTTCTAAGGTCAAATGAACTAGTGGCATTCGTATTACCCTTTAACAATAAAGAAAGACAAAAACACACAAAAAAGACAAAATTTGCACACAATATTAGAAATTGCAAAAAAAAAATGAACAAGCATATAGTAGTGATTTTTCACAAAAAGGTAGTAGAATTGCTATTACCTTTAAGGAAAAAAGAAAAATAATTAAAACTAAACAAAATAAAAATAATGAAATTTCTAAGGAAGAAAGAATTAGTGGCATTGGTATTATCCTTAAACAATAAAAACTAAAAACAATACTGACAAAATTCTCACAATAATTGTATTTTTGTAATATGCAAGAATAAATATTTAATAATGATTTTTTCAAAGAACATTTTCCAAGATGGAATGAATTACTAAAATTAGTGTTACCCTTAAAGGAGAAAGAAAATAGAAACTAAAATTAAATAAAATAAAAATAATGAATGTTTATAATATAGAATGAATTAGTGACATTAATATTATCCTTTAAGAAGAAATTAATTAATTAAGTAAATAAATAATAATGACAAAATTGCACGTAATATACACAAAAATTTCTGCTTTTTATAATATGCCAGATAAGCATATAAGAGTGAAACTTTCACAAAAGGGAGTTTTCTAAGAAGGAATGAATTAATGGATTTTGTATTATCCTTAAAGAAGAAGAAAATTAAAAAGCTAAAACAAATTCAAACTAATGAAGTTTTCTTAGGTAGAACGAATTAGTGGCATTTATACTACATCGGGCATCAACACAATTTGCATCTACACGTTTGTGTTTTACACTCAGTGCAAGCAAAAAAAATGGCAAACTAGTAAACAAGCACCTATACCATTTTTTGGCTTTAGCTAAACTATCCAATCAAGATCCAAAGGCCCATACCATTGCAGCGGTGTTGGACTTCTTTAAGTCAGGAATAATGCCGGATGGTGTGAATGATACGACTATCGTTCTTATCCCGAAAGTTCCACACCCAAAGGAGCTAAAGGACTTCAGACCGATAAGCTTATGCAATGTGTTATACAAGCTCGTCTCGAAATGTTTGGTGAACCGCCTTCGGCCTCTACTTGGAGAATTGATTTCTGAAAATCCAAGTGTTATCCTAGACGTCTTATATCTATGCTTCTGAGTGCATTCACCATATACAGTTACTGCAGCAGAGCAGACCGGCGGCTTGTGCGTACAAACTTGATCTCTCGAAGGCTTATGATCGTGTTGATTGGGATTTTCTGGAGCAAGCTCTTATTAAGTGGGGCTTTTCTATGGAGTGGATATCTTGGATAATGGCATGCGTTAAGTCAGTGAAATATTCGGTGAAATTCAATGGGAAGATACTAGAGTCATTTACCCCATCTAGTGGTTTGCGGCAAGGTGACCCACTGTCCCCCTTCTTGTTCCTATTTGTTGCAGATGCTCTGTCCTCTCTTATTTAAATTCAGTAAACAATGGGGAGTTGAGGGGGATCTCAATCTGCCGTGGCACACCGGTGATTTCTCATTTGTTGTTTGCGGATGGTACCATGTTGCTATTTGAAGCGTCAACCCAGCAAGCAAGCATTGTCAAAGGTTTGTTGAACACATACACCTCAGCGACGGGTCAACTTATTAACCCTGGGAAGTGTTCCACCTTGTTCTCGGACAATTGCATGCCTACGGTGGCTGAGGACGTGAAACATATACTGGAAGTTACGCAGCAGGTTTTTGAGCCTAAATATTTGGGCTTACCGGTCCCAGAGGGAAGATTGCATAAAGGACAGTTTGAGACTCTACAAGAGAGATAACGAAAGAGACTTGTTGGCTGGAGCGAGCAATATGTTTCTTCTGGCAATAGGGAGATCTTGATAAAGGCAGTAGCGCAAGCAATACCAACCTATGTCATGAGCGTCTTTCGTCTCCCGGCCTCGGTTTGTGAGGATCTCACACGGATGACGAGACAATATTGGTGAGGAGTGGAGAATGGCAAAAGGAAGATGACATGGCTCAATTGGGAAAAAATGGTGTTACCCAAGGATGTGGGGGGCATGGGATTCAGAGATATGCGAGCATTCAACCAAGCATTGCTAGCTAAGCAAGCTTGGACATTGTTGGACAGCCCGGATAGTCTATGTACCCGCTTACTTTGTGCAAAGTGCTACCCCAACGGAAACTTGTTGGATAGAGTGTTCCCCTAATCCTCATCAACAGTATGGAGGGGCATCACACATGGCTTGAAGCTGCTTAAAAAGGGGTTGATATGGCGAGTAGGTGATGGTTATTTGATTAAAACTTGGAGAGATGCATGGATTCCGAGGGGACATGATTTCAAACCTATCACCCCGAAGGGTAACTGCAGGTATCATTGGGTGGCTGATTTTCTAGAGGAGTCCGACGCCTGGAATGTACAAAGACTCCGGCAATATTTTTGTGATATGGATGTCCGAGAAATTCTGAAAATCCATACGTCACCTAGGAGGGGACAAGATTTCCTCGCTTGGTTCCTGGAGAAGAGTAGAAGGTTTATAGTGAAGAGCTCGTACCGGCTTGCGACTGTCCATATGCATACGGGGTTGGGTGCGTCATGTGCTACCCCGAGGGGGGGGGTGTGTGACGCCCGGATAATTAGACTACAGTAATTCCCTGCTAATGATGCCACGTCACCTCGATTACTGTCGATAATCTCTCGTTAGTTCAAAACCGATTCAAATTCAAAATTGAATTAAAAGCAAACATCAAATGTTTTCAAACTTTAAAACTAAAATGTTCGAGTTGTGCCAAATAATGCAAAGGTAATTGTGATGAAGAAACCCCACTTTTATAAAATCTTTAAATACTCTAAAAGGTAGTACTAATTTAGGGGTCATCTTTGTACTTTACAAAACTAAAATAAAAGGAGGAACAAAATATAACAGAAAAGAAATAAATAAAACAAAAACAAAAACAAAAAAATAGAAAGAACTCCCGCTCGGCCCAACTGGGCCATGGCCCAGCCAGGCCGACCCAACTCCCTTCCCCTGGCCCACCCCGGCCTATGCATACCCCCCCACCGAACCGAACCCTAGCCCTGCACACCCACGACCCCCACTCTCTCTCTCGCCCCCCCCACTCTCGCTGGATCTGCATCGGGAGGGCCCGATCTCGACGCCCCTCGCCAGAGCTGCCGTCCCGACGCCCCTCGCCGTAGCCGCCGTGCCGTCGCCGCTCGCCGGACTGTCGCGTCCTCATCTCCTTCCCAACAAGCTACCACGAGCCTCGCCGCCCCGATCCCCAGCAACGGGGGTGAGCCACAACCCCTCTGCCTCCTCTCTCCTGTGGTCACCACGTCTCGCCCCGCCGTGCCGCTCGCGCTCCCCACCGTGGCCACCGCCCGCGCCGGCGACCTGGTCACGCGCCCGCGTCGGCCAATCCCCGCCGTCCCGTGCCCGTGGAGAACCACACTCACCCGCGACCCTGGCCGCCCTGCGCCGCACCCTGCATCCGCCGACGCCCAGCCACGCCCTGCCTCGCTCCGCTCATGGCCCCCTCGGTGGCGCCCCACACGCGCCCTCCTGCGCCTGGCCATGCCGTCTGTGCCCGTCGCAGGCCCACGTTCGCAGCTGAGCCCGCCTCGCTTGCCGCCTGCACCTACAGCCGCTGCGGCCGCACTCTCTACTGCCCCCATGCTCGCCCCGCTGCCCTTGGCCATGCGCGTCGCTACCAGTGCCCGCGCACGCCACCCTCCCTAACCCGCGTCGGCTAGCGCCAGCCGCCGCCGCTCCCTGGCTAGCCGGCCGTGATACCTCTCCAACGTATCTATAATTTTGGATTGCTCCATGCTATATTATCTACTGTTTTGGACATTATTGGGCTTTATTATACACTTTTATTTTTGGGACTAACCTATTAACCGGAGGCCCAGCCCAGAATTGATGTTTTTTGCCTATCTCAGAGTTTCGTAGAAAAGGAATATCAAACGGAGTCCAAACGGAATGAAACCTTCGGGAACGTGATTTTCAGAACAAACAAGATCCCGGAGACTTGGACCCGACGTCAATAAATAAAGGAGGAGGCCACTAGGTAGGGGGCGCGCCTACCCCCCTAGGGCGTGCCCTCCACCCTCGTGGGCCCCCTGTTGCTCCACCGATGTACTCCTTCCTCCTATATATACCTACGTACCCACAAACGATCAGACACGGAGCCAAAAACCTAATTCCACCGCCGCAACCTTCTGTACCCACGAGATCCCATCTTGGGGCCTGTTCCGGATCTCCGCCGAAGGGGGCATCCATCACGGAGGGCTTCTACATCAACACCATATCCCCTCCGATGAAGTGTGAGTAGTTTACCTCAGACCTTCAGGTCCATAGTTATTAGCTAGATGGCTTCTTCTCTCTTTTTGGATCTCAATACAATGTTCTCCCCCTCTCTCGTGGAGATCTATTCGATGTAATCTTCTTTTGCGGTGTGTTTGTTGAGACCAATGAATTGTGGATTTATGATCAAGTTTATCTATGAACAATATTTGAATCTTCTCTGAATTCTTTTATGTATGATTGGTTATCTTTGCCAGTCTCTTCGAATTATCAGTTTGGTTTGGCCTACTAGATTGATCTTTCTTGCAATGGGAGAAGTGCTTAGCTTTGGGTTCAATCTTGCGGTGTCCTTTACCTGTGACAGTAGGGGCAGCAAGGCACGTATTGTATTGTTGCCATCGAGGATAACAAGATGGGGTTTTTATCATATTGCATGAATTTCCTCTACATCATGCCATCTTGCTTAAGGCGTTGCTCTATTTTTATGAACTTAATACTCTAGATGCATGCTGGATAACGGTCGATGAGTGGAGTAATAGTAGTAGATGCAGGCAGGAGTCGGTCTACTTGTCTCAGACGTGATGCCTATATACATGATCATACCTAGATATTCTCATAACTATGCTCAATTCTGTCAATTGCTCAACAGTAATTTGTTCACCCATCGTAAAATACTTATGCTCTCAAAAGAAGCCACTAGTGAAACCTATGGCCCCCGGGTCTATCTTCATCATGTTAATCTTCCAATACTCAGTTATTTCCTTCGCTTTTTAACTTTGCTTTTATTTTACTTTGCATCCTTATCACAAAAATACCAAAAATATTATCCTATCATATCTATCAGATCTCACTCTCGTAAGTGACTGTGTAGGGATTGACAACCCCTTATCGCGTTGGTTGCGAGGATTTATTTGTTTTGTGTAGGTGCGAGGGACTTCTTGGCGTAGCCTCCTACTGGATTGATACCTTGGTTCTCAAAAACTGAGGGAAATACTTATGCTACTTTGCTGCATCACCCTTTCCTCTTCAAGGGAAAACCAACGCAATGCTCAACAGGTAACAAGAAGGATTTCTGGCGCCATTGCCGGGGAGGTCTACGCAAAAGTCAACATACCAAGTACCCATCACAAACCCTTATCTCCCGCATTACATTATTTGCCATTTGCCTCTCGTTTTCTTCTCCCTCACTTCACCCTTGCCGTTTTATTCGCCCTCTCTTTTCCGTTTGCCTCTTTTTCGCTTGCTTTTTGTTTGCTAGTGTGTTGGATTGCTTGTTTGTCATGATGGCTCAAGATAATACCAAATTATGTGACTTTACCAATACCAACAATAATGATTTCCTGAGCACTCCGATTTCTCCACTTACCAATACTGAATCTTATGAAATCAATGCTGCTTTGTTGAATCTTGTCATGAAAGATCAATTCACCGGCCTTCCTAGTGAAGATGCCGCTACTCATCTAAATAGCTTCGTTGATTTGTGTGATATGCAAAAGAAGAAAGATGTGGACAATAATATTGTTAAACTGAAGCTATTTCCTTTTTCGCTTAGAGATCGTGCTAAAGCTTGGTTTTCGTCTTTGCCGAAAAATAGTATTGATTCATGGAATAATTGCAAAGATGCTTTTATCTCTAAGTATTTTCCTCCCGCTAAGATCATCTCTCTTAGAAACGATATTATGAATTTTCAGCAACTTGATCATGAACATGTTGCACAAGCTTGGGAGAGGATGAAATTAATGATACGTAATTGCCCTACTCATGGTTTGAATTTGTGGATGATTATACAAAACTTTTATGCCTGATTGAATTTTGCTTCTAGAAATCTTTTAGATTCGGCTGCAGGAGGCACTTGTATGGAAATCACTTTAGGAGAAGCTACTAAACTCCTAGATAATATTATGGTTAATTATTCTCAATGGCACACTGAAAGATCTACTAATAAAAAAGTGCATGCGATAGAAGAAATTAATGTTTTGAGTGGAAAGATGGATGAATTTATGAAATTATTTGCTACTAAGAGTGTTTCTTCTGATCCTAATGATATGCCCTTGTCTACTTTGATTTATAATAATAATGAATCTATGGATGTGAATTTTGTTGGTAGGAATAATATTGGTAACAACGCGTATAGAGGAAACTTTAATCCTAGGCCTTATCCTAGCAATTCCTCTAATAATTATGGCAATTGCTACAACAACTCTTGTGGAAATTTCAATAAGATGCCCTCTGAATTTGAGACTAGTGTTAAGGAGTTTATGAATTCGTAAAAGAATTTCAATGCCTTGCTTGAAGAAAAATTGCTTAAAGTTGATGAATTGGCTAGGAACGTTGATAGAATTTCTCTTGATGTTGATTTTTTGAAACTGAGATCTATTCCTCCAAAGCATGATATCAATGAGTCTCAAAGCCATGAGAATTTCCATTGATGAGTGCAAAGAAAGAACCGCTAGGATGCGTGCTAAGAAAGATTGCTTTATAAAAGCGTGTTCTTCAAATTTCTATGAAAATAAAGATGAAGATCTAAAAGTTATTGATGTGTCCCCTATTAAATCTTTGTTTTGCAATATGAATCTTGATAATGATGGGACTTAATATGATCCACCTATACCTAGAAGGCTTCCAAAAATTCGGAGTTTTTAGATCTTGATGCTAAATTTGATAAAAGTGGGATTGAAGAGAACAAAACCCTAGATATTAATAAACCCACTATTTTGGATTTCAAGGAATTTAATTATGATAATTGCTCTTTGATAGATTTTATTTCCTTGTTGCAATCCGTGCTAAATTCTCCTCATGCTTATAGTCAAAATAAAGCTTTTACCAAACATATCGTTGATGCTTTGATGCAATCTTATGAAGAAAAACTTGAGTTGGAAGTTTCTATCCCTAGAAAACTTTATGATGAGTGGGAACCTACTATTAAAATTAAGATTAAAGATCATGAATGCTATGTTTTGTGTGATTTGGGTGCTAGTGTTTCCACGATTCCAAAAACTTTGTGTGATTTGCTAGGTTTCCATGATTTTGATGATTGCTCTTTAAACTTGCACCTTGCGGATTCCACTATTAAGAAACCTATGGGAAGAATTAATGATGTTCTTATTGTTGCAAATAGGAACTATGTGCCCGTAGATTTTATCGTTCTTGATATAGATTGCAATCCTTCATGTCCTATTATTCTTGGTAGACCTTTCCTTAGAACGATTGGTGCAATTATTGATATGAAGGAAGGGAATATTAGATTCCAATTTCCATTGAAGAAAGGCATGGAACACTTCCCTAGGAAGAAACTAAAACTACCATATGAATCTATCATGAGAGCCACTTATGGATTGCCCACCAAAGATGGCAATACCTAGATCTATCCTTGCTTTTATGCCTAGCTAGGGGCGTTAAACGATAGCGCTTGTTGGGAGGCAAACCAATTTTATTTTTAGTTTTTTTTTTGCTTATGTTTAGGAATAAATTTTTGATCTAGCCTGTTGTTAGATGTGTTTTTATGTTTTAATTAATGTTTGTGCCAAGTTAAACCTATAGAATCTTCTTGCATGATGGTTATTTGATCTTGCTGTAATTTCCAGAAACTTTCTGTTCACGAAAACAATTGTTAAAACTCACCAGAACGTGATAAAATACTTATTCCAGTTGCTGCTGATCAATAAACAAATTTTCTAGGTCTTCCAATTTTGGCTGATGTTTTGGAGTTCCAGAAGTTTGCGTTAGTTACAGATTACTACAGACTGTTCTGTTTTTGACAGATTGTGTTTTTCGTGTGTTGTTTGCTTATTTTCATGAGTCGATGGCTAGTAAAATAGTTTATAAACCATAGAGAAGTTGGAATACTGTAGGTTTAACACCAATATAAATAAAGAATGAGTTCATTACAGTACCTTGAAGTGGTCTTTTGTTTTCTTTCGCTAACGGAGCTCACGAGATTTTCTGTTGAGTTTTGTGTTGTGAAGTTTTCAAGTTTTGGGTGAAAGATTAGATGGATTATGGAACAAGAAGTGGAAAGAGCCTAAGCTTGGGGATGCCCATGGCACCCCCAAGATAATCTAAGGACACAAAAAATCCAAAGCTTGGGGATGCCCCGGAAGGCATCCCCTCTTTCGTCTACTTCCATCGGTAACTTTACTTGGAGCAATATTTTTATTCACCACATGATATGTCTTTTGCTTGAAGCGTATTGTATGATTTGAGTCTTTGCTTTTTAGTTTACCACAATCATACTTGTTGTACACACCTTTTGAGAGAGCCATACATGATTTGGAATCTGTTAGAATACTCTATGTGCTTCTCTTATATCTTTTGAGTTATATAGTTTTGCTCTAGTGCTTCACTTATATCTTTTAGAGCACGGTGGTGGATTTGTTTTATAGAAACTATTGATCTCTCATGCTTCACTTAGATTATTTTGAGAGTCTTAAATATCATGGTAATTTGCTTAAATAATCCTAATATGCTTGGTATTCAAGATTAGTAAAAATTCTTGTGAGTGTGTTGAATACTAAGAAAAGTTTGATGCTTGATAATTGTTTTGAGATATAAAGATGGTGATATTAGAGTCATGCTAGTTGAGTAGTTGTGAATTTGAGAGATACTTGTGTTAAAGTTTGTGATTCCCGTAGCATGCATTATGGTGAACCGTTATGTGATGAAGTCGGAGCATTATTTATTTATTAATTGTCTTCCTTATGAGTGGCGGTCGGTGACGGCGATGGTCTTTTCCTACCAATCTATCCCCTAGGAGCATCGCATAATACTTTGCTTTGATAACTTGTAGATTTTTGCAATAAGTATATGTGTTCTTTATGACTAATGTTGAGTCCATGGATTATACGCACGCTTCTTCCTTCCACCATTGCTAGCCTCTCTAATACCGCGCACTTTTCGCCGGTATCATACACCCACCATAAACCTTCCTCAAAACAGCCACCATACCTACCTATCATGGCATTTCCATAGCCATTCCGAGATATATTGCCATGCAACTTTCCACCGTTCCTTTTATTATGACACGCTCCATCATTGTCATATTGCTTTGCATGATCATGTAGTTGACATCGTATTTGTGGAAAAGCCATTGCTTCATAATTCTTTCATACATGTCACTCTTGATTCATTGCATATCCCGGTACACCGCCGGAGGCATTCATATAGAGTCATATTTTGTTCTAAGTATCGAGTTGTAATTGTTGAGTTGTAAGAAAATAAAAAGTGTGATGATCTTCATTTTTTAGAGCATTGTCCCAAGTGAGTAAAAGGATGATGGAGACTATGATTCCCCCACTAGTCGGGATGGTACTCCGGACGAAAAAAAGAGAGGCCATAAAAAAAGAAGAAAAGGCCCAAATAAAAAAATGAGAGAAAAAGAGAGAAAGGACAATATTACTATCCTTTTACCACACTTGTGCTTCAAAGTAGCACCATGATCTTCATGACAGAGAGTCTCTTATGATATCACTTTCATATACTAGTGGGAATTTTCCATTATAGAACTTGGCTTGTATATTCTGATGATGGGCTTCCTCAAACTGCCCTAGGTCTTCGTGAGCAATCGAGTTGGATGCACACCCACTTAGTTACTTTTGTTGAGGTTTCATATACTTATAGCTCTAGTGCATCCGTTGCATGGCAATCCCTACTCACTCACATTGATATATATTGATGGGCATCTCCATAGCCCGTTGATACGCCTAGTTGATGTGAGACTATCTTCTCCCTTTTTGTCTTCTCCACACCACCATTCTATTCCACATATAGTGCTATGTCCATGGCTCACGCTCATGTATTGCGTGAAGTTTGAAAAAGTTTGAGAATGTCAAAAGTATGAAACAATTGCTTGGCTTGT
This sequence comes from Aegilops bicornis, assembly GCA_021605145.1. Lineage (NCBI taxonomy): Eukaryota > Viridiplantae > Streptophyta > Magnoliopsida > Poales > Poaceae > Aegilops > Aegilops bicornis. Next base: position 830,798,275 of record CM038670.1, read on the forward strand.
CATCGGGGTTCTGCATGATTTAAATACTTTGTGTGGTGAAGATAGAGCATACCCAGACTACATGATTTTGTAGGGATAACTTTCTTTGGCCATGTTATTTTGAGAGGACATAATTGCTTTGTTAGTATGCTTGAAGTATTATTATTTTTATGTCAATATTAAACTTTTGTCTTGAATCTTTCGGATCTGAATATTCATACCACAATTAGAATTACATTGAAATTATGCCAAGTAGCACTCCGCATCAAAAATTCTGTTTTTATCATTTACCTACTCGAGGACGAGCAGGAATTAAGCTTGGGGATGCTTGATACTTCTCCAACGTATCTATAATTTTTTATTACTCCATGCTATATTATCTACTGTTTTGGACATTATTGGGCTTTATTATACACTTGTATATTATTTTTGGGACTAACCTATTAACAAGAGGCCCGGCCCAGAATTGCTGTTTTTTGCCTATTTCAGAGTTTCGCAGAAAAGGAATATCAAACGGAGTCCAAACGGAATGAAACCTTCGGGAACGTGATTTTCAGAACAAACAAGATCCAGGAGACTTGGACCCTACGTCAAGAAATAAAGGAGGAGGCCACGAGGTAGGGGGCGCGCCCTCCACCCTCGTGGGCCCCCTGTTGCTCCACCGATGTACTCCTTCCTCCTATATATACCTACGTACCCCCAAACGATTAGATACGGAGCCAAAAACCTAATTCCACTGTCGCAACCTTCTGTACCCACGAGATCCCATCTTGGGGCCTGTTAGGATCTCATGGGAGGGCATCCATCACGGAGGGCTTCTACATCAACACCATAGCCCCTCCGATGAAGTGTGAGTAGTTTACCTCAGACCTTCGGGTCCATAGTTATTAGCTAGATGGCTTCTATTCTCTTTTTGGATCTCAATACAATGTTCTCACCCCTCTCTCGTGGAGACCTATTCGATGTAATCTTCTTTTGCGGTGTGTTTGTTGAGACCGATGAATTGTGGGTTTATGATCAAGTTTATCTATGAACAATATTTGAATCTTCTCTGAATTCTTTTATGTATGATTGGTTATCTTTGCAAGTCTCTTGAATTATCAGTTTGGTTTTGCCTACTAGATTGATCTTTCTTGCAATGGGAGAAGTGCTTAGCTTTGGGTTCAATCTTGCGGTGTCCTTTCCCAAGGATGTGAGGGGCAGCAAGGCATGTATTGTATTGTTGCCATCGAGGATAACAAGATGGGGTTTTTATCATATTGCATGAATTTATACCTCTACATCATGTCATCTTGCTTAAGGTGTTACTCTGTTTTTATGAACTTAATACTCTAGATGCATGCTGGATAACGGTCGATGAGTGGAGTAATAGTAGTAGATGCAGGCAGGAGTCGGTCTACTTGTCTCGAACGTGATGCCTATATACATGATCATACCTAGATATTCTCATAACTATGCTCAATTCTGTCAATTGCTCAACAGTAATTTGTTCACCCATCGTAAAATACTTATGCTCTCGAGAGAAGCCACTAGTGAAACCTATGGCCCCGGGGTCTATCTTCATCATATTAATCTTCCAATACTCAGTTATTTCCTTCGCTTTTTACTTTGCTTTTATTTTACTTTGCATCTTTATCACAAAAATACCAAAAATATTATCCTATCATACCTATCAGATCTCACTCTTGTAAGTGACCGTGTAGGGATTGACAACCCCTTATCGCGTTAGTTGCGAGGATTTATTTGTTTTGTGTAGGTGCGAGGGACTCGCGCGTAGCCTCCTACTGGATTGATACCTTGGTTCTCAAAAACTGAGGGAAATACTTACGCTACTTTGCTGCATCACCCTTTCCTCTTCAAGGGAAAACCAACGCATTGCTCAACAGGTAGCAGGCCGTTCCATGGCTCAGCCATGGCCACGCCCGAGGGCGTGCATGCGTCCACGCCCCTCCAAGGCCGCCGGGTGAGACACTGCTAGCGGGCCCGCCCCCAATTAGTTTAGGGACTAACCCCCATCGGTGTTAAACCCCCTCCTAATTAGTCTATGACAGACGGGTGGGTCCAGAACGTTTTAAAATAAAAGTGAATTAATAAAATTTATAATTAATTAATTAATTAGTGAAATAATTAAGATAATTAATCCTATTTAATTAATCTGATTAACTTGTTAGTTTAATTAAACAGTAATTAGTTTAACTAAACCCTAATTAACCTAAACAGAGTATGACAGGTGGGTCCCACTGGACCCACACGTTAGTTTGACCGGTCAACACCTCTGTTGACTGCTGACGTCATGCTGATGTCATGATGACATCAGCATGCACTATTCTGGATAATGTTGAACTAAATTAATTAAATATATTCCAAAAATGATTTAAAATTTTAGAAAATCATATAAAATAAACCGCAGCTCAGATGAAAATAATTTCTACATGAAAGTTGCTCAGAACAACGAGGCGAATCCGGATACACAGCTCGTTCGTCCGCCACACATCCCTAGCGTAGCAAACTCGCAACTTTCCCCCTCCGGTTCATCTGTCTGAAAACGCGAAACACCGAGAATACTTTCCCGGATATTCCCCCCTTCGCCGGTACCACCTCCTACCGCATTAGGGCACACCTAGAACCACACATTGTCATGTCTTCCATCGTCATGCTTAAGTTTGCATCATATTTATTGTTTCTTCCCCCTCTTCTCTCGTTAGACACCGAGACCGACGCCGCTGCTACCCAGTACGACTACTGTGTTGACGACTCCTCCTTCTTGCCAGAGCAACCAAGCAAGCTCCCCCTTGATCACCAGATATCGCCTACTCTTCTCTATACTGCTTGCATTAGAGTAGTGTAGCATGTTACTACTTTCCGATAATCCTATTCTGATGCATAGCATGTCATTGTTGCTACCGTTGTTACCCTTACCTGCTCTCCTACTGATTAGTATAGGATGCTAGTGTTCCATCAGTGGCCCTACACTCTTGTCCGTCTGCCATGCTATACTATCGGGCCGTGATTACTAGGGAGGTGATCACGGGTATATACTATATACTTTATATACATGACACATGTGGTGACTAAAGTCGGGTCAACTCGTTGAGTACCCGCAAGTGATTCTGATGAGGGGGCTGAAAGGACATGTGGCTCCATCTCGGTAGAGGTGCGCCTGGGTTCCTGACGGCCCCCCACTGTTACTTTGTGGTGGAGCGAGAGGACAGGTTGAGACCACCTAGGAGAGAGGTGGGCCTGGCCCTGGTCGGCATCCGCGGTTACTTCAAAATAACACGCTTTAATGAGTTCTTGGTATTTGATCTGAGTCTGGCCATTTGGTCTATACGCACTAACCAACTACGTGGGAAAGATATGGGCACTCGGCGTCGTGGTATCAGCCGAAGCCTTCGTGACGTCAGCGACTGAGCGGCGCGCGCCGAATTGGAACGTAAGCCTGCTCTTGTATTAAGGGGGCTAGTTCTGCTTCCGGCCGCCCTCGCAACGTGCAGGTGTGCAATGGGCGATGGGCCCAGACCCCTGCGCCATAGGATTTAGACCGGCGTGCTGACCTCTCTGTTTTGCCTAGGTCGGGCTGCGACATGTTGATCTTCCGAGGCCAGGCATGACCCAGGAAAGTGTGTCCGCCAAATGGGATCGAGCGTGTTGGGTTATGTGGTGCACCCCTGCAGGGAAGTTTATCTATTCGAATAGCCGTGCTCTTCGGTAACAGGACGACTTGGAGTTGTACCTTGACCTTATGACAACTAGAACCGGATACTTAATAAAACACACCCTTCTAAGTGCCAGATACAACCCGGTGATCGCTCTCTCATAGGTCAACGAGGAGAGGATCACCGGGTAGGATTATGCAATGCAATGCTACTTGGTGAACTTACCATCTACCCTCTTCTACATGCTGCAAGATGGAGGCTGCCAGAAGCGTAGTCTTCGACAAGACTAGCTATCCCCCTCTTATTCTGGCATTCTGCAATTCAGTCCACCGATATTTCCCCTTTACACAGATACCCATGCATTTGTAGTGTAGATCCTTGCTTGCGAGTACTTTGGATGAGTACTCACAGTTTCTTTTTTCCCTCTTTTCCCCCTTTCCATTCTACCTGGTTGTCACAACCAGATGCTGGAGCCCAGGAGCTTGACGCCACCGTTCGACGACGACTCCTACTGCACCGTAGGTGCCTACTAATACGTGCATGCCGCTGACGACGACCAGGAGTAGTTAGGAGGATCCCAGGCAGGAGGCCTGCGCCTCTTTCGATCTGTATCCCAGTTTGTGCTAGCCTACTTAAGGCAAACTTGTTTAAATTATGTCCGTACTCAGATATTGTTGCTTTCGCTGACTCGTCTATGATCGAGCACTTGTATTCGAGCCCTCGAGGCCCCTGGCTTGTATTATGATGCTTGTATGACTTATTTTATTTTAGAGTTGTGTTGTGATATCTTCCCGTGAGTCCCTGATCTTGATCTTACACGTTTGCGTGTATGATTAGTGTACGATTGAACCGGGGGCGTCACAAGTTGGTATCAGAGCCGACTGCCTGTAGGAATCCCCTTCCACACTCCTTGGACGAAGTCGAGTCTATAAATTACCAAACTTTTACTAACATGGTTCTGTGCCCATGGGCCCACCTCACCATTGGGTGGTATTAGGATCTTTTATTCCTTGACCTATACTCTGGGACTCTGATCTCTCTTCTATTGGGTTAAACGATTTTACTTACTCCAACTCTAGGTTCTCGTAAATACTTTCTCCCGGAGAGCCCCTCGGTCCGAACGATCACTTGTTTCACCAGAAGATTCCGAAGACACCCTACAATGTTCTCTTGTTACTGTGTGCCATCGCTTTTACAATTCCCTACCATCGATGTATCCTTATGGATAACTACCTACATTTGTCGTTCATACATTCATCCCCAGTTGATCTTGTTATTACAAGGTACACCGAAATTCTCTCTATTGTTCCGAGAATACCTTGTGCCTACTGCCTTGTAGTTCTTTGTCACCTGAATACCCCTACGGATAATTCCTCGCTCTTACCGAGTATCCGCTCATCCCCAGTTGTTCATGTGTTTCACAAAATTCTTCGAAATACTATCCGATCTTTCAAGAATCCTCATTAGCCTATGGCTCTTGAAATGCTTGACTGCCTGCATTTTGGTTATTCCAAATGACTAGCAATATCCATGGATGTCCTTTGCCTTTATCATCTTGGGTCCCTTGATTCAATATGTTGCGAATGTTGCAATCCTTAATCAGATCCTAGAATTCATCCTTTCGGCTCAAACGTCATTTTAAACATGAGTTGGATCTCGACCAATCAGATTGCCATCGATTGTACCCCTAAGTCTATTCAACTTATCCATCCTTGATCAGAGCGTTTGCACCTGATCCCTTGATTTGGAAATCATAATTCCTTTGTTATTTAAACATTGAATTATTCAGATGTTCTATAAATCGATGCATTTGCATTCTTTCTTCCTCTGATTGGGTATCAATACTCACATCAGCTCCATTGTGGATCGCCATATCCACTGTTGGATTATTATCCGACAGTGTCCTTCATAATTAATCACCTTGTGAGATCTTTCTCCGATACATAATGCCTTTGGTAAATTGTATCCTCTCCTTTTGTCAACCATGCTCTATTTTTGAGCTTGTGTTAGTACTCTTGAAGCTTGTGGTATATTTTTCTAAGATACCCCGATGGGTTGAACCTATGCCTTCCTTAATATGTGTGAACTCGAAAGTTTTCACGAGTCATACTCTTCTGGTATTTTGCCAAATAAAGTTTCAACACTACAACTTCATCGAAAGCGAGAAGTGAATGAAAGGTCATGCGTTGGAGAACTGGGAGTCGACCTTGAACTTTGTGTTCATGCCCATGGACACGATGTAGATCTTATCATTAAAGCTTCTCTTAAATTAATTATTCCTTTGGTATAAGTTCATCTTATATCTGGGATCTGGTCTTTTGCAATCGTGGTTCCGACCATGTTCTCCTTTAAATACCATTTCTCGCGCAAGTTTAAGCACTTGTCTTCTGCAGAGTAATACCCCAGTTCAACCTCTACTTTGATATGTCATCGAGTATTACCCCCTTGGTATCTCGAGATTATCATGGAACTGCATAACCTCTTATGAGTTCTTCATCATGTACTACATTCTCACTGATTCCAATTTTTTGCGGGCTCTGAGTTATTAAACACTGAAAGACACCGATAACTGAATCGAGCTCGCACCGCAATTAAAGAACTCTTGGTAACCTTCATTACTTATGAATTTGAACTCAATCACGTAAGTCCTAGCCTGCTCGGCTATATCATTATCGTGCCGATTTTAACTGTGCTACCTGGTCCTTAACCCCGGAGCACAACTTTCGATGATGAGCTAAGCTTATGCCGATCTTTCTCGTCATACCATTTCACCTTGAACAACAAGCTTGATTTCGAGTTTGTGTCGTACCTGTGGTTCCAATAACCTCTTGCTTCATCATCCCTTTGACTTGATGTCATCGCTGATCGATTACATCCTCATGAATCGCTCGACAAAATTTGTCGTGGTCATCATCAACATTTGACTCCTTTCAGGATATCGATCGAATTCATGATGATAAGTACCATTCTCGTCCCTTGATAATTTGAGTTGCCACCGACAACATCCATACTCCTTTCATCACAAACTTGTTCAGGTTATGGATGCAATTTTCTTTCCAGCTGGTATTATGTTCTACCTTGAAGTAGTACTGTCTTTTATGTCAAGGATGTTGTGAGGATTGCTCCAGCTCTTAAGAATTCTTGGTATAGTGATACTTCTCACAATCACCATTCTTTATTGGTCCACGTGTTGATTCTAACAAGTGGATGGTGTTGTTTGGATTCTTTCCTTCTAGCAACCCTATTGCTTTGAAGTTAATGGTCGGCTGTTCATTCTTAGACTATTGATTATTGTATCACCATTCCGACGTTGGTCGTGCAACCCAGCCCATATTTCGGGTGCACCTTTCAACCAATGTTTACTTGTATATGTTTTCCTCGAGCATACATCATTATACCATCTGAACTGACAAATGTTATCCCCTTGTTCACATAATTGTTAGCATCCATCTTTTTAGAAATCTCGATGAGTTGTCGCCAACTCCATCAGCCACCTCCTCGTCCTCTCCTTGGTTTAATGATGAACTCTTGATTCGGTTCTTGCTTCCATAGTTCATTCCTCGAGGATCTTGCAACACCACCTCGTCAAATTTTGTTGCACCCCTTCCTTCTTAGGCATTCTGAGTTTGAGGTATCCTGACACCAACCAGATCTGAATCTCGGTCAGATATGATGGTTGGAATATTTTCCAAGACTCACAACATTGGTCTTTATATGACCCGGTAAGGTGATGACATGCCTAGCACACCTAGACGGAGGACCTATTGGTATAGTTTCCATCTTAGCAAGGTTAACCATTATTCCATGAGGAAATTGTAAGACTTATTCTATAAGTTGTTCCTGATGAATCCTTTGTATATCCAAGTCTGACCTTTGCTTGAAGAGCATGTCAATACTATCTCGAAGCATGTCCGTGGTACTCCGATTTTCAACAAGAACATTTGAAGCCCAATGCTAAATATTTCTTGCTCAATTATCCGAACACTGCTGTATGGGTAATGTCATGAAGTTTCTCTCCCCTTACCTAAAGGGTTTTCTACATTATATATTGTCACAGATATCATGCTCTGCTTGTCCTTGGGAAGGTTATACCCCTGAAATATGTGTTTAAACACATTATCCTTTCGGTGGTTGTTTAATCTGGAAATCACATTTTCCTTTCCATTTTTTGTTTAAACTTTCTTGTGCACTATATGATCTAAGCAGAAATAATTTCCTGCTTATGTAAGTGATATGCCCATTTTGCATCATGCTTTTATATCGATAATTATTGCATTATGGGATGTTATTACACATTATGTCACAATACTTATGGCTATTCTCTTTTATTTTACAAGGTTTACATGAAGAGGGAGAATGTCGGCAGCTAGAATTCTGGGCTGGAAAAGGAGCAAATATTGGAGACCTATTCTGTGCAACTGCAAAAGTCCTGAAACTCCACGGAATATCTTAAAATAAATAAAGAAAAATCATCGCCAAAGATGAAGGCCAGGGAGGCCACACCCTGCTCACGAGGGTGGGGGGCGCTCCCCCACCCTGGAGCGCGCCCCCCTACCTCGTGGGCCCCCTGGTGGCTCTCCAACACCCATCTTCTCCCATATGAAGTCTTTCGATGAGAAAAAACAGAGAAGCAACCTTTCGGGACGAGACTCCGCCGCCACAAGGCGGAACCTTGGCGGAACCAATCTAGGGCTCCGGCAGAGCTGTTCCGCCGGGGACACCTCCCTCCGGGAGGGGGAAATCATCATCATCATCATCACCAACGCTCCTCTCATCGGGAGAGGGCAATGTCCATCAACATCTTCACCAGCACCATCTCATCTCCAAACCCTAGTTCATCTCTTGTATCCAATTATTGTCCCCAAGTCCGGGATTGGTGCTAGTAGGTTGCTAGTAGTGTTGATCACTCCTTGTAGTTGATGCTAGTTGGTTTATTTGGTGGAAGATCATATGTTCAGATCCTTTATGCATATTATTACCCCTCTGATTATGAACATGAATATGCTTTGTGAGTAGTTACGTTTGTTCCTCCAGACAAGGGAGAAGTCTCGCTATTAGTAGTCATGTGAATTTGGTATTCGTTCGATATTTTGATGAGATGTATGTTGTCTAGCCTCTGGTGGTGTTATGTGAATGTCGACTACATAACACTTCACCATTATTTGGGCCTAGAGGAAGCCATTGGGAAGTAATAAGTAGATGATGGGTTGCTAGAGTGACAGAAGCTTAAGCCCTAGTTTGTGCGTTGCTTCGTAAGGGGCTGATTTGGATCCATATGTTTCATGCTATGGTTAGGTTTACCTTAATACTTTTGTTGTAGTTGCGGATGCTTGCAATAGAGGTTAATCATAAGTGGGATGCTTGTTCAAGTAAGAACAGCACCCAAGCACCGTCCACCCACATATCAAATTATCAAAGTACCGAACGCGAATCATATGAATGTGATGAAAACTAGCTTGACGATATTCCCATGTGTCCTCGGGAGCGCTTTTCCTATTATAAGAGTTTGTCCAGGCTTGTCCTTTGCTACAAAAAGGATTGGGCCACCTTGATGCACTTTATTTACTCTTGTTACTTGTTGCTCGTTACAATTTATCTTATAACAAACCTATCTGTTACCACTTATTTCAGTACTTGCAGAGAATACCTTGCTGAAAACCGCTTATCATTTCCTTCTGCTCATCGTTGGGTTCAACACTCTTACTTATCGAAAGGACTACGATAGATCCCCTATACTTGTGGGTCATCAAGACTCTTTTCTGGCGCCGTTGCCGGGGAGTGTAGCGCCTTTGGTAAGTGGAATTTGGTAAGGAAAAATGTATATAGTGTGCTGAAATTTCTTGTCACTTGTTACTATGGAAAGTAATTCTCTAAGGGGCTTGTTCGGGGTATCTTCACCCGTCCCAAAGAGAGCAAAGAGTTGCTCCTCAACCTACTGAACCTATTGAAAATGAAACTCCTTTTGAATTTCCTTCGGTATGATGGAAAAACTGTTAGCTAATACTTTTACAGGAGATGGAACAAAGCATCCTGATGAACATCTACTCTATGTGGATGAAGTTTGTGGACTATTTAAGCTTGCAGGTATACCCGATGATGTTGTTAAGAAGAAGGTCTTCCCATTATCTTTGAAGGGAGACACATTGACATGGTATAGGCTATGTGATGATACGAGATCATGGAACTATAAAAGATTGAAGTTGGAATTTCATCAAAAGTATTACCCTATGCATCTTGTTCATCGTGATCGCAATTACATATATAATTTTTGGCCTCGCGAAGGAGAAAGCATCGCTCAAGCTTGGGGGAGGCTTAAATCAATGTTATATTCATGCCTCGATCATGAGCTCTCAAGAGTGACAATTCTTCAGAATTTTTATGCTCGACTTTCTCATAACAATCGCACCATGCTCGATACTTCTTGTGCTGGCTCTTTTATGATGAAGACTATTGAATTCAGATGGAATTTATTGGATAGAATTAAACGCAACTCTGAAGATTGGGACCTCGACGAAGGTAAGGAGTCAGGAATGACACCTAAGTTTGATTGTGTTAAATGTTTTATGGATACCAATATTTTCCGTAAGTTAAGCACTAAATATGGACTTGACTCGAGAGAGTAGCTTCTTCTACGTGAATCTTTTGCTACTTATGTTGATCTCCCCAAGGAGAAGTGGTTTAAATATCATCCTCCCATAGAAGTAAAAGTAGCTGCACCTATTAAAATTGAAGAAAAGATTGTCACTTATAATGATCCAATTGTTCCTACCTCTTATGTTGAGAAACCACCTTTCCCTGTTAGAATAAAGGATCATGCTAAAGCTTCAACTGTGGTTCGTAAGAGCAATATTAGAACTTATACACCTCCTGAGCAAGTAAAAGTAGAACCTAATATTGCTATTGTTAAAGATCTCTTGTCTGATAATATTCATGGGCATGTTATTCAATTCTGTGGTGAATCTGCTAGAGTTGCTAAACCTTGTGCTAAAGATAAACAAAGACATGTGATAGGCGTGCCTGTTATTTCTGTTAAAATAGGAGATCATTGTTATCATGGCTTATGTGATATGGGTGCTAGTGCTAGTGTTATACCTTATGACTTGTATAAAGAAATTAAGCATGAAATTGCACCTGCTGAGTTAGAAGATGTTGATGTTACAAGCCAATAGAGATACTATATCTGCAATGGGAATTGTTAGAGATGTTGAAGTCTTGTGTGGGAAAACTAAATATCCTGCTGATTTTCTTGTTCTCAGTTCCCCACAAGATAGCTTTTGTCCCATTATATTTGGTAGACCCTTTTTGAACACTGTTAATGCTGGGATAGATTGCGAAAATAATGTTGTGACTATTGGCTTGGATGATATGGTTCATGAGTTTAATTTCTCTAAATTTAGTAAACAACATCGTGAGGAAGAATTGCCTAGTAAAGATGAAATGATTGGTCTTGCTTCTATAGCCGTACCTCCTAGTGATCCTTTAGAACACTATTTGCTAGACCATGAAAATGATATGCTCATGAATGAAAGAAGGGAAATAGATGAAGTATTCTTTAAACATGAACCTATTACGCAACACAATTTGCATGTTGAAATCCTAGGGATCCCCTCCACCCAAGGGTGATCCCGTGTTTGAGCTTAAACCGTTGCACGATAATCTTAAATATGCTTATCTTGATGAAAAGAAAATATATCATGTTATTATTAGTGCTAACCTTTCAAAGTGCATGAAGAAGAAAGATTATTGAAAACTACGAAGAAGCACCGTGCCGCTATTGGATATACTCTTGATGATCTTAAGGGCATTAGTCCCACTCTATGTCAACATAAAATAAATTTGGAAGCGGATGCCAAACCAGTTCGTGATCCTCAACGACGTTTGAATCCTAAAATGAAAGAAGTGGTAAGAAAAGAAATACTCAAGCTTTTGGAGGCAGGTATAATTTATCCCGCTGCTGATAGTCAGTGGGTAAGTCATGTCCATTGTGTCCCTAAGAAGGGAGGTATTACTGTTGTCCCTAACGATAAAGATGAATTGACCCCGCAAAGAATTATTACAGGTTATAGGATGGTAATTGATTTCTGCAAATTAAATAAAGCTACTAAGAAAGATCATTACCCCTTACCTTTTATTGATCAAATGCTAGAAAGATTATGCAAACATAAACATTATTTCTTTCTAGATGGTTATTCTCGTTTCTCTCAAATACCTGTGTCGGCTAAAGATCAATCAAAGACTATTTTTACTTGCCCTTTTGGTACTTTTGCTTATAGACGTATGCCTTTTGGTTGATGTAATGCACCTGCTACCTTTCAAAGCTGCATGATGGCTATATTCTCTGATTTTTGTGAAAAGATTTGTGAGGTTTTCATGGACGAGTTTTCCGTCTATGGATCCTCTTTTGATGATTGCTTGAGCAATCTTGATCGAGTTTTGCAGAGATGTGAAGAAACTAATCTTGTCTTGAATTGGGAAAAGTGCCACTTTATGGTTAATGAAGGTATTGTCTTGGGGCATAAAGTTTCTGAAAGAGGTATTGAAGTTGATAAAGCCAAGGTTGATGCTATTGAAAAGATACCATGTCCCAAGGACATCCAACGTATAAGAAGTTTCCTTGGTCATGCCGGATTTTATAGGAGGTTCATTAAGGACTTCTCAAAATTTCTCGCCTCGACCAATTTATTACAAAAAGATGTACCATTTGTCTTTGATGATGATTGTGTAGAAGCATTTGAAATACTTAAGAAAGCATTAGTCTCTGCACCTGTTGTTCAGCCACCCGATTGGAATTTACCCTTTGAAATTATGTGTGATGCTAGTGATTATGTTGTAGGTGCTGTTCTAGGGCAACGAGTTGATAAGAAATTAAATGTTATCCATTATGCTAGTAAGACTCTAGACAATGCTCAAAGAAATTATGCTACTACCGAAAAGGAACTTTTAGCAGTTGTATTTGCTTGTGATAAATTCAGACCCTATATTGTTGATTCTAAAGTAACTATTCACACCGATCATGCTGCTATTAAATATCTTATGGAAAAGAAAGATGCAAAACCTAGACTTATTAGATGGGTTCTCTTGCTGCAAGAATTTGATTTGCATATTGTTGATAGAAAAGGAGATGAGAACCCCATTGCAGATAACTTATCTAGGTTAGAGAATGTTCTTGATGACCCACTACCTATTGATGATAGCTTTCCTGATGAACAATTAAATGTCATAAGCACTTATTATAGCACTCCATGGTATGCTGATTATGCTAATTATATTGTTGCTAAATTTATACCACCTAGCTTCACATACCAACAAAAGAAAAAGTTTTTCTATGATTTGCGACATTACTTTTGGGATGACCCACATCTTTATGAAGAAGGAGTAGATGGTTGTATTAGATGTTGTGTACCTGAGCATGAACAGGAACAGATCCTACGCAAGTGTCACTCCGAAGCTTATGGAGGACACCACGCTGGAGATAGAACTGCACATAAGGTATTGCAATCCGGTTTTATTGGCCCACTCTCTTCAAGGATGCCCGTAAGTTTGTTTTGTCTTGCGATGAATGTCAAAGAATTGGTAATATTGGTAGACGTCAAGAAATGCCTATGAATTATTCACTTGTTATTGAACCATTTGATGTTTGGGGCTTTGATTATATGGGACCTTTTCACCTCTAATGGATATACACATATTTTGGTTGCTGTTGATTATGTTACTAAGTGGGTAGAAGCTATTCCAACTAGTAGTGGTGATCATAACACTTCTATTAAAATGCTTAAGGAAGTTATTTTTCCAAGGTTTGGAGTCCCTAGATATTTAATGACTGATTGTGGTTCACATTTTATTCATGGTGCTTTCCGTAAAATGCTTGCTAAATATGACGTTAATCATAGAATTGCATCTCCATATCACCCACAGTCTAGTGGTCAAGTAGAATTGAGTAATAGAGGAGCTCAAACTAATTTTGCAAAAGACTATTAATAGGTCTAGGAAGAATTGGTCCAAGAAACTTGATGATGCATTATGGGCCTATAGAACTGCATATAAGAATCCTATGGGTATGTCTCCTTATAAAATGGTTCATGGAAAAGCATGTCACTTACCTCTCGAACTAGAACATAAGGCATATTGGGATATTAAAGAACTCAACTATGATTCCAAACTTGCCGGTGAGAAGAGGTTATTTGATATTAGCTCACTTGATGAATGGAGAACCCAAGCTTATGAAAATGCCAAATTGTTTAAAGAAAAAGTTAAAAGATGGCTTGACAAAAGGATACAAAAGCATGAGTTTAATGTAGGTGATTATGTATTGCTATACAACTCACGTTTAACATTTCTTGCAGGAAAACTTCTCTCTAAATGGGAAGGTCCCTACATTATCAAGGAGGTCTATCGTTCCGGTGCCATAAAAATCAACAACTTTGAAGGCACAAATCCGAAGGTGGTAAACGGTCAAAGGATCAAACATTATATCTCACGTAATCCCATAAATGTTGAAACCAATATTATTGAAACCGTAACCCCGGCGGAATACATAAGGGACACTTTCCAGACCGTTTCAGACTCCGAAAAGGAATAGGTATGTGGTACGGTAAGTAAACCGACTCCAAAACAATTTCTAAGGCAATACTTCTCCGTTTTGGAATATTTAGAAAAATAGAAAAATAAGTGGCAGTCCGGGAAGGACACGAGGGCCCCATGAGGGTGGTGGGCGCGCCCTACCCCCTGGGCGCGCCCCCTACCTCGTGAGCACTCCGTGTGCCCTTCGGACTCCGTTTTCTTGCACGATACGTATTTTGATCGGTAAAAATTCATTATATATTCTCCCGAAGGTTTTGACTCTCGTATCACACAAATATCCTCTGTTCTTTTTTTAGCTGTCCCACTGCAGGTTAGATCAACATGTCATCCTAGGATTCGGAAGGAGAAAGCTATGTGGATGATTACCTAGCAAATCCTAAGGTCTATGGAGATGTGGAGCACGATAGTTGTACCATGGAGGAAGAAGAGGACTCTGAACCCAAGGGGAAGGAAGAGACGAGCTCAGATGAAGATGAAACCCCATTACCTCAACCTGGGGACATGCATGTGGAGTTCAAAAAGTCAAGTCTCCCCGATAGGGTAAAGAAACCAAAGTTCGAGTTTATCCCTTTTCGTGTCTTGCAGGAAAATAAGTAGGACCTATGCAAAAAAAATATTAACACTGGAGTGGGAGATTGATGATCTGAGGGATCAAAATGCCGTCCTCAAACGCAAATTAAGGGAGAAGGCTATGCCATCAACTAAGCCAACGACACATCCACCTTCACCGACAAAGAAGGAGGCATAATCACATGGTTATGGGCACTCCCCTTGGCAACTGCCAAGCTTGGGGGAGGTGCCCCGGTATCGTATCACCATCACAACTCCTATCTTTACCGTTTTTTCTTAGTTCGATCCTATTAGTAGTATCTTGATTTAGTAGAATAGAGTTTATGGCATGATCTAGTTTTAAGTTTTGCTTTATGATCTCTCTATGTAATCGAGTCCGTGAGCTATATATATAATAAAGTTAGTTGAGTCAAGGGCTTGATTATTTTGCCATGATCTTGGGTGAATAAGATAAAAGAAAGAAGAAAAAGAATAAAAAGAAACAAAGAGTTCATATTGATCTTATTGAGAGTAATGACTTCACATAGAAAGAGTATGATGATTAAAAGTTGTTGGGAGTTGGCAAATATAGCTTTGGTCATCGTTGCAATTAATAGGAAGTAATAAGGAAAGATAAGTTTCACATATAGATATATTATCATTGACATCTTTTATGATTGGGAGCACTCATTAAAATATGACATGCTAAAGAGTTGATGTTGGACAAGGAAGACAACATAATGAGTTATGTTTTCTTATATCTGAGATAAAGTATGTTGTCATGGATCCTCTAACGTGTTGAGCTTGCCTTTCCCCTCATGTTAGCCAAATTCTCTGCATCAAGTAGAGTACTACTTGTGCTTCCAAATACCCTTAAACCAGTTTAGCCATGAGAGTCCACCATATCTACCTATGGATTGAGTAAGATCCTTCAAGTAAGTTGTCATCGGTGCAAAGCAATAAAAATTGCTCTAAACATGTATGATTGATTGGTGTGGGAGAAATAAGCTTTATACGATCTTGTGATAGGGAAGTAATAAAAGTGACGGACTGCATAATAAAGGTTCATATCACAAGGGGCAATATAAAGTGACGTTCTTTCGCATTGAGATTTTGTGCATCCAACCATAAAAGCGCATGGCAACCTCTGCTTCCCTCTGCGAAGGGCCTGTCTTTTATTATTATCCTCTACCTTATGCAAGAGTCACGGTGATCTTCACCTTTCCTTTTTCATTTTATCCTTTGGCAAGCCCAGCATGTTGGAAAGAACATGATATACATATCTAATTGGATGTAGGGGAGCATGAATTATTATTGTTGACATTACCCTTGAGGTAAAGGTTGTGGGGCAAAACTATAAGCCCCTATCTCTCTCTGTGTCCGATTGAAACTCCGTAACCACACGTATTGTGTGAGTGTTAGCAATTATGAAGGACTAAGTGATAGTTGAGTATGTGGACTTGCTTTTAAGCTCTGACATAGACTCTTTCCGATGTTAAGATAAATTGCAATTGTTTCAATGACCGAGGTTATAATTTGTTGGTGCTCAATAAGGTTTCTGATTCATACTTTCGCATTGTGAAAAGATCATCACTTGAACATAAGTAATCATATGACAAAACCTATATATGTTGCTGTTATGAGAATAATCATGATGCCTTCATGTCCGTATTTTATTTTTATCGACGCCTCTACCTCTAAATATGAGGACATATTTATTGTTATCGTCTTTTCGCTTGAGGACAAGCGAGGTCTAAGCTTGGGGGAGTTGATACGTCCATTTTGCATCATGCTTTTATATCGATATTTATTGCATTATGGGCTGTTATTGCACATTATGTCACAATACTTATGGCTATTCTATTTTATTTTACAAGGTTTACATGAAGAGGGAGAATGCAGGCAAAATTTGGAATTACAGGAATTTGGAAAAGGAGCAAATATTGGAGACCTATTCTGCCAACTCCAAAAGTCCTAAAACTCCACGGAATATCTTAAAATAAATAAAGAAAAATCATCGCCAAAGATGAAGGCCAGGGGGCCCACACCCTGCTCACGAGGGTGGGGGGCGCCCCCCCGGGGGCGCGCCCCCCTACCTCGTGGGCCCCATGGTGGCTCTCCGACACCCATCTTCTCCTATATGAAGTCTTTCGATGAGAAAAAAACCAGAAGCAACCTTTCGGGATCCGCCGCCACGAGGCGTAACCAATCTAGGGCTCCGGCAGAGCTGCTCTGCCGGGGACACTTCCCTCCGGGAGGGGGAAATCATCGTCATCATCATCACCAACGCTCCACTCATCGGGAGAGGGCAATCTCCATCAACATCTTCACCAGAACCATCTCATCTTCAAACCCTAGTTCATCTCTTGTATCCAATTCTTGTCCCCAAGTCCGGGATTGGTGCTAGTAGGTTGCTAGTAGTGTTGATTACCCCTTGTAGTAGATGCTAGTTGGTTTATTTGGTGGAAGATCATATGTTCAGATCCTTTATGCATATTATTACCCCTCTGATTATGAACATGAATATGCTTTGTGAGTAGTTACGTTTGTTCCTGAGGACAAGGGAGAAGTCTCGCTATTAGTAGTCATGTGAATTTGGTATTCGTTCGATATTTTGATGAGATGTATGTTGTCTAGCCTCTAGTGGTGTTATGTGAACGTCGACTACATAACACTTCACCATTATTTGGGCCTAGAGGAAGCCATTGGGAAGTAATAAGTAGATGATGGGTTGCTAGAGTGACAGAAGCTTAAACCCTAGTTTATGCGTTGCTTCGTAAGGGGCTGATTTGGATCCATATGTTTCATGCTATGGTTAGGTTTACCTTAATACTTTTGTTGTAGTTGCGGATGCTTGCAATAGAGGTTAATCATAAGTGGGATGCTTGTTCAAGTAAGAACAGCACCCAAGCACCGTCCACCCACATATCAAATTACCAAAGTACCGAACGCTAATCATATGAATGTGATGAAAACTAGCTTGACGATATTCCCATGTGTCCTCGGAGCGCTTTTTCCTATTATAAGAGTTTGTCCAGGCTTGTCCTTTGCTACAAAAAGGATTGGGCCACCTTGCTGCACTTTATTTACTCTTGTTACTTATTGCTCGTTACAATTTATCTTATCACAAAACTATCTATTACCACTTATTTCAGTACTTGCAGAGAATACCTTGCTGAAAACCGCTTATCATTTCCTTCTGCTCCTCGTTGGGTTCTACACTCTTACTTATCGAAAGGACTACGATAGATCCCCTATACTTGTGGGTCATCAGTAAGCACCTCGTTGTACAACTCTGTCAGTAAGACCCTGTTACCATTGTTGATGACATTCCGGTAACCACCGATGGACGAGAACTTTGCCTATTGGTCCGCCTCGTTCAACGAGCAGGATAATGGTTCTCTTCGTCCCTCGCCCTTGGTACCGACATTGTTGCCGACGTAACTGATAGGCTACCCTCTGACATGTCTTGCTATCATGCCCGTGCAAGATGTCAACGCCCTTCCTACTTTTAACCACATGGTGGGCCCATAACCCACAGTTCCACAGGATCAAAACCTGACTCTCCTGTACACCCCTCTTCACAAAGTTATTCCTCGTGCGTGGCCTCGTATGTAATTCATGGGCCACCGTCCTAGTGATCTATTCTGGTAACAGAGGCAATACTCAATCTCGTTGCTCTGGACCCCTTTTGCATGTTGTTTCAGACATCGAAAGATTGCCTATCCGGTTGAAACTTCTCATGGTACCTTCTTACTTTACTCTCGATATTTTCTTAAGTATCTATTCGAGAGTTACTTTCTACCACATTCTCTGAGTTATCTGCCAGATAGTCAACCTTGTAAGGTCCGTTCTTCCGAAGTTACCCCTTGTCCTTTCGTAAGTACGATAAAGTTCCGGAAGAAAGGACGTTGACTTCATCATGATAACCTGAAGCAGAGAAATGAAGACATCAATGTATTGGACCAGCCTCTTCGAGAAGAGCAAGCCAGGATGAGAAGACCCGCTAGATTCGTTACCAAACCTTTCCCCCCTTTCACTATCTCTTAAATTTCGGGACAAGATTTCTTGTAGTGGAGGAGAATTGTGACGCCCGGATAATTAAACTACAGTAATTCCCTGCTAATGATGCCACGTCACCTTGATTACTGTCGATAATCTCGCGTTAGTTCAAAGCCGATTCAAATTCAAAATTGAATTAAAAGCAAACATCAAAACTTTTCAAACTTTAAAACTAAAATGTTCGAGTTGTGCCAAATAATGCAAAGGTAATTGTGATGAAGAAACCCCACTTTTATAAAATCTTTAAATACTCTAAAATGAATAAAACAGTAGCAAAACAATTATTGAAATGCCTTTTATAATTAATAAAATGTTAAACTATTCTATTTAGGGGCTAAACTTTATATGGTAGTGGGTTTAGTGGTAGTACTAATTTAGGGGTCATCTTTGTACTTTAAAAAACTAAAATAAAAGGAGGAACAAAATATAACAGTAAAGAAATAAATAAAGCAAAAACAAAAACAAAAAAATAGAAAGAAGTCCCGCTTGGCCCAACAGGGCCATGGCCCAGCCAGGCCGACCCAACTCCCTTCCCCCGGCCCCCCCCGGCCTACACACACCCCCCCCCCCCCACAGACCCGAACCCTAGACATTCACCCCCCGACCCCCTCTCTCTCTCTCTCTCTCTCTCTCTCTCTCTCTCTCTCTCTCGCCCCCCACTCTCGCTGGATCTGGATCGTGAGGGCCCGATCTCGATGCCCCTCGCCGGAGCCGCTGTCCCGATGCCCCTCGCCGGAGCTGCCCATTTGGGCTACAATACATTTTGTGGACGAGGATTTGTAGCACGCAGGGACGAGGGCACGCTGATTTCTGGCCATCCAATTGCCTCATGATTTAAAAACCGATTTACTCTTTGCATGTGCTTGCTACTTCTTGAGCTTGCGTTGGTTTTCCCTTGAAGAGGAAAGGGTGATGCAGCAAAGTAGAGATAAGTATTTCCCTCGGTTTGAAAACCAAGGTATCAATCCAGTAGGATACAACCCACAAGTCACCGAGTACATGCACAAACAATCAAACAACTTGCACCTAACGCGATAAACGGGTTGTCAATCCCTTCACGGTTACTAGCAAAAGTGAGATCTCATAGAGATAGATAAATGGTAAAGTAAATATTTTTGGTTTATAGATCGGAAAGTAAAATATTGCAAAATAGTAGATCAGAAACTTATATGATGGAAAATAGACCCGGGGGCCATAGGTTTCACTAGAGGCTTCTCTCAAGATAGATAGTATTACGATGGGTAAACAAATTACTGCCGAGCAATTGATAGAAGAGCGCAAAGTTACGACGATATCTAAAGCAATGATCATGAATATAGGCATCACATCCGTGTCAAGTAGACCGAAACGATTCTGCATCTACTACTATTACTCCACACATAGACCGCTATCCAGCATGCATCTAGAGTATTAAGTTCATAAAGAACAGAGTAACGCATTAAGCAAGATGACATGATGTAGAGGAATTAACTCAAGCAATATGATGAAAACCCCATCTTTTTATCCTCGATGGCAACATACGTGCCTTGCTGCCCCTACTGTCACTGGGAAAGGACACCGCAAGATTGAACCCAAAACTAAGCACTTCTCCCATTGCAAGAAAAACCAATCTAGTTGGCCTAACCAAACCGATAGTTTGAAGAGAATTACAAAGATATCAAATCATGCATAAAAGAATTCAGAGAAGATTCAAATAATATTCATAGATAACCTGATCATAAATCCACAATTCATCGGATCTCGGCAATCACACCGCAAGAAAGTATTACATCGAATGGATCTCCAAGAAAATCGAGGAGAACATGGTATTGAGAATCAAAGAGAGAGAAGAAGACATCTAGCTACTAGCTATGGACCCATAGGTTTGTGGTAAACTACTCACGCTTCATCAGAAGGGCAATACAGTTGATGTAGAAGCCCTCTGTGATCGAATCCCCCTCTAGCAGGGTGCCGAAAAGGTCCCTAGATGGGATCTCACGGGTATAGAAGGTTGCGGCGGCGGAAAAGTATTTTCGTGAATGCCTCTGTTGGTTTGGGAATATATAGGCGAAGAAATTAGGTCAGGGAGTGCACGAGGGGCCCACAAGGGTGGGGGTGCACCCTACCCCACTGGGCACGCCCTCCGTCCTTGTGGCTGCCTCGTGGCTCCTCCTACTTCATCTCCAAGTCTCCCGGTTGTTTTCTGGTCCAAGAAAAATCATGGCGAAGGTTTTATTCCGTTTGGAGTCAGTTTGGTATTCCTTTTCTGCAAAACTCAAAATAGTGAAAAACAAGAACTGGCACTGGGATCTAGGTCAATAGGTTAGTCCTGAAAATAATATAAATTAGCATATTAATGCGTATAAAACATCCAAAACGGATAATATAATAGCATGTAAAAATAAAAAAGTATAGATACGTTGGAGATGTATCAAGCATCCCCAAGCTTAATTCATGCTCGTACTCGAGTAGGTAAATGATAAAAACAGAATTTTTGATGTGGAATGCTACCTAACATATATCCATTTAATTCTCTTTATTGTGGCATGAATGTTCAGATCCGTATGCTTCAAAACAAAAGTTTAGTGTTGACATAAAAATAATAATACTTCAAGCATACTAACAAGGCAATTATGTCTTCTCAAAATAACATGGCCAAACAAAGCTTATCCCTACAAAATCATATAGTCTGGCTATGCTCCATCTTCATCACACAAAATATTAAAATGATGCACCACCCAGATGACAAGCCAAGCTATTGTTTCATACTTTTGATGTTCTCAAACTTTGTCAACTTTCACGCAATACATGAGCGTGAGCCATGGACATAGCACTATAGGTGGAGTAGAAGGTGGTTGTGGAGAAGACAAAAAGAAGGAGATAGTCTCACATCAACTAGGCCCATCAATAGATATCAATGTGAGTGAGTAGGGATTGCCATGCAAGGGATGCACTAGAGCTATAAGTTTATGAAAGCTCAAAGAAGAAACTAAGTGGATGTGCATCCAACTCGCTTTCTCACAAAGACCTAGGGCAATTTGAGGAAGCCCATTATTAGAATATACAAGCCAAGTTCTATAATGAAAAATTCCCACTAGTATATGAAAGTGACAATATAGGAGACTCTCTATCATGAAGATCATGGTGCTACTTTGAAGCACAAGTGTGGTAAAAGGATAGTAGCATTGCCCCTTCTCTCTTTTATCTCATTTTTTTATTTGGGCCTTTTCTCATTTTTTAGCCTCTTTTTTTTCGTCCGATGTCTCATCTCGACTTGTGGGGGAGTCATAGCCTCCATCATCCTTTCCTCACATGGGACAATGCTCTAATAATAATGATCACCACACTTTTATTTACTTACAACTCGATACTTAGAACAAAATATGACTCTATATGAATGCTTCCGGCGGTGTACTGGGATGTGCAATGAATCAAGAATGACATGCATGAAATAATATTGAAAAGTGGCTTTGCCACAAATACGATGTCAAATACATGACCATGCAAAGCAATATGACAATGATGGAGCGTTTCATAATAAACGGAACAGTGGAAAGTTGCATGGCAATATAACTCAGAATGGCTATGGAAATGCCATAATAGGTAGGTATGGTGGTTGTTTTGAGGAAGGTATATGGTGGTTTTATGGCACTGGCGAAAGTTGCGCGGCACTAGAGAGGCTAGCACTAGTGGAAGGCTGAGAGTGCGTATAATCCATGGACTCAACATTAGTCATAAAGAACTCACATACTTGTTGCAAAAATCTATTAGTTATCGAAATGAAGTACTACGTGCATGCTCCTAGGGGGATAGATTGGTAGGAAAAGACCATCGCTCGTCCCCGACCACCACTCAAAGGAAGACAATCAATAAATAAATCATGCTTCAACTTCATCACATAACGGATCACCATACGTGCATGCTAAGGGAATCACAAACTTTAACACAAGTATTTCTCAAATTCACAATTACTCACTAGCATGAATCTAATATCACCATCTTCATATCTCAAAATAATCATAAAGAATCAAACTTCTCATAGTATTCAATGCACTTTATATGAAAGTTTTTATTATATCCCTCTTGGATGCCTATCATATTAGGACTAAAATTATAACCAAAGAAAATTACCATTATGTTTAAAGACTCTCAAAATAATATAAGTGAAGCATGAGAGTTCATCAATTTCTATAAAATAAAACCACCACAGTGCTCTAAAAAGATATAAATGAAGCACTAGAGCAAAATTGCCTAGCTCAAAATATATAAGTGAAGAACATAGAGTATTCTAGTAAATCAATATCCATGCGTGTCTCTCTCAAAAGGTGTGTACAACAAGGATGATTGTGGCAAACTAAAAAGCAAAGACTCAAATCATACAAGACGCTCCAAGCAAAACACATATCATGTGGTGAATAAAAATATAGCCTCAAGTAAATTTACTGATAGACGAAGACGAAAGAGGGGATGCCTTCCGGGGCATCCCCAAGCTTAGGCTCTTGGTTGTCCTTGAATAGTACCTTGGGGTGCCTTGGGCACCCCCAAGCTTAGGCTCTTGCCACTCCTTATTCCATAGTCCATCAAATCCTTACCCAAAACTTGAAAACTTCATAACACAAAACAAATCTCATAAGCTCCGTTAGTATAAGAAAATAGATCACCACTTTTGGTACTGTTGTGAACTCATTCTTTATTTATATTGGTGTAATATCTACAGTATTCCAAATTTTCCATGGTTAATACCCCCCCCCCCCCAATACTACCCATAGATTCATGAAAATAAGCAAACAACACATACAAAACAGAATCTGTCAAAAATAGAATAGTTTGTAGCAATCTGGATAGTTCGAATACTTATGTAACTCCAAAAATTCTAAAACATTAGTACAACAGGGGAAATTTGTATATCAATCTTGTGTAAAAAATTCAGAATTTTATCACGCTTCTGTGATTTATTAAAATTCTGGGACTGGGTGCAAAAGTTTCTGTTTTTCGGCAAGATCAAATCAACTATCACCATAAGCTATCCCAAAGGTCTTACCTGGCACAAAAACTAATGAAAATATAAAACCACATCTAACCAGAGGCTAATGAATTATTTATTTCAAAACAGGACCTAAAAAGCAAAAACAAAAATAAATTGGGTTGCCTCCCAACAAGCGCTATTGTTTAACGCCCTTAGCTAGGCATAAAACACGAATAGATCTAGGTATTGTCATCTTTCCCATGCAATCCATAAGTGGCTCTCATAATAGATTCATAAGGCAATTTAATTTTCTTTCTTGGAAAGTGTTCCATGCCCTTCCTTAACGGAAATTGAAATCTAATGTTTCCTTCTTTCATATCCATAATTGCACCAATAGTTCTAAGGAAAGGTGTACCAAGAATAAAAGGACATGTATGATTGCAATCTATATCAAGAACAATAAAATCTATTGGCACATAGGTTTTCTAATAGATTCCTATTTGCAACAATAAGAACATCATTAATCCTTCCCATAGGTTTCTTAATAGTGGAATCCGCAAGATGCAAATTTGAAGAACAATCATCAAATTCACGAAAACCTAGCACATTACATAAAGTTTTTCGAATCGTGGAAATACTAGCACCCGAATCACACAAAGCACAGCACTCATAATATTTAATCTTAATCTTAATATTAGATTCCCACTCATCATAAAGTTTTCTAGGGATAGAAACTTCCAATTCAAACTTTTCTTCAAAAGATTGCATCATAGCATCAACAATATGTTTAGTAAAAGCTTTGTTTTGATCATAAGCATGAGGAGAATTCAACATGGATTGCAACAATGAAATACGGTCTATTAAAGAACGATTATCATAATTAAATTCCTTGAAATCCAAAAGAGTGCGTTCATTGCTACTTAAAGTTTTGACCTCTCCAATCCCACTTTTATCAATTTTTGCATCAAGATCTAAAAACTCCAAATCATTGGGATGCCTTTTAACAAAAGTTGACTCATCTCCAGTCCCATCTTTATTAATATTTATATTGGAAAACAAAGATTCAATAGGAGTCACATCAATCACTTTAAGATCTTCATCATTAATTAAAGACTCCGGTTTAGCGGCCATCTTATTTATTAAGGTGGGTTGTTTATCATAAATTTGGCCTACTAAATTTTCAAGATGAGCAAACTAAGATTTTAAACCATAAAATTCCTTAGACATATCATCGAGCTCTTTATTCATGTACGCCATAAAACTTTTCTGCTCCTTAAGCTCATTTCTAGAGAAACTATTATGCTCAAATTGTACAGACATAAAGCTCCTCACATTATTTTCAGTTTCTTTCATCCTCCTAGAGTGAGGATCAAAATTCTTTGGTTGAGCCATAAGACAGGCAAGCCCAGAATCTATAATTTTTGATTGCTCCATGCTATAATATCTTCTATTTTGGACATTATTGGGCTTTATTATACACTTATATATTATTTTTGGGACTAACCTATTAACCGGAGGCCCAACCCAGAATTGCTGTTTTTTGCCTATTTCAGAGTTTCGCAGAAAAAGAATATCAAACGGAGTCCAAACGGAATGAAACCTTCGGGAACATGATTTTTGGAACGAACGTGATCCAGAGGACTTGGACCCTACATCAAGAAAGCTACCAGGAAGCCACGAGGTAGGGGGCGCGCCTACCCCCCTGGGCGCGCCCTCCACCCTCGTGGGCCCCTCGTGGCTCCCTTGACATATTTCTTCCTCCTATATATACCAATATACCATAAAACCATCAGGGAACAGAATAGATCGGGAGTTCCGCCACCGCAAGCCTCTGTAGCCACCAAAAACCAATCGAGACCCTGTTCGCACCACAGCCGGGAGGGATCCCTCACCGGTGGCCATCTTCATCCCGGCGCTCTCCATGACGAGGAGGGAGTAGTTCACCCTCGGGGCTGAGGGTATGTACCTTTAACTATGTGTTTGATCTCTCTCTCTCGTGTTCTTGAGGTGATACGATCTTGATGTATCGCGAGCTTTGCTATTATAGTTGGATCTTATGATGTTTCTCCCCCTCTACTCTCTTGTAATGGATTGAGTTTTCCCTTTGAAGTTATCTTATCGGATTGAGTCTTTAATGTTTTGAGAACACTTGATGTATGTCTTGCGTGGGATAACCGTGGTGACAATGGGTTATTCTATGAGAGAATTCCTTATTTGACACTCCCTTAAAATCATGTTCCTTATTTAACACTGGAAAAAATTTCTTCCTTATATGACCTATAGTCTTAATTTCTTTCCCTATATGACACTCTAGTTCATTTTGTACACGTGAAAAGACCTTTTTAACCCTGTACATAATGTGACCAGAAATATGCAGCATTGAGCCTAATTAGGGAAAATTCGTTTCTGAGAGTGAGCACAGCTGAACGTTATCTCCTCCGTTGGTCTTTTTTGGGATGCGTGTGTATTCTGTATTCCTGAACCTCAGCGCATGCATCCAATGTATTTAGAACGTATTCAGCTGTAGGAAGAAACCAAGGCGGAGACCAAGGGAACGTTTGGATCCAAGGCAAAAAGATAAATTAGCCTTGCTAGGCAAAGTTAGGCGTTTGGTATGGACAATTAAACCTAGCTTTTGATGGCAATTTAGCCCATAACCGCCTTCAAATCCTTGCCCACGAAGGAGAGCCGATTTGGCTCGCTCACCCTGGCAAGCGAACAAACACAAAAAAGCAATGTGCACCCCCACTGTAACTTCCTCATCATGGGTCTTGGTACACGATGCACCACTCCCATGATTCCTTTTTACGATGTATGCCTTCGGACGTGTTGCACGCAGCAAACAAACAGCTAGCTTTGCTCATATGAGCCCGTGCTCAAGCCGGCTAATAAAATCTAGCCTAGCTAGGCACGGCCAGCTAAGGGCATCTCCAACGCGGGCGCTAGCCGCGGACGCCAGGATAGATTCCCCAGCCGTTACGGTCATATCCCGGTCGATCCTGGGATTTTATCTGGCATCAATGCCTAGTGAATCGCCGGGCGCCAGTGAAAGATTCAACGTACCGGTAGAAGGAAAAATCAGCACAGGCGCCCATCAGATCGTCCTTGGCGTTGGAACGGAAGGCGCTAACAAAGCCACCAGATTAAAATATTATTTACTTCTATATTTTAAGCACCTGTCCAAGCGCTTTGCATTGGACATGCCCTAATGAACCAAACACCCCAAGTCCATAAGTAGGTGTGTGTGGGCGAGGTGGCCACTCCGGGCTCTGGCCGTGTTGCGGTTGCTGTCCGGCCGGCTGGCTCTGTCCGCCCACCCCACCGCTCATCTAGGGGAAAATTCCTAAACGTAGTAGATTTGACCTGGTTTTTTACCGGCCGGCCTAATTCAATAGACTCTTCGAAAGTGCGGGGAGTCAAACCAAACCACATGCTTTCTTGAGGTCAAATGTTTACGTGACCTTGCACGTACGCACCTACGTACATATGGTGCTCCTCGTGTCGCACAGTTGCATGGTGATGCATGCTGGCGTGCTCCCATATTTAATAAAAATGTAGCATGGATCATTTCCACAGATATGCTACTGCAGGTATACAATCTAACCGGATCAGTAGCAAATCGACTGGCATGACAATACCAGCATATCTGGTGTCACATATGGATAACTCGACTGTTTTTTTGGAACAATTATTATCTTGTACATATTTGTGGTCACATTATACATATGGGTAAAATGGTCTTTTCACGTGTACAAAATGCACTAGAGTGTCATATAGGGGGAAAAATTAAGACTAGAGATCATATAAGGAAGAAAATTTTCTCAAGTGTCAAATAAGGAACACAATTTTAAGAGAGTGTCAAATAAGTAATTCTCTCTTATTCTATTGATTCACTTGATGTATGTTTTGGTGATCAACTTGCGGGTTCCGCCCATGAACCTATGCATAGGGGTTGGCACACGTTTTCGTCTTGACTCTCCGGTAGAAACTTTGGGGCACTCTTTGAGGTTCTATGTGTTGGTTGAATAGATGAATCTGAGATTGTGTGATGCATATCGTATAATCATACCCACGGATACTTGAGGTGACATTGGAGTATCTAGGTGACAATAGGGTTTTGGTTGATGTGTGTCTTAAGGTGTTATTTTACTACGAACTCTAGGGCTATTTGTGACACTTATAGGAATAGCCCAATGGATTGATCGGAAAGAATAACTTTGAGGTGGTTTCGTACCCTACCATAATCTCTTCGTTTGTTCTTCACTATTAGTGACTTTGGAGTGACTCTTTGTTGCATGTTGAGGGATAGTTATATGATCCAATTATGTTATTATTGTTGAGAGAACTTGCACTAGTGAAAGTATGAACCCTAGGCCTTGTTTCCTAGCATTGCAATACCGTTTACGCTCACTTTTATCATTAGTTACCTTGATGTTTTTATATTTTCAGATTACAAAAACCTATCTCTACCATCCATATTGCACTTGTATCACCATCTCTTCGCCGAACTAGTGCACCTATACAATTTACCATTGTATTGGATGTGTTGGGGACACAAGAGACTCTTTGTTATTTGGTTGGAGGGTTGTTTGAGAGAGACCATCTTCTTCCTACGCCTCCCACAGATTGATAAACCTTAGGTCATCCACTTGAGGGAAATTTGCTACTGTCCTACAAACCTCTGCACTTGTAGGCCCAACAACGTCTACAAGAAGAAGGTTGTGTAGCAGACATCAAGACCTTTTCCGGCGCTGTTGCCGGGGAGGTGAGTGCATGAAGGTATATCTTTAGATCTTGCAATCAAATCTTTTAGTTTCTTGTTTTATCACTAGTTTAGTCTATAAAATAAAACTACAAAAAATGGAATTGAGAGTGCCTCATATGCTTCATCTTTTTAATGTCTTTCATGAAAATGATGGGAAGGAAAATTGTGCTCAAGTACTAGAAGAAGAATTACATAGAATGCTTGGCATAAAATATGTGAATGATGAGCATGATTGCAATGTTGTTAGTATGAATTCTTTGAATATACATGATGCTAATGATACGCAAAGCCACGAGCTTGGGATGCTATGTTTGATGAAGATGATATGTTTAGTCCCCCAAGTTTTGATGGGAATATTTATTATGATGAAAGCATGCTTCCTATATATGATGATCGTTGTGATGACACGTATGCTCTAAATAATAAAGATAACCATGAAACTTGTCATCATTATTTTAATTTTCAATTGGATTATGCTTCACATGATAGTTATTTTGTTGAGTTTGCTCTCACTACTATTGATGAGAATAAATTTGCTTATGTGGGGAGTAGTAAAATTTCTATGCTTGTAGATCATGAAAAGAATGCTTTATGTGCTGGTTATATTGTTGAAATCATTCATGATGCTACTGAAAATTATTATGAGGGAGGAACATACTTGTAGGAATCGTAATAATATCAAGTTTCCTCTCTATATGCTTAAAGTTTTAAAGTTATGCTTGTTTTGCCTTCCTATGCTAGTTGATTATTGTTCCCATAAATTGTTTGCTCAAAAAATCCCTATGCATAGGAAGTGGGTTAGACTCAAATGTGCTAGTCATATTCTTCATGATGCTTTCTTTATGTTTCAATTCTTATCTTTTATGTGACCATCATTGAAATCATAATGCCTAGCTAGAGTCGTTAAACGTTAGCGCTTGTTGGGAGGCAACCCATTTTTATTTTAGTTTTTTTGCTTTTTGGTCCTGTTTAGTAATAAATAATCCATCTAGCCTCTGGTTAGATGTGGTTTTATGTTTTATTTAGTGTTTGTGCCAAGTAAGACCTATAGGATCTTCTTGGATGATAGTTATTTGATCTTGCTGAAAATTCCAGAAACTTTCTGTTCACAAAAAAATTTGTTTAAAAGCACCAGAACGTGATAAAATACTGATTCCAATTTCAGAAGATCAATAAACAAATTGTCTAGGTCGTCCTATTTTGGTAGAATTTTTGGAGTTCCAGAAGTTTGCGTTAGTTACAGATTAATACAGACTGTTCGGTTTTTGACAGATTCTGTTTTTCGTGTGTTGTTTGCTTATTTTGATGAATCTATGGCTAGTAAAATAGTTTACAAACCATAGAGAAGTTGGAATACAGTAGGTTTAACACCAATATAAATAAAGAATGAGTTCATTACGGTACCTTGAAGTGGTCTTTTGTTTTCTTTCGCTAACGGAGCTCATGAGATTTTCTGCTGAGTTTTGTGTTGTGAAGTTTTCAAGTTTTGGGTAAACGATTTGATGGACTATGGAATAAGGAGTGGCAAGAGCCTAAGCTTGGGGATGCCCAAGGCACCCCAAGGTAAGATTCAAGGATAACCAAGAGCCTAAGCTTGGGGATGCCCCGGAAGGCATCCCCTCTTTCGTCTTCATTCATCGGTAACTTTACTTGGAGCTATATTTTTATTCACCACACGATATGTGTTTTTCTTGGAGCGTCATTTTATTTTCTTTAGCTTTGCTTGCTGTTTGAATAAAATACCAAGATATGAAATTCTTAAATGTTAGAGAGTCTTCACATAGTTACATAATTATGCAACTACTCATTGATCTTCACTCATATCTTTTGGAGTAGTTTGTTGTTTGCTCTAGTGCTTCACTTATTTATTTTAGAGAACAATGGTGGTTTTATTTTTAAGAAACTATTGATCTCTCACGCTTCACTTAGATTATTTTGAGAGTTTTAAATAGCATGGTAGTTTTCTTAAATAATCCTAATATGCTAGGTATTCAAGAATAGTAAAAACTTTCTTATGAGTGCGTTGAATACTAAGAGAAGTTTGATGTTGGATGATTGTTTTTAGACATGGAGGTAGTAATATTAAAGTTGTGCTAGTTGAGTAGTTGTGAATTTGAGAAATACTTGTGTTGAGGTTTGCAAGCCCCGTAGCATGCACGTATGGTGAACGTTATGTAAAAAATTCAAAACAAGAGGTGTTCTTTGATTGTCCTCCTTATGAGTGGCGGTCGGGGACGAGCGACGGTCTTTTCCTACCAATCTATCCCCCTAGGAGCATGCGCGTAGTGCTTGGTTTTTGATGACTTGTAGATTTTTGCAATAAGTATGTGAGTTATTTATGACTAATGTTGAGTCCATGGATTATACGCACTCTTACCTTTCCATCATTACTAGCCTCTTCGGTACCGTGCATTGCCCTTTCTCACATTGAGAGTTGGTGCAAACTTGGCCGGTGCATCCAAACCCCTTGATATGATATGCTCTTTCACACATAAACCTCCTTATATATTCCTCAAAACAGCCACCATACCTACCTATTATGGCATTTCCATAGCCATTCCGAGATATATTGCCATGCAACTTTCCACCATTCCATTTATCATGACACGTTCATCATTGTCATATTGCTTTGCATGATCATGTAGTTGACATAGTATTTGTGGCAAAGCCACTGTTGATAATTCTTTCATACATGTCACTCTTGGTTCATTGCATATCCCGGTAAACCGCTGGAGGCATTCATATAGAGTCATATTTTGTTCTAGTATCGAGTTGTAATAATTGAGTTGTAAATAAATAGAAGTGTGTTGATCATCATTTTCTAGAGCATTGTCCCAAGTGAGGAATAAAAAAAGAGAGAGAAAGGCCAAAAAAAGAGAAGGCCCAAAAAAATTAAGAGAAAAAGAGATAAGGGACAATGTTACTATCCTTTTACCACACTTGTGCTTCAAAGTAGCACCATGATCTTCATAATAGAGAGTCTCTTGTTTTGTCACTTTCATATACTAGTGGGAATTTTTCATTATATAACTTGGCATGTATATTCCAACAATGGGCCTCCTCAAGTGCCCTAGGTCTTCGTGAGCAAGCAAGTTGGATGCACACCCACTTATTTTCTTTTGTTGAGCTTTCATATATTTATAGCTCTAGTGCATCCGTTGCATGGCAATCCCTACTCCTTGCATTAACATCAATGGATGGGCATCTCCATAGCTCATTGATTATCCTCGTTGATGTGATACTTTCTCCTTTTTGTCTTCTCCACATAAACCCCATCATCATATTCTATTCCACCCATAGTGCTATATCCATGGCTCACGCTCATGTATTGCGTGAAGGTTGAAAAAGTTTGAGATTACTAAAGTATGAAACAATTGCTTGGCTTGTCATCGGGGTTGTGCATGATGAGAGCATTCTTGTGTGATGAAAATGGACCATGACTAAACTATATGATTTTGTAGGGATGAACTTTCTTTGGCCATGTTATTTTGAGAGGACATAATTGCTTAGTTAGTATGTTTGAAGTATTATTATTTTTATATCAATATTGAACTTTTATGTTGAATCTTTCGGATCTGAATATTCATACCACAATTAAGAATAATTACATTGAAATTATGCCAAGTAGCATTCCACATCAAAAATTCTGTATTTATCATTTACCTACTCGAGGACGAGCAGGAATTAAGCTTGGGGATGGTTGATACGTCTCCAACGTATCTATAATTTTTGATTGCTCCATGCTATATTATCTTCTGTTTTGGACATTATTGGGCTTTATTATACACTTTTATATTATTTTTGGGACTAACATATTAACCGGAGGCCCAGCCCAGAATTGATGTTTTTTTGCCTATTTTAGAGTTTCGCAGAAAAAGAATATCAAACGGAGTCCAAACGGAATGAAACCTTCGGGAACGTGATTTTCGGAACGAACGTGATCCAGAGGACTTGGACCCTACGTCAAGAAAGCTACTAGGAAGCCACGAGGTAGGGGGCGCGCCCTCCACCCTCGTGGGCCCCTCGTGGCTCCCCTGACGTATTTCTTCCTCCTATATATACCAATATACCCTAAAACACTCGGGGAACAGAATAGATCGGGAGTTCCGCCGCCGCAAGCCTGTGTAGCCTCCAAAAACCAATCGGGACCCTGTTCCGGCACCCTGCCGGAGGGGGGATCCCTCACCGGTGGCCATCTTCATCATCCCGGTGCTCTCCATGACGAGGAGGGAGTAGTTCACCCTCGGGGCTGAGGGTATGTACCAGTAGCTATGTGTTTGATATCTCTCTTTCTCTCTCTCTCCCTCGTGTTCTTGAGGTGATACGATCTTGATGTATCGCGAGCTTTGCTTTTATAGTTGGATCTTATGATGTTTCTCCCCATCTACTCTCTTGTAATGGATTGAGTTTTCCCTTTTAAGTTATCTTATCGGATTGAGTCTTTAATGATTTGAGAACACTTGATGTATGTCCTGCGTGGGATAACCGTGGTGACAATGGGTTATTCTATTGATTCACTTGATGTATGTTTTGGTGATCAACTTGCGGGTTCCGCCCATGAACCTATGCATAGGGGTTGGCACACATTTTCGTCTTGACTCTCCGGTAGAAACTTTGGGGCACTCTTTGAGGTTCTATGTGTTGGTTGAATAGATGAATCTGAGATTGTGTGATGCATATTGTATAATCATACCCACGGATACTTGAGGTGACATTGGAGTATCTAGGTGACATTAGGGTTTTGATTGATGTGTGTCTTAAGGTGTTATTTTACTACGAACACTAGGGCTGTTTGTGACACTTATAGGAATAGCCCAATGGATTGATCGGAAAGAATAACTTTGAGGTGGTTTCGTATCCTACCATAATCTCTTTGTTTGTTCTCTGCTATTAGTGACTTTGGAGTGACTCTTTGTTTCATGTTGAGGGATATTTATATGATCCAATTATGTTATTATTGTTGAGAGAACTTGCACTAGTGAAAGTATGAACCCTAGGCCTTGTTTCCTAGCATTGCAATACCATTTACGCTCACTTTTATTATTAGTTACCTTGCAGTTTTTCTATTTTCAGATTACAAAAACCTATATCAACCATCCATATTGCACTTGTATCACCATCTCTTCGCCGAACTAGTGCACATATACAATTTACCATTATATTGGGTGTGTTGGGGACACAAGAGACTCTTTGTTATTTGGTTGCAGGGTTGTTTGAGAGAGACCATCTTCATCTTACGCCTCCCACGGATTGATAAACCTTAGGTCATTCACTTGAGGGAAATTTGCTACTGTCCTACAAACCTATGCACTTGGAGGCCTAATAACGTCTACAAGAAGAAGGTTATGTAGTAGATATCAAATACCTGCACAAACAATAGAATAACTTGCACCCTACGCGATAAAGGGGTTGTCAATCCCTTCACGGTTATTTGCAAAAGTGAGATGTGATAGAGATAGATAAACGGTAAAGTAAATATTTTTGGTATTTTTAGTTTATTGATCGGGAAGTAAAAGGTTGCAAAATAGTAGATTGGAAACTTATATGATGGAAAATAGACCCGGGGGGGGGGGGGGGTTTGTTTCACTAGAGGCTTCTCTCAAGATAGAAAGTATTACGGCGGGTAAACAAATTACTGCCGAGCAATTGGTAGAAGAGCGCAAAGTTATGACGATATATAAGGCAATGGTCATGAATATAGGCATCACATCTGTGTCAAGTAGACGGAAACGATTCTGCATCTACTACTATTACTCCACACATCGACCGCTCTCCAACATGCATCTATAGTATTAAGTTCATAAAGAACGGAGTAACGCATTAAGCAAGATGACATGATGTAGAGGAATTAACTCAAGCAATATGATGAAAACCCCATCTTTTTATCCTCAATGGCAACAATACATTATCTGCCTTGCTGCCCCTACTGTCACTGGGAAAGGACACCGCAAGATTGAACCCAAGCTAAGCACTTCTCCTATTGCAAGAAAAACCAATCTAGTTGGCCAAACCAAACCGATACTTTGAAGAGAATTACAAAGATATCAAATCATGCATAAAAGAATCAGAGAAGATTCAAATAATATTCATAGATAAGCTGATCATAAATCCACAATTCATTGGATCTCGGCAAACACACCGCAAAAAATGTATTACATCAAATAGATCTCTAAGAACATCAAGGAGAACATGGTATTGAGAATCAAAGAGAGAGAAGAAGCCATCTAGCTACTAGCTATGGACCCGTAGGTCTGTGGTAAACTACTCACGCTTCATCGGAAGGGCAATAGAGTTGATATAGAAGCCCTCCGTGATCGAATCCCCCTTCGGCAGGGTGCCGGAAAAGGTCCGTAGATGGGATCTCATGGGTACAAAAGGTTGCGGCAGCGGAAAAGTGTTTTCGTGGATGCCTCTGTTGGTTCGGGGATATATGGGAATAAATTGGCAAAGAAATTAGGTCAGGGAGTGCACGAGGGGCCCACAAGGGTGGGGGCGCGCCCTACCCCCCTGGGCGCGCACTCCGTCCTTGTGGTTGCCTCGTGGCTCCTCCGACTTCATCTTCAAGTCTCCTGGTTGTCTTCTGGTCCAAGAAAAATCACCGCGAAGCGTTTATTCCGTTTGGACTCCGTTTGGTATTTCTTTTCTGCGAAACTCATAAACAGGGAAAAAACAGGAACTGGCACTGGGCTCTAGGTTAATAGCTTAGTCCCAAAAATAATATAAAATAGCATATTATTTCATATAAAACATCCAAAAAGGATAATATAATAGCATGAAACAATAAAAAATTATAGATATGTTGGAGACGTATCAGTGCTTTAGCCCTTAATTACTTTATGTGGGGTCCATGCACGCAACTTTTCACGGCTCCACCCATCCCACCTCCCATACATTTTCTTTTGATTTTAAATGTTGAATCTCCTATATCTTTTGACTGAAACTTACAATTTAATTTTTGTTTTCAAATTTGTGTTGCTTGTAACGAGGATTTTGAAATAAGACTAATTCTGAATACGTATTGATAGGTTTGTAAAACTGGTTAAGTTTCAATAGCCAAAACTTAATATGAACAAGTCAAAAGAATCACTATGTTTTAGAAAGCAAAACTAAACTATGTGTTGGAAAGCAAAATAAACGTGGTGATTCCTGGAAAGATTTCAGTTTTGGTTTCTAAAAGTAAGTGATTTTGTTAGTCATTCTTGTTAAGTTTTGAAAGTTGAAACTTAGCATTTTAAAAATGTGTCAAAACATATTCAAAATTGGTCTTATTTCAAAGCCCTTATCGTAAGCAATAGGTATATGAAAACAAAAACTAAATTGGACTTTCTGTTGAAAGGATATAGAAGATTCAAATTCCAAAGCCAAAAGAAAAAGATGTGGGAAGTGGAGTGGACGACATATGCAACTCTGGCAAAATCTGTCAAAAGCATGCATGGATGGACCCTGCTCTACAGTAATCAAGGTCTAAGACTAAACAAGTTTATGAATATTAAAGCAATCTGAGGGTTGCATGCATGCGTGCTCCGGTACGTGCATGCCCCTATGAATTTCCATGCATTTTGTCCTGATGTGAACATTAGTGGACTAGCGTCGACCAATACTCTGTTTTTACCAGTCCTATATCCATGAATTTGTGAGCGATGCTCCTACATTCCCGAAAAGAAGAGAATAACTAAAAAAAAGAACACTAGACCCTAAGATCAACACTAGCTGAGAGTCGTCATATAGCCCCCATATGGCGCTTCGTATGGATATGGAAGTTGCCGAAGCAAAGCGCAAACACAAAGTCGTCATAATCTGAGCTCCATATTTGCCCTGCAAGTAGGACCCACCCGTATTAGGTCACAACTTCTTTCTTAAAAAATATTTAGAGGTACACATTAGACTCATGGGATAATTAATTTTATAAGCTTATATTTAATTGCTATGAATGCGGGCGGAAAATTATTTGAACTGCAATTTACATTCATAAAACACCTAATAATGAGCCAAAGTAGTTGTCACATAGTTACGACCACGACCATACCCACCCCTAGTTATGGCCACGGTCACCTCCACTGCCATGGTCATGGCCATGGACAACCCATTGCCATCACCGTTGCCTACTTAGAATGCTGTAATTTTGGCTTGGACGGCTTCGAAATGCGCCTTGCTAGCGCTGTCCTAGGTTGACTACTCGTCTGTACCGGCGGGCGAGGGTGTGGTAGCCCAAATCTTCTTAGGATCTATGGGCTCCTCCTCATCATCCCCAAAATTAAAGATGAGGGGGAGCTCCTCTGGGTGCGCCATTAAAGATGAGCATGGTGGATTGGAGGCGGGGAAGATGAGAATGAGAGATGCTAGAGAGAGGATAGAAACAAGAGAGGGTAGTGTGGTTTGGGATGCCGTACGTGGGCGACGGGGAGTGGTCAAGCGCACATCGAGCAGTGAGAAAGGTTGTCGTTGCCTTCTAGCATGCATCCTGGTTGCTCACGCTACCACGATTGCTAACATGGCTCCTCCCGGCCTCAGGCGCAAGCCATGAGATGATGCCGCATGGTGGCCATCCAACGGGTCGGGCACGGGAAACCGTGGGGTGACATTAATGGTCTAGTGCCCCTCATCGGTGTTGCGTGGGAGGTTGGGTGGTGTCGCTTGAAGTTACGTCGGTATTTCCCCAAAGAGGAAGGGATGATGCAGCACATCGGCGGTAGGTATTCCCCTCAGATATGAAACCAAGGTTATCGAACCAGTAGGAGAACCAAGCAACACAACGTAAACAGCCCCTGCACACAGATAACAATTCCTCGCAACCCGACGTGTTAAAGGGGTTGTCAATCCCTTCCGGGGTACGGCACCTCAAGTAGGCAAACAGACGTGAGATAAATTTGTAGTAAATTGATAGATCAAACGCCAAATAAAATAAATAAGGAAAAATTACAGAAAGGTATTTTTGTATTTTTGGTTTAATAGATCTGAAAATAAATGCAAGGAAAAGTAGATCGCAAAGGCAAATATATAAGAAAGAGACCCGGGGT
The DNA here is from genome assembly GCA_021605145.1 of Aegilops bicornis. Lineage (NCBI taxonomy): Eukaryota > Viridiplantae > Streptophyta > Magnoliopsida > Poales > Poaceae > Aegilops > Aegilops bicornis. The sequence continues at coordinate 830,835,829 of CM038670.1, forward strand.
CCGTATGTTTCACTAGTGGCTTCTGTCAAGAAAAATAACAAATGGTGGGTGAACAAGTTACTGTTGGGCAATTGATAGAACTTCAAATACTCATGACGATATCCAGGCAATGATCAGGGACAAGAGATGGTTGTAGCACGGACTCCAAGAAAATTGGTGTCGGATGGGACTCGTGTGGGTGTCGTGTGTCGTACTGCTAGACATGCATGCTAGTTATGGCCCATGCCACCCCACTATGTCGAGGTGCTGGTTACGTAGAACAAATTTCATGGAGTCCGTGCTCAGCCCTCCTCTATCTCTCTTCTCAGCCAGCCAGCAGACGCGCGGAGCCCATCGTCTATTTGCTCATATGCGGTCCCACATGTCAGTGAAAACGCAAGAGGACCCACTGAACCTGCACATCTTTCACCTCGACGTGCTGGTGATGAAAAACAAATCCAATAAAGATCTTCGGTGGCCGCTTTTGGAGTTACTCAAGAGTAGTAAGATTCTATTTACAGTTTAACCCAAGATGCACATCATGTGGCTTCAACTACCACTCTATTTTCTTGCATGGCACGTCCTCGATGTTGGATGTCCCACGTGTCGGCAAAAGGAGGAAGAGCTCAACCAAATCTTTGGTTGTGCTCTCAGATTAGACTAGTTGTGCTAACTTAAAATTTTATTGTGTAGAATGGATACAAATTTTGGTATTGGGAAGAAGAGTACAATGATATATTGATAGAGCGCAATTTAGTAGATGTTCTAGCACTTTTAGCTAGCATAGAGGCTAGAGATGAGACTAGTGCACTTGTTGATAGAATAGAGGCTACACACATCTACTTCTTTACACTCGAAGAAGAAAGAAGCACGCAGGATCGAGCCTCCGCAGATCAACAATGAATGCATCGAGAAGGCACTAATCCAACTTACAGGAGCACTTATGGAAGTTGGATATCTTCTAAAATGTATTTGTGTGGTTCTTGTTTTTCTAGTCAAAATTTTGGTGATGTATTTCCATGTACCAAAAAATCAATGATGAAAAGAAGGTATGTGTCTGCAAAGAAAAATGTACGCAGCCGGGATGCGTCAAGGCCGGCCAAGACGACCACCGTGAGAGATCCGAGAAATGGCCCGGACACGACCCCATTGCCCTACCCAAACCGACAGAATCTGAGCAAAACGGAGGTCCGTTTGGGGTCGTGCGTTGGAGTTGGCCTTACAAGTGGGACCGCAATTGAGGCAACCGACTATCGGCAAACCCCCACCCCGCTCGCCGTGCGATGGGTGAGTTAGAGAAACAACGAGGTTGAAGAGATTGCTGTAGCACGAACTCCAACAAATATGGTGTCAGATGGAAGTCGTGATGGTGGCGTGTGCCGTACTCCTGGACGTGAATGCTTGTTCTGGCCCATGCCACCCTACTACTCCTACTACTTATAGTAGTAGTATCGAGGATTCGAGGTGCTGGTTACGTACAGCGAACACATTAACATATGGCCCACCTCACACTGTGGCCAAATTTCCTAGAGTCTGTGCTAGGTTAAAAAGTGTTCTTTGTGAGGATGGGTGGCTGGTCTCAAGTTTAAAACTTGTTGTATTACCTACGTAGACGTAGAGATAGTGCAACATGTGAAGCTAGTACAAATAGTGTACTATTGTTGATTGGCCTCATCTGATAACCTGTTGCAATGCACGTACAATTATGTATTCGGAAAATATTTTTTTGCCTCGTCGCAGCACCCACTCAGAGAAGCGACTCGAAAGCCATTCATAAATTTAGTAAGTTTATCACAGGCATATCATTTTATTACATACAACAGGTCATCAACCCACAACGACAACGAGGATACATTATAAATACTAAAGTTTTCATCACACAACAAATAACAAGCAATGAAATGAACTTCAACTCAACCAATCCTCAGCGTTGGAAACGCTTGCTTTGAACCACAAGCGATTCTCTGGGAATGGCCAGCTACTGTCAATCTCGAGACCAACGGAGGACTGATCATCCAGGCTGAAGCGACCTACTATATCACGACCAAGGTAGGAACCACCGCAATGTTCGACGTATAGATACAGTTGCTTCTCATAAATGGTAGTAACGTTGTGTCAACAGAAGTTGGATCGCCTTTCACCATCATTGGATAGTTTTGTCCAAGGAAGAGTGAGTTTGCTCCAAGACTATCAATACTGTACCAGGGAGAAGGTGTTAGCACTAGCACAGTAGTATCCATCCCGAATACCATGCAACGGGTGTTGGAATAGGTCCGGAGAGTGCGACCATGGGAGACAACATGTGCTCCCTTAGTAGTAACATCATAAGTGGGTTGTATACAGACAAGAAGGGGTGATCCATCGGAAGTTGCCAGGCGCCACTTATTATATGGGCCCTGCTCGTCCTCATGATCGTGATCATCACCATCGTCATCTCCTCCTTGATTATAAATTTTTTCAAGTATAGGTGGTGGAATGTTCACAGGATCTTGGAAACACAAGAAGAAGGTTAATTAGTAGAGAAGGGAAACTTGCTAACTCGCATGCAAGTGGATGAAACAATTATAATTACGGTGGAACACAAACGTACCGAAACTACGAGGATCCCATGCAAAAACAGTGCCACAAGTGGTGGCAGCAAACACAAGACCCTCGAATTCAATTGCATCACAGTACACATCCGTGTATAGAAACTAATTTTTGAGCAATATCCATCCAGTCGAACCACGAAGGACGACAACAAAATTGTCGAAGATAGCACCAACTTGATAGTTCTTGTAATTCCAAGAGCGGTTGGGAACTCGAGAAATTGCTATCTTCCATAGACGACAGTCACCATGATCATATTTGGACATACGTAGATCATCTGTGTACTCAACCTCAGGGCACTCAGAGATTTTTGGAAGTGGAATCCGCTGATAAGTGTACACGTTCACAAGTTCCCACTCGCAATTGTACCCAATATAAACAACCCAATCTCCATTTGCGCCTGCCCAAGCCTTGCCCTCAAGCGATGGCATCTTAACATCATACGTATCATTATCTAGCACATCAACTTGCACAAGGCGAGGCTTCCCTCGTCCCCGCGCCAGTCAGCAGGGTCACGGCCAAGAAGATAGGGGAGATCAAACCTCTCCTGGACCCTTGGGTTCGTTGTAATGATGTTATTAGTTGAGTCGAGAATGTTCTTGAACGAACCTTCCATGCTAGACAATGTGATGACGTCGCACCGATCAACGAGTTCCCCCACCACGACATCTTTCAGATCGGGGCAAGAATAACAGGGTCGTTGTCGGTGTCAAAACCGGCGGATCTCAGGTAGGGGGTCCCGAACTGTGCGTCTAGGCGGATGGTAACAGGAGACAAGGGACACGATGTTTTTACCCAGGTTCGGGCCCTCTCGATGGAGGTAATACCCTACTCCTGCTTGATTAATATTGATGATATGGGTAGTACAAGAGTAGATCTACCACGAGATCAAGGAGGCTAAACCCTAGAAGCTAGCCTATGGTATGATTGTTGTTCGTCCTATGGACTAAAACCCTCCGGTTTATATAGACACCGGATAGGTTAGGGTTACACAGAGTCGGTTACAATGGTAGGAGATCTACATATCCGTATCGCCAAGCTTGCCTTCCACGCCAAGGAAAGTCCCATCTGGACACGGGACGAAGTCTTCAATCTTGCATCTTCATAGTCTTGGGAGTCCGGCCGTGACGATAGTCCGGCTATCCGGAGACCCCCTAGTCCGGGACTCCCTCAGTAGCCCCTGAACCAGGCTTCAATGACGACGAGTCCGGCGCGCATATTGTCTTTGGCATTGCAAGGCGGGTTCCTCCTCCGAATACTTCATAGAAGATTTTGAACACCAGGATAGTGTCCGGCTCTGCAAAACAAGTTCCACATAACACCGTAGAGAGAATAACTTTTGCACAGATCTGCTGACGCATTCCGCGGCATGACATCACACCACGGCCAGGCCTTTATATGAATCGTTTTTTACTGTTCCACCTTAGCGCGTTTAGCGAGACGGTTTCCTTTGCACGTCTTATCAAAGCGTAGATCGTGCCCCCTTATTCCGGGATTCTCATCAATACGGACGTGGGTAACCCAACCGCGCATGTTGGCACGCCTCCTCTATCGAAGGCGAGTCCTAATCGGCCACGGGGTGGGCTCTTGGTATTCAACCTCTTTATAATGAGACCAAGGCCCTCTTCTTTTTACACCCTCCATCGAGTTCGCCTCGCGCTTCGAGTTCCAACACACAAAGCTTAAGATTCAGGCGCTTCGGACTTTCGACGATGTCCGGCTCCGACCAGCACGGCCGATGGATGCCTTCCTCCGTCACAGAAGAAGATGTGCTAAAGCTGCGAGACGCCAGGTATCTAACCGGTGAGATCTCGCATAGGCTGCCTGTTCCAGGGCAGGTCATTCCCACTCCCGAGCCCGGCGAGAACGTGGTGTTCGTTTCTCACTTCCGTCGGGGTTTAGGCTTCTCGACGGATCCCTTTATGCGGGGGCTCATGTTTTATTATGGGCTTGATTTCCATGACTTGAATCCCGAGTCCATCCTCCATATCTCGTCATTCATTGTCGTATGTGAGGCCTTCCTCCATATTACCCCCACTTTGGATTGTGGCTCAAGACCTTCAAGGTGGAGCCAAAGATGATCGAGGGCAGCAAGCGAGTGGGGGGGGCGGTCATAAGCAAATGTGCTGATGCTCCGTGGCCGAGGGCTCTTTTCAAGAGGAGCTTGATTTGTGGCAACGGGAGTGGTTTTATATCACCGCTCGGGGGCACCAAATGGGTGGTGCTCCCGCCTTCCGCTCAGGTCCACCACAGCCGGTGGCGTCATGGGTCAACAAGGGGCTCGACTGGGGCCGTCCCAAGGGCGTTCCCTTGCTGCAGGCCGTATTCGAGACCTCCGGAGAGAGAGATCAATCTGGTTGCGATGGGCGCGGGTTATAGTAATCTGGCGTCTTACGCCCTGCAAGCGTCGCCTCACTTTGTGGGAATTTAATCCGGAGGGACCACGAGCTCTCCAAAATTTTATGGGTACGACGCCCGTGGAGATGTGTAAATTGTTCTTCGGATCACAAGAGAAGTGTCCGGACCTGACTGAGGATGCAGGACTAAGCTGCAATCGCCCAGATGCTCAAGTAAGTAGTCCTGTAACCGGACAAGTTGTTTATTCATTTATCATATGCATATGCCCTTTAAAGGAGCCGTTTCTTGAACATGAGTGGATAGCTAAGGCAAAGTTGATAAGGTGTCCGGCTCCCCTCCCAGAGACCATGCCGAATCCCATGCTGACCAAGATGTTGAAGTTCGCGCCTTTTGAAGAAGGCGAAGGGGGGAGCGGGGAAGCAACTACCTCTACAAAGGAGGCTATCAAGGAAGGAGGGATTAAAAGTCCCACCTTCCGAGGAGAGAAGAGGACCGCTTCGGAAGATCCGGAGGTCAAGGCCTCAAAGAGGGGAATGGAATCTTCGGCAGAGAGTCTGGCGCTGGGAAATAACGCAGCCGCATTATTTCCCCAAGGGGATCAGCCCTCCAGCGAGCCGTAAGTAAAAAGAAGGGGTCTTGTACTTTAGGAACATCCCTGTATTTATTTATGAAGATAACCGAAATTGTACCTTGTAGTTCGGACCTCAGCCCTTCTCAGCAGAGCTCGTCTTCGGGGGATCTTCTTCCGGAGATGATGGAGAGCGAAACGCCTCCACCTGTCGCACCCTCATGTGAAGCGGACTGACCCGGAGGTGTCGTCATGAGGGTTCCCTAAAGTCCGGTGGGGCGGAAGGTCCGGCGCCAAGTGGTGTCTTGGTCGGAGGAGCTGAAGGATGCCTTTCGGCGAGCGGCTATTTCAGAAGATCACCGTGCTCTAATGGGTACGGTGATTGAAAGAATTGCATCCGCGGAGAGCGGATTGCATGAAGCCGTCAGAAGCTTACTGACGGGGTTTGAGGTATGCAAAAATGATGTACCTTCTGACAGTTATGCATATAAAATGCGCCCTGTATAGATAGTAGCCCCTGAGACTCGGTATGTTGTCAAAATTGACAACGTGCCGAGGATCAAATTCTCAGTTATAACATATCGCCGCTCCTAAACAGGTGGCGGGGCGTCCGGAGGCCAGCCGGACTGATGAATATGCCGAACTGAAGCGGCAACTTGGCGAGGCGGATGCGGACATCGCGCTGGTCAATAAACGGTTTGAAGAGTCACAAGGTATGCGACTTCTATGCAGACACCTGGTAAGAGAGCTTGACGCCCATGTCTTACTATTCGTATGCTTAATGCAGATGGTGACGCCGCCGTGGAGGAGCTGCGGGCGGAACTCGCCCGAGCGAAATAGCAAGCCAAGGTAAGTAATGCGGCCGCTTTAAAGGCGGCCGAAGAGCTAGAAGCCGAACTGGCTGCTCACTGCCGAAGCAAAGAGGAAATGGCCGATATGGCCAATAAGTTGAGGAATACTACCGATCGTTGCGAGGTTCTTGAAAAAGAACGTCAAGCGGAACAAGAGGGCCTGAAAAAGGCCGCCGCCGAATCCAAGAATGCCCAGTCGGCTTTGAGAGCTGCCAAGGAGGAGCTGAGTCGGCCGGGCAATTGCGGCCGAAAACCGTTTCATTGTGTAGGAAATATACAGATCCAAAGTATGCTCAGTTGGATAAGTTGTGGAGTTCGGAAGATGCTTATCTGGATTTGGCGGCTAGCGCTGCGGACACGGTTGAGCACTTCCGGGGCCGGAAGGGGCACAGAAGGGAGGAGCTATATTGGTCGCAATTCCATAGTCCGGAGCGTCCTCTGCCGCTGACCGATCGGTTGGCCGAATGGGCCGAGCTGAATCGTTTGTCCGGATTTGCCATGAAGCATGTCTTGACTCACTTGTGGCCGGGCGGACCGCAGCCGAAGAACTATTTTGGTTTAGTGCAGCAGTTCCTTGGTGCGGTACCGCGTATCGACACAATGAAGCTATCGGCGTGTATTGAGGGAGCGCGGATGGCTCTGGCCCGTGTCAAGACATACTGAGCAGAGATGAAGGCCACCAACGTTGCATCCCAAGATTCGGACCGAAGCCGAGTACCTGTCGAGCACTACTTTGAAGAAGTCCTGCCTGGCGCTCGTTTGATAGAGACGCAATGCTCGAAGGATATTATGTTTAAATGACATGTATGATTTGTCAAAACAATGTTTCAACATAATATAAGAGCTTTTTATACTTGTGCGTTCAAGTACTAAACTACTCCCTGTGCGGCCGTTTATGTACATGTGTATATAACCTGAAAGATGGCAGTCCTTGGCTTCAGCCCCCACGCACATAGTGCGGGGGTGTTTGCAAAGAAAGCGCTTTTTCACACTTAATCCAACGTCTTGGTCCTGTTAAGGAGGTGATAGCGTAGCAAACCCGGCAACCGGACTATAATGCTTTATCACTTTCACTTAGCCATAGGAGTTCGAGGTGGGGCTACTATATAGCCTCAGGGCGCCACACTCTCCCGAATTCGGGGTGTGTATGTGCCTGACCGAAAACAGGTCCTTCGTTAATGCGGAGGAATCTTAAACATTCCAGTGAGTCATCGAGTGGTTGACCAGTCTCGCGCTATATCATGACAGTCAGTTTTCGGCTTTCTCTACTGAGGTGCTCGCCCGGCCGAACCGGGGCACAATCGCAGTAGTTCTCCGGTGTGCGTTAGCCGTGAAAACGGAACGTAAGGCAGCAAAACACAGGAGCCAGGCAACCCAACATTTGACCAAAGACATGATTCGGAGCTGATGCATATAAGGCCTAACTCGAGACGCCGAATACTCCCTAAGGTATTCGGTCTTTATGAAAATGGGCAGAATAATGCCCTAAGCCCCACAGTGTCCAGTGCGCGCAAAAAATTCAGTGCGGTCAATGACAAAACACCAGCCTCCTCCTCGGTTATAGTAAGGAACTGGGGGATGTATATCAACAAGACATAGTAAAAAAGGTTTACGCAGGGTCTTAATCTGAAAAGAATCCTTGCAACGGGTCCCTACTGCACGTCTGCGCCTGTGTCTCCGTTGTGCCTTATCCTGGACGGGTGTAGCACGTTGTTCATTTGTAAAAGAGAGGAACTTAGTTTGAAAGAAAAAGGATAGTGCGGAAGATGTAAGGCATATTAAATAAACGGAGTATGATTTGAAGAAGTGAAGAAAATTGAGCTTTATTGTCTCTTGTTGTACATGCATGCAGCTCCTTGTACAAGGGTACGCCGCTAGTAGGCGCCGGACTTGTCTAGCCGTGTCCGGGGTTTGAATGACCTACTCAGTTTCTTTGACTAGCGGAGCCGGATAGGTGTGGGGCTGTCAAAGCAATCTCACGTTCTTCCGTGCTTGAGTAACACTTAATACTCCCTTTTAATGAGATGATGCCGCATGGACCGGGCATTTTGAGTTTTAGAGATGCATAATGCGGTATTGCGTTAAAGCGGGCGAAAGCTTCGCGTCCCAATAGTGCTTGATGGCTACTTTTAAATGGGGCGACATGGAAGACTAGCTTTTCGCGACGGAAGTTGTCGGATGAACCGAACACAACTTCTAACATATGGAGCCCGTACAATGGGCATATGGGCTGGCATTACTCCTTTAAAGGAGGTGTTGCTATGGCGAATTTTGGTTGGGTTTATCCCCATCCCATGGATTGTGTCTGATATATCAGGTTTATGTCACTGCCGCCATCCATGAGGACTTGTGTAAAGTGGAATCCGTCGATTATAGGATCCAATATCATGGCAGTCCATCCTGCGTTCCGGATATTTTCGGAATAGTCCTGATGGTCGAAGGTGATTGGTTTTGACAACGATTAATGCGGTGCGCCTTTTAGTGGGCGCCGCTCTGTTTTTCCCTTTAATCACGTGAAGTGAGTTTACTGTTTTGACCTCTTGTGGGAAAGTCTTTTGTTTTCCGGGGCTCTGCTTGTGGTGCTCGTCGTCATCTTCACTTGGTGTGTCGAGCCCCTTGTGTTCGGCGTTCAGTCTGACGGACTGTTTGAAGACCCAACAATTTCTATTGGTATGGTTAGCAGGCCTCCCAGGAGTACTGTGGATTTGATATATCTTGTCCAAGATTCTTGGCCGAGGTGTCTGGCGAGCCATTGGTCTCGGACATTGTGTTTGAAAGCTGCTAAGGCTTCGGCGTCTGGACAGTCGACTATTTGGTTCTTTTTGGTAAGGAACCTGTTCCAGAATTTCTGGGCTGACTCTCCGGGCTGTTGAGTTATGTGACTTAGATCGTCTGCATCCAGAGGGCGGACATAAGTCCCCTGGAAATTTGCCCGAAATTCATCCTCGAGCTCCTCCCAGCTTCCAATGGTATATTCGGGGAGGCTTTTAAGCCAATGTCGAGCTGGCCCTTTGAGTTTAAGGGGCAAGTATTTTATGGCGTGGAGATCATCTCCTCTAGCCATGTGTACGTGGAGGATGTAATCCTCAATCCATACTCGAGTGCATTGTTACGGCGTATGCCTCAATGTTCTGAGTTTGAATCGGCTGAAATTCATGATCCAGCACCTCATCGGTGAAACATAGGGGTGTCTGGCGCCCCTATATTTGGGTGTGCCGTGATCTTCGGAATTTTGGCGTATTGCATTGCTTTGACGAGCATGCTGTCTTGGCCCATAGATGGACCTAACTGGGCCATCCTTTTGATGTGAAACCTTATGCGGGTCGCATATTGGCTTGTGTGCGGCACCATTCGCCGCTCTCTTTTTGCCATGAGGTCGTCCATCCGACCGGGTGGCCTTCTTACTTTTTAATTGTGGGGGCTCTAAGGCCTCCTTGTCGAATTCGGGCAGTAGCTTTCTTTTCGGGTAGCTCTTTGTTCGGCGATCGTCATTGCATTTGTCTGCGGTGCTGAATACTTTGCTCCATCTGATCCTGAGTGCATCTTCTGCTGTTTTAAGCTTCCGCTTCTGCTTTTTCAGGCTATGCGCAGTGGCGACGAGCCTTTTCTGGAGGTCATTTTGCTCCAATAGTTTGTCCGGCGTCGGATTGTCCGGACTGTTGTTTTTGTCGGGGACAGATTGTTTATCCAAGTTGTCTTGTTCAGACGATTGCTCGATATCTTGTTTGTTGTCCACCGGTTCGCCCTGCTCTATGGCTGGGTCTTTGTTGAGGCGGGACTTTGTTCGGCGTTTACGCTGCCGTTTTGACTGCTTTTCGAGGGATTTATCCTTCGTAGCGTCCCGTTGTTCCTCGTCTTCATTTCCTTTAGGTGTATCCACCATGTATACATCATGGGATGAGGTGGTTGTCCAGCATCCTATAGGTGCTGGTTCATTGTTGTCTCCTATATCGTCGTACATGCCGTCGATGTCTTCGGAGTCGAAATTGAGCACGCCGTGTAAGCTTTCTACAGTGGCTACGAAGTGGGTGGTTGGTGGGCGTTGAGTTTCTTCGTCGTCTGCATCCCAACCTTCCTGACCGTAGTCCGGCCAGGGCTCTCCGGATAAAGAGAGAGACTTTAGTGAATTCAGGATGTCGCCAAAGGGTGAGTGCTGAAAGATGTCCGTGGTAGTGAACTCCATAGCAGGCCCAATCGGATTCGATTGGTAGGAAGCATGAAGGTTGGAGTCCGGCACCACAGAGTCAAGGTCTTCGCAGCGACAGGGATAGAGTTCGGCTCAATCGCCGTAGAGATTGTAGCCCCCGAGGCGGTGTCCAACCACTCGTCCTCGATCGGGGAATCCGGCTCCGAATTAAGGGTCGGCACGGATGCTGGTGCGGCCTCCAGGGCACTGTCCGGCTGCAGAGCTAGATCATGCCCATCGAGACAGTGCGACGCACTTGGCTGCGGCTCGAATCCGTCGAGGATCGGGTCTCCATGGATACCGGCCGTATAGTTCAAACTTCCAAATCTGACCTGATGGTCAGGGGCGTAGCTTTCGATCTGCTCCAGATGGCCAAGCGAATTGGCCCGCAGTGCAAAGTCGCCGAACGCGAAGATCTGTCCCGGGAGAAGAGTCTCACCCTGGACCGCGTTGTTGTCGATGATCGAAGGAGCCATCGGGCCTATCGGTGACGACACAGAGGAACTCTCAATGAAAGCACCAATGTCGGTGTCAAAACCGGCGGATCTCGGGTAGGGGGTCCCGAACTGCGCGTCTAGGCGGATGGTAACAGGAGACAAGGGACACGATGTTTTTACCTAGGTCGGGCCCTCTCAATGGAGGTAATACCCTACTCCTGCTTGATTAATATTGATGATATGGGTAGTACAAGAGTAGATCTACCACGAGATCAAGGAGGCTAAACCCTAGAAGCTAGCCTATGGTATGATTGTTGTTCGTCCTACGGACTAAAACCCTCCTGTTTATATAGACACCGGATAGGTTAGGGTTACACAGAGTCGGTTACAATGGTAGGAGATCTACATATCCGTATCGCCAAGCTTGCCTTCCACGCCAAGGAAAGTCCCATCCGGACACGGGACGAAGTCTTGAATCTTGCATCTTCATAGTCTTGGAGTCCGGCCGTGACGATAGTCCGGCTATCCAGACACCCCCTAGTCCGGGACTCCCTCAGTCGTTTCCGGATTGTTCCCTCCATGGAGATGACGATCGAACAATGGCAGAAGGAATGGTGGAGGCAAATGGAGGAGGGAGGAAGAGCGTGCGACAGCAGTTCCAAATTGAGAGGGAAAGGAGAAGAGTCGGTGGACGGTTGCCAGTTTGCCATGATACACGAAGAGGCGCCCCGGCCTACACGTCCTTTTGGAAATTGTACAAAAGGACTCGCCGTCGTCTCACTGACATATTGGAACGGGTCCACATGTCAACGAAACATGGTGTGTAATTTCTCATGCAAAATGCAATCTGGCCACGTTGGCCCGAGGTGCCGCATTAGTTATTGACCTTTATTTTTTTAACATACAATCTGAGTGGATAGCTCCTGTGGTCATCACACGTGAGCGGATAGGTGGGCTAGGTCGGCAGGCGGCAACAATCTAAGTGCTAAAAGAGTTGATCTCGAAAAAAGAGTTGATCCAATGCTTGGTTTTGTTTGGATTTTCCAACTATGACCATTGGATAGAGTGAATCAATGGCTTACTGATACGTCTCCAACGTATCTATAATTTTTAATTGTTCCATGCTATTATATTATCTGTTTTGGATGTTTATGGGCTTTATTTTACACTTTTATATTATTTTTGGGACTAACCTATTAACCCAGAGCCCAGTGCCAGATCCTGTTTTTTTCCTTGTTTCAGTGTTTCAAAGAAAAGGAATATCAAACGAAGTCCAAACGGAATGAAACCTTCAGGAGAGTTATTTTTGGGATGGAAGCAATCCAGGAGACTTGGAGTGCACGTCAGGGAATCAACAAGGAGAGCACGAGGCAGGGGGCGCGCCTACCCCCCTGGGCGCGCCCTCCACCCTCGTGGGCTCCTCGTGGCTCCCCTTACCGACTTCTTTCGCCTATATATATCAATATGCCCTAAAAACTTCGGGGAACAGAATAGATTAGGAGTTCCGCCGCCGCAAGCCTCTGTAGCCACCAAAAACCAATCGGGCCCCTGCTCCGGCACCCTGCCGGAGGGGGGATCCCTCACCGGTGGCCATCTTCATCATCCCGGCGCTCTCCATATTGAGGAGGGAGTAGTTCGCCCTCGGGCCTGAGGGTATGTACCAGTAGCTATGTGTTTGATCTCTCTCTCTCGTGTTCTTGAGGTGATACGATCTTGATGTATCGCGAGATTTTCTATTATAGTTGGACCTTATGATGTTTCTCCCCCTCTACTCTCTTGTAATTGATTGAGTTTTCCCTTTGAAATTATCTTATCGGATTGAGTCTTTAAGGATTTGAGAACACTTGATGTATGTCTTGCATGGGATACCCATGGTGACAATGGGGTATTCTATTGATCTACTTGATGTATGTTTTGTTGATCAACTTGTGGGTTCAGTGGCCTTGTGAACTTATGCATAGGGGTTGGCACACGTTTTCATCTTGACTCTCCGGTAGAAACTTTGGGGCACTCTTTGAAGTTCTTTGTGTTGGTTGAATAGACGAATCTGAGATTGTGTGATGCATATAGTATAATCATACCCACGGATACTTGAGGTGACATTGGAGTATCTAGGTGACATTAGGGTTTTGGTTGATATGTGTCTTAAGGTGTTATTCTAGTACGAACTCTATGATAGATCGAACGGAAAGAATAGCTTCGTGTTATTTTACTACGGACTCTTGAATAGATCGATCAGAAAGGATAACTTTGAGGTGGTTTCTTACCCTACAACAATCTCTTTGTTTGCTCTCCGCTATTATTGACTTTTGGGTGACTCTTTGTTGCATGTTGAGGGATAGTTATATGATCCAATTATGTTATTATTGTTGAGATAACTTGCACTAGTGAAAGTATGAACCCTAGGCCTTGTTTCCTAGCATTGCAATACCGTTTACGCTCACTTTTATCATTAGTTACCTTGCTGTTTTTATATTTTCAGATTACAAAAACCTATATCTACCATCCATATTGCACTTGTATCACCATCTCTTCGCTGAACTAGTGCACCTATACAATGTACCATTGTATTGGGTGTGTTGGGGACACAAGAGACTCTTTGTTATTTGGTTGAAGGGTTGCTTGAGAGAGACCATCTTCATCCTACACCTCCCACGGATTGATAAACCTTAGGTCATCCACTTGAGGGAAATTTGCTATTGTCCTACAAACCTCTGCACTTGGAGGCCCAACAACGTCTACAAGGAGAAGGTTGCGTAGTAGACATCAAGCTCTTTTCTGGCGCCGTTGCCGGGGAGGTGAGTGCTTGAAGGTATATCTTTAGATCTTGCAATCGAATCTTTTTGTTTCTTGTTTTATCACTAGTTTAGTTTATAAAAGAAAACAAAAAAATGGAATTGAGTTTGTCTCATACGCTTCATCTTTTTAGTATCTTTCATGAGAATGATGGAAAGGAAAATTTTGCTCAATTGCTAGGAGAAGAAATCTATAAAATGTTTGGCACTAGATGTCGGGGGTTGGGTGCGACATATGCCAATGGATGGCTTATCATGGTGGGAGCGAATAGAACGTCGCCGGTGCCTGGAAGCGGGATGAGGCGTAGACACGAACGTCGGCGCACTTTACCAGGTTCGGGGATCTCCGAGGAGATAACACCCCTAGTCCTGCTCTGCGGGGTCTCCGCATGATCAATAAGGCACAAGTGAATACAATGGTGCTCCTCGAGTTGTATGCTAGAGGTAGGAGAAGGCAAGGCTAGCTTCCTCCTTTCTCTATGGGTTCGTCTAGTTTTAACAGGTTTGGAACCCTTTGCATGGGTGGCCTGGGGGGGTTTATATAGGCCTACCCCCAGGGGTACAATGGTAATCCAGCCGGGTGTAGGACCCAAATGTCAGTATCACTCGTGGTCGGCTTCTCCGCCGGCTGCTGGGGCCCGCCGCCTGGTCTGGTGCTAAGCCGACAGGCCGCCTCCGCCGCTTGCGGGTCTTGTCGGCTGCTGATCACTGTAGCCGTGAGGCTAATGACGCTGGCTCGGTCAAGGGATCGTGGCTACAGCCCTGCCGCCTGGCGGGCGATTACTGTAGCCACACCGCGTCTCGTCTGGTTAATTGTGAGTGGACCCCGAGGAAGGGGCGGGCCGACTGCTGGGGGCCGACCTCCCACGGGTCCGACTGGTGGGGCTCTAGCCGTCTTCCTGGCTCTCGCTGATCGGTGGCGCCCGTCGTCCTTGGGCCGTACGGACAAGCCATCGTGGGAGCAGGGCTCTGCCTGCTTGTGGTGACGTCAGGGGCGGAGTGGCAACAATGCCGCGCCGGATGGAGATTTCTTTCAGTACGGTGCACTGTGGCCACGCCCGTCCCTGGGTCAGGGGGGATGGGCTACGCTGTAGCCACTCCCTGTCGTGTCTCTCTAGATGAGGGCGCAGGCTTTGTTGGCACCACGGGCCGACTGCTAGGGGCCGGCTTCTCTGGAAGCCGCCCACTAGGAGTCGGCTTGCCTTGATGCCGGCTTCTGGGACTCGGCTGTCTTCAGGCAGCCGGCTATTCCTCCAACCGGCCACCAGAAGGCGGCATTTCGTCTTAGCGCCTTGAAGGGTGCAACCTGCCCCGATGTCCTGAAAGGTTTGGGTTTCGGGTTAGCCTACCCATGGCCCATCACTCCGACAGTAGTCCCCAAAGCTGGTGATGTGCCGCGGCTAAGTAGCCGAGGAGCCTCAGCAGTTTCTCTCTCCGAGTGCTTGAGGGGAAGCTTCGTCCGACTTCTGTCGGGCCGACTGGCAGGAGTCGGCCTTGCCCGATCTGATTTATCCAAACTTCGAACGCGGCGGCGGGAACCAAGTGGCGTGCTTGCTAAGCCTCCAGATTGCCGCCCGTTGTGGGCATGTCACGTGGCGTCGAGCGGCCGGGCCAGTCTGCCAGCCCACGCTCGCGATGGGACACGCCTGCTGGCGGGGCCGGCCACTACTACGCCTCGGCGCGTGAGCGGATCCGCTGCGGCCGAGGTGGGCGGTTGAGGTTCCCGCGGAGTTACTGCGTGCAGTAACTCGTGCGACAAATGTGGGGGGCGTGGGATCGTGGGCGCAGTAAATCCCACGACCACCCCCTCGGCTTCGCTGCCCGTACGCCTATAAGTAGGGGGAGGAGGGGGTGCGGCAGAGCACTCGCGTCCCTCCTCCCCATTCTTTCCTCCTTCTTCCTCTCGCCGTTGCGCCTCCAAGTCACGCTGAGCGCTGTGGTTGTTCGCTACCGATGAGCTCATCTTCCAACCCCACGCCCCCCCCCCCACGGCGCTCTCCGGAGCATGGGACGGCTCCGAAGTTGACGACGACCACGTTGATTTCCTCCGCCAGACGCGGCGACTGCCCGGCAAGGATTACGTGAAGGTCCGCCTAGCGCCGAGGGGGGAGATCTCGCCGGCGCCGGAGGAGGGCGAGCGGGTCGTCTTCCGCTCGCACTGCCTGCACGGCCTTGGCTTGCCGGCGAGCAGCTTCTTCCGGTCCTTCCTCGAGTTCTACGGTCTCCAACCGCACCACCTCACCCCGAACATGGTGGTGCTGCTGTCCGCCTTCGTCACCTTGTGCGAAGGCTTCCTCGGCGTCCTCCCCACCATCGAGCTTTGGGGGGAGTTCTTCTACATCAAGCTCGGCACCCTCGTCGCGGGCGTGCCGGCCCAATGCGGCGCGTTCATCGCGGTGCGGAGGTCGGCGGCCGACAATCCGTTTCCTCCCATCACGCTGATCAAGTCGGTGAAGATGTGGCAGCGGTCGTACTTCTACGTGAAGAGCGTCTTCGCGGAGGGCGACTGGGTCAACTTGCCGGCTTACGAAGCCGGCCCGCCAGCTGGGAGGTGGCCCAACTAGTCATACCGGGCCAGGACGCTGTCGCCTTCTGGAGCCGCCGCCATCGCGCGGCTCCGAGTGTTGACACAGACGGAGGGCCTGACCGGGCCTGACTTTCTGTCCGCCTTCATGGCGTGCCGAGTGCTCCTGCTCCAGAGCTGCCCTTACATGATCTGCCAGATGAGCGGACATCGGGACCCGAGTCGGCTGTGCACCAAGGAGATGCCTCACGCAGAGGTAGCTCTCATGGTGAATTATCTTGCGAACGGCGAGCTCTCGGAGGAGTGGCGGTTTGGCAAGGAGCCGTATTCACGCGCCAACCCCCGCCTATGGTAAGTTGTCTTTCTTTTTTCTCTGTCTCTTTGTTGCCGAGTCCGGCCTGCCTGACCTGACCAATCGGCCTTTGAGCAGAGTCCAGCCGGTAGCCGGCGCTGCGGGGCCGGAGCGCCAATTCGTACCTGACCGAGCGGAGAGCGATGTCGACGACCCCGACTTGGAGGCGGCGGCCTTGGAGGATGACGCCAAGGGAGGAGGCAGCGAAACAGGCGGCTCGAGGCTTGGAGCCAGCCTCGAGGACTGGCCTGATGACGACGCGGGGAAAGTCGCCCCGCGCCACCAGCCAGGAGTCGGCTAGCCGGGCGCGAGCTCGTCTAACGCGCCGGATGCCCAAGGCGGCACGAAGAAATGCCGGGCCGTGCCGAGCTTGTTTGGCAGTCGGCCGAAGAAGCCCAAGGGCTCGGCCGCGGCGACCAAGCGGGACGAAGCGGGCGCGAAGGCCATCCGCTTGTGCATGGAGGTGAAGAAGCTGCAGCTGGTTTCCGCGTAAGTACTACCTTCCTCTTGCGCCTCCATTTTTTCCTTGTTGGCTTTGTCTGGGTGTATTTACTTTGTTTCCCTAGATCTAGGGCTCCGCTCTCTCTCGGGAATCGGCCGCCGCCTCCATCGTGGGTTCGGCGGATACCTCCACCACCACTCGACGGATCGATCCGGCCGCCGACCTCCGGGAGGCAAGGGAGCGGAACGCGCGGGAAGCGCGCGAGGAGGCGGAAGCCGCCCGCCTGGAGAAGGCGGAGGCCGCCACCCTGAAGAAACTGGCGGAGGCCGAGGCCGCCGACGTGGCAAAGAAGCAGGCTAAAGAAGGCGCGCACCGCCAGTCGGCGGTTTTCATCACTCCCCTGAACTCCGCACCGCCACCTCCGGAGTTGGTGGCGTAGACTGTGGAGGCCAGCGACGAGCACCCGGTCATGGAGAGGGACGGCGGCGACGTCGCTATGCCGGACGTGATTGTGCCTCCACCGCCGCCGTCCGGGAGCGCGCAAGGCGAGCAGCCGGCGGACCCGCCGGTGCCGCCAACTGCAAACGAGGTGGCGACGGGCCTGACTCTTGAGGTCGGCACACCGACGCGTCGCCGACTTGCAAAGGCGGCTTCGGTGCTACGCCCGCTGGAGACACTACTGGAAACTGGGAATTTGCCATCAGCCAGCTCTTTGCCATCTGCCAGCTGATGGCAAAGAACGTCTTTGCCATCTGCTTATAAAAAACAGAAGGCAAAGAACTGACACACGGCAAAGAACATGGTTGCCATCAGCCAATTCTTTGCCATCTGCTAGTGGATGGCAAATAATCTTTGCCATCTGCCAGCAGATGGCAAAGAGGTTGGCAAATCCTGTGGCCGTCGAGAGTGTAACGATGTACCAGCCCCACCTCTTTGCCATCTGCCAGCAGACGGCAAAGATTCTTTGCCATCTGCTGGCAGATGGCAAAGAGATGGGGTTATTTTTTTAAACCATAAATTTTCTGAACCAATCAGGGCTCTTCCCACGGATCACCCCCTTAGCCGATCTGAACCGTCCGTTCTAGCCGATCCGAACTGGCCCACCTCTCTGCAGCCCAATCCAAACCCTAAGCAGCCCGCGCCCGCCTCTCTCTCCCCCTCTCTGGCGCCTCTCCCTGATCCAGATCCAACCCAAGCGCCCGTCCTTCTCCGCCGCAGCCACGACGTCACGGCCTGCTCCTCGTGGTGGCCGCACCGGTGCTCTGCGTCCGTCGTCGGCCAGCATGCCCACTGCGTCCGCGCTCCTCCGCCCCGACGCCGACTATCGCAACCCTCTCTCCAACCCTAACCCTCTCCCTCCCTCAGATCTCAATACGCCGCCGCCCCTATGCCTACCCCGCGTAGCCCAACCCAATCCGCCGTCGTCCTCTACCCAGACCCCTCCCCGCTTCGGCGAGCCCGCCATGAACCATGTGCGGGCGGCAGCGCAGCGGGAGCAGCACGGGCTTCACCTCCCCGGGCCGTGTCTCCCCTCCTCCTCCACCTCCTTCGCGGCCTCCCTCCCGGCACCGCCAGACAAAGAGCCTCGACAGGACGACTGGACCAGGACCCGGTCGCGGCTACCACGGAGGCCCTCGCAACGGTCGACCTCTCCGACGACCCGGATGCCACCGCCACCGCCAAGTCCGGCTCCAGCAAGCCCCGTCAGGTAGCCAGAGGCGGCGGCTGTGACGTGGCCCCATCGTCAACGTCACCACAAACTACAACATCGCCGTCAACGTCCTCAATAGCCTCGACGAGCCGCTCCTCATCACCTGGTATGCTCACTCCCCACTCCCCACACTGCTCTCATATGCGGTGAGTCATTATGATCATGGGTTCAGTGTGAGTGATGGCAAGCAAGTGTTGGTCTGAACATTTTTCAGTTTTGGCTCACATATGCAGGGACGACATCCAGCAGCGGAAGAACTGCTGGCAGGACGGCGTGCTGGGCACCAACTGCCCCATTCCGCCAGGATGGAACTGGACCTACAACTTCCAGGTCAAGGACGACGCTTGCAAGTCGCTCGACTATCCAGAAGCTTTGTTGATTTGTGTGACAGCCTTGTCTCTGTAGTGACTCATTTAGGAGCTGCTGCAACTAGTAGTACTCGATTATTTAAATGCTTCTTGTTGTAGACTTGTAGCGGATCACGAAGAGTTACGCATCAGTGCATCTGGTATTTGCAGTCAACCGTGATCTAATGCATCTAGCAGCGGGTTATAAGGTCAAATGCTAGTTGCTGTAGTGGTTGGTGTCGGATTTGTGGTGGCCGGTTCCATGGCAGCAGACGCTCACAACTGGCCAAGGATCATTCATGCTCAGCCCCTTTGTTTCGCACCTCACGTGCCGCTGCGCCCGGTTGACCTCGCTGTAGTGCACGCGGGGGGGGGGGGGGGTGGCGGTTTGGTTAATGTGCTCTGGTTCATTCGTTGGCTGATTCGGTGCCATTGCCTGCGCTTGAGTAGAGATTAGTACACTTCGGCGTGATTACACACTACTACAGCGCGCCTGATTGTGCACAGCTACACTTATTTACTTTGTTTCAGATGCGTGATTGTAGTTTATTTCTAAACAAAAGACATGGACCACAATTTTTTTTGTTATTCCGGAGTAACAATTTTTTCTTTTGTGTTGTGCTGCAGAAGACGTACTCTTGTGTAGTTCAGTTAGAATAATTGTGATCTCTATTATCCAGTATGACCTTATAACAGTTTGGAATGATCTGTTTTGATTTATGAACACCTACTAGCCGTAGTAGTCAGTGCTTAGCTCTGTATGGCAGTCGTTGCTTCGTTGAATTGATTGGCGTCGCTGTAGCCCTAGTAGCCAGTGCTACTGTTTCCACAATCGATGCTTACGGCCACTGCACATAGTCTATTTTAATCTTTAGCATCCACTTCATATTCTTCTAGTACTGATATTTTTCTCTGAATTCATAATTTTTCGCAGAGAAGCTGCAACCTGGAGAACGCAAGAAAGGGCTGATGTGTGTTGCGTCCTCGCCATTTCTGGACATCATGGTTGGACAGACCTACCAGATGTCCTGCTTCATTCGATTGTTGCTCTGTTGGGCTCCTTCTCTGACCTTCTTGCCTTCGTGGTCTGCAGGTTCTTGTCATCGTCCTGTGTGAGCTGCCTACAGCTCATCCATCCCACCAACCCCGATAATTTTTATGTATGCTTGCTATGGGTTTCCATTTTTTATATATGCTTGCTATGGGTTTCCATTCAAGGCTATAAGGTCGTTAACTGCTATCTTATTCAGTTTTTTTCTTCCCTGTATATGTCAAGCTTAGTCATGTTTACACACAGCTTCAGTAAATGGCATTGTATATGTTTTTCTTAGTAAATGCAAGACATTGTATTCAACACTAATCCCTTAAGTATGCCATGAGCATGTGAATAGCTCAATCCTGTTGTCTTTGTGCTTAGTGCTTACTGCCTAGGTGTTCTCAGTTTACAAAGGGTTTTGGGAGTACTTGCACATTGCAAATGCATGGGCCTGTTGTTAGATGCATGAGTCTGACACTCCAGTGATTTCTAACTTAGAAACTTGTATTTATGCAACTTTACCAACAATTTTGTTTGCAACAGCATTATGCACATGAGGCAGGACTATACAAGTGAATTGTCACAGTAAGGTCCTTCCATGGATTTCATGTGGCTCCTTGAGTTGTAAGATGCAGCTCTAACATTGAATATATACTTTCTTCTTTCCCATTTTGTAGATTTACTTGGATTTCATGTGGCTCCTTGAGTTGTAAGATGCAGCTCTAACATTGAATATATACTTTCTTCTTTCCCATTTTGTAGATTTGCTTCAGATCACGGAAGCTTGGGTTGATGGAGTGCTTGTCTTTAGTTTTTGTTCTGACTTTGTGAAAGTTGCTACCTATGATGAAACTATGTAATATTGATGAAACTATGTATATGTATGGATGAAACTTGCTACTATTGGTAACATGTGTTGGATATGTGTTCGATATATATGTGTTCATGACTATTGGTAATATGTGTTGAATATGCTATATTAGTCATATAAATATATTTGTCTTTGATTTTTTGTGAAAATGAATTGATATAAGAAAAAACAAAATTAAATGGGGCAATATAGGCACTTTGCCATCTGCTGACAGATGGCAAAGAGCTTTGCCATCAGCTGCCAGATGGCAAAGAGGCCACATGTCATCTACATGTAAAATTTGGGCTGGCCTATTTAGGCCCTTTGCCATCTGCCAGCAGATGGCAAAGCTCTTTGCCATCTGCTGGCAGACGGCAAAGCATGCAGCCTTGGCCATCTGCTGGCAGACGGCAAAGAGCCTGCAGCCTTTGCCATCTGCTGGCAGATGGCAAAGTATGTCGTTAGCCTTCTAATGGGGCTAACCCCGATAAGAGGCTTTGCCATCTACCAGCAGATGGCAAAGCCACAGGCTCTTTGCCATAAGCCAGCAGACGGCAAAGAAGCCTTTACCGGCAAGGTTTCGGACGAACTGTTTGCCATCTGCTGGCAGATGCCTTTGCCATCCGCCGACCATGCCTTTGCCATCTGTCATGGCAGATGGCAAAGTGCCAGATTCCAGTAGT
The DNA here is from genome assembly GCA_021605145.1 of Aegilops bicornis. Taxonomy (NCBI): domain Eukaryota; kingdom Viridiplantae; phylum Streptophyta; class Magnoliopsida; order Poales; family Poaceae; genus Aegilops; species Aegilops bicornis. The sequence continues at coordinate 830,857,537 of CM038670.1, forward strand.
GAGACTGGCGCCACGAGCTCCTCGATCCCGGACACTGAGGAGACCAGCGTCGCGCCCACTGGGTGGGTGCGGGTCGGTCGGACAGGCCCTCTGAACAAGGCAATGCTGGATGTTCAAACCAAACTCCGCGCTGAAGCCGACGCCATCAAGAACTGCAACAAGGCGTATCTGGCATCGCGAGAGGCCATCCGGGTATGCCTCTTGATTTTTTTGTTTTTAACTCTTGTATTTCTTCGTGGGGGCGCGTCAGCGCATCCACTGGGTGTAGTCCCTGAGTTCCGGGCCGGCTGCTGTGCATGCGGATCAGAACTTTAATTAGCAGGATCTAAGTGATGATATCCTTGCTGCAGGATTATCATAACCTTCGTGCTACCGCCTTGAACTCCAAGGTCCTGGAGTTGGAACAACATGCTGTCGACTTGTCGGAGAGCCGGAGTAAGTCTTCTTCCCTTTCCGCGGGGGCGCGCTGGCGCACCCGCGGGCTGTAGTCCCCGAGATTCGGGCCGACTGCTGAGCAGTCGGGCCGGATCTCCCCGGCGACTATTCTTCTTTCTGTTGATGACTCCTTTCTCCGCGGGGGCGTGCTGGCGCACCCGCGGGCTATAGTCCCCGTGATTCGGGCCAACTGCTGAGCAGTCGGGCCGGATCTCCCCGGCGACTGTTCTTCTTTGTTGGCAACTGACGCCCTCCTTTCTTCTTTTCTTTCGCAGAGGCCAACGCCACCTTGCAGCAGCAGCTGGGCGAAGCCAACATTGCGTTGCGCGCTAAGGAGGAGGAGCGCAGCAAGCTGGCTGAAGAGCGCGACTGGCTTGTCGCGCAACTGGCAGAACAAAAGGAGCTGCTCAAGAAGGCCCAGAAGGAGACGGGGGACAAGGAGACCAGCCTCCTTGTTGAGTTTGCGATCGAACGCTCCGCCTGGACCGACAAGGAGGTGATGTTGACTTCAGGATTTCACGAGATCGAGGACATAGTCGATGGTGAGCTTCCCTCTTTTTCCTTCTTTGAGCTGCCGGTTGTTGGTCGAGCCGGCTTCTCGTCTCTAACTTGGGCTCTTTGCTTTCTGTCTTGGCAGACTTCTTCCCTGGTCACTCGGACGCCGCTAACCAGGCCATTGAAGCTGATCGCGAAGGACGGAGGGCGGACGGCGCACAGATCACCGCCGATGCCCCCCGAACCCTTAACAAGCAGATCCTGAGCATCGAGGCCCGTCTTCGGCCGGCTCACCGGATGCTGCGCCGGCTTCAGCGTGTCGGCGCCCAGGCGATCGCCGCCCTATGGCCGGACATGCCGGCACCGCGCACTCCCAGTCGGACTGCTGACTGGCTGGAGGTGGCGGCCGGCCGTCTTGAGGCCTGGAAGGGCTCCTCGGCCCGGGCTGGAGCTCGCCGGGCCTTGGAATTCGTCAAGGCGTGGTACCCTGGGCTGAGTCTAGCCCAGCTAGCCACGTTTCGGCTAGAAACTTAGGAGCAGTTGGCGGTCTTGGAAGATGACCTCGTCAAGCGTGCGGCGTCAATCGCCGAGTACACCGAAACCAGCATCTTCATCCCGGAGCGGGTTTAGAACAGCGCCGAGGCGCCACCAGAGTGGTTCGGGCTGAACCCGGAAGACGGCGAGGACTCCGCGGAGGTGATCGACTCCAGCGGCGAAGAAGAAGGCGAGGAGGAGGAGGAAGGTGAAGAGTAGGCGCCAGAGGTCGGAGCGGATGGCCAACCTCAGCTCGACCGCGCCTCCAGCAATGAGCCACGCCCAACCGAGCCGGCTACCACTGGAGGCGACCAAGCGGAGACTGACCATCCGGCCGCTCCGCCAAGCGGCACCGCGGACTCCTCCGATCCACCGAACCCGTCTGCGCTTCCTAGGCCGCCATTTTATCTTTTGCTTTACTTGTCTATCAGTCTCGACGAACTTGTTAATTTTGCACAATTCCACCCACGGGGTGTATCTCAAACTTCTGTTGAATATCGGCCGAGGGCCTTTGCTATGTAAAATATTTTTCCGAGTTCTATCTTTTCTTGCTTGCTGCTCTTTGGCTTCTTTCCTTTGCCGCCTTCCCTTGGTTGCCGTCTTGCCAGCCGAACAGCCGCTCTGCGGACTGTGGCTGGGTCAAGTACTTAGCTACTTCCGGGAAGGCAAGTACTTAGCCCTTTTAAGAGTTTTTTAGCAAGTTAACTAGAAGCCGGCCGGCCGGCTGCTCAGCAGTCGGTCGAAGAGGCGGGAAGCCGGCCTGAACTATGCACATGCTTTGGGTCCTTAGCCATTTTTCATGTGGGCACCCTTTCCGCCTTACTTCTGCCCACCAAACAGTCGCTCTGCAAGCCGCGGCTTCTGGCATGGGATGGCTTGAGTGCCAGCACACTACTTGTCCGGTTGCAGGAAGCATTTCATAGTACAAGGTGGCGAGTCCCCGGGCCGACTAGTCGAACCCGGTGCCAAGCGGCATAAAGAAAATGACATACTCATAGGCATAATTCTTATCATATAGATAAAAGAGGGCAGTCCCCAAGCTCTTCTCGGGGGACCCGGAGTCTTCATACTTTAATACAAAAGGTAGCGTGGTACATACTGCATCAACTATAAAATCTTCGAAGGAGATTTGCATTCCATGGCCGCTCCGTCTCCTTGCCGGAGTCGTCCCTCTTGCGTGCTCGAGGCTTCTGAGCGTCGATCAGGTAGTAGGAGTCGTTGCCCAACACTTTGCTGATGATGAAGGGGCCTTCCCAAGGCGCTGAGAGCTTGCGCTAGACGGCTGTTCGCTGGATCAGCCAGAACACAAGGTCTCCCTCTTGGAAAGATCTCGGCTTGACCTTCCGATTGTAGTATCGGCGCGGGCTCTGTTGGTAGATGCTGGACCGGCTGAGTGCCAACAGACGGCCCTCCTCCAGCAGATCGACGTCGTCTTGACGTGCTTCTTCTGCCTCTTCTTCGGTGTACATGGTAAGTCGAGGGGAGTCGAATTCTATGTCCGTTGGGATGACGGCTTTGGCACCGTAGACGAGGAAGAAAGGCGTGAAGCCGGTTGACTTGTTCGGAGTTGTGCGCAGGCTCCAGAGGACGGCTGGCAGCTCGTCGAGCCAGCAGCCGGCCGAACGCTCCAGAGGCTCGACCAGTCGGGGCTTGATGCCGGACAAGATGAGGCTGTTTGCGCGCTCTACTTGGCCATTTGACTGCGGATGGGCAACGGACGCTAGGTCCAGTCGGATACCCTGTGTCGCGCAGAAACGGGCCAAGGCGCCTTTGGCAAAGTTCGTGTCGTTGTCGGTGATGATGTTGTGTGGTATGCCATACCAGATGGTAATGTCGGAGATGAAAGTCACAGCAGTCGGGCCAATTTAGCTTCTTGATTGCTTTTGCTTCTATCCACTTGGTGAACTTGTCCACCGCGACAAGCAGGTGAGTCATGCCGCCTCGTGCTGTTTTGAATGGTCCCACCATGTCCAGGCCCCAGACAGCAAAGGGCCAGGCAATGGGGATAGTCTTGAGTGCAGAGGCCGGCTGATGTGGGTTGGAACGGAACTTTTGGCACCCTTTGCATTTCTGGACCAAGTCTTTGGCGTCTTCTAGAGCAGTCGGCCAGAAAAAACCATGGCGGAAAGCTTTGGCGATAAGTGCTCTTGAAGCCGCATGTTGGCCACATTCGCCTTGATGGATGTCTGTGAGGATTGCTTGGCCTTGCTCCGGCTCCACGCAGCGCTGGTAGACACTAGTGACACTGCGCCTCACAAGTTCTCTGTTGACTATGGTGTATGCTGCTGCCCGGCGTTGCACTTGCCGGGCCGAGATCTCGTCAGTCAGCAGCTCTTTGTGCAACAAGAAGTTGAGGATGGGTTGGGCCCATGAAGGTGCTACGATTTCTTTGACTGCTAGGACTGCTACTTGCACAAGGGCGGTTGGGCCGGGAGGAGGCGGGTTGGAGTCAGCTGCCGCTGCCGCTTGCTGAGTTGATGAAGTCCCCGGGCCGATTGGTGCAGTCCCCGGGCCGGGCTCTGAAGTCCCCGGGCTGGCCGCTGCAGTCCCCGGGCCGGGTTCTGAAGTCCCCGGGCCGGGTGCGACTGCCGCAGCCCCCGGGGAGCCTGCCGGAATTCCCGTGCCGGCTACTGGAGCTCTTAAGTCGGATCCGACTGCTTCATGAGGAGTCGGCACGAAGATAGAATCCGACTCTGGCGATGGCTTGACATATGGCTTGAGGAGGCATTGTAGGGCGACGCCAGTCGGTATTGCTTGACGGGTGGAGCCGATTCGTGCCAAGGCATCTGCTTGCTCATTGTCATTTCTTGGCACATGGAGAAACTCGCACCCTTCAAAATATCCACTGAGTTGTTGTACGAGGAAGCGGTAGCTCGCCATGTTTGCATCTTTGGCGTCCTAGTGGCCTGACGACTGCTGGACCACCAAGTCAGAGTCACCATAGCACAAGATCCGGCGAATGCCGAGCTCTTTGGCAAGCCGAAGCCCGTGAATGAGTGCCTCGTATTCAGCAACATAGTTGGAGGCGGCAAAATGGATTTGCAGCACATATCTGAGCTTGTCGCCTTTTGGAGAGGTGAGGACGATGCCGGCTCCCAAACCGGTGTGCATCTTGGAACCATCAAAATGCATCCGCCAATGGGCGGAGTCGGGCGCTGGCGGCAGGTACTGGGTCTCGGCCCAGTCGACAAGGAAGTCGGCCAGCGCTTGTGACTTGATGGCGGTGCGAGGCTGGTAGTAGATGGTGTAGGGGGCCAACTCGGTGGCCCATTTGGCCACTCGGCCTGAAGCATCCCGGCTTCTAATGATCTCAGCCAGCGGAGCTGTGCAGACCACAGTGATTGGGTGCTCTTGAAAATACAGCTTCAATTTCTTGGTGGCAAAGTGCACGCCGTATCACATCTTCTGGTAGTGGGGGTTGTTTTGCTTGGAAGCTGACAGCACTTCACTCAAGTAATACACCGGTCTCTGGACTGGTAGTGCCTTGCCTTCCTCCTTGCGCTCTACCACTATGACTGTGCTGACCACTCGGCTGGTGGCGGCGATGTAGAGGAGCTTGGGTTCCTTAGGAGTCGGACCCGCCAGGACAGGTGGAGTAGTCAACATCTTTTTGAGCTGGAGAAAAGCTTCATCCGACTTGTCGTTCCACTCGAAAAAAGTGGTCTTCTTCATGAGCTGGTACAGGGAAAGAGCCTTCTCGCCCAGCCAAGTGATGAATCGGCTGATGGATGCCAAACAGCCGGTGAACTTTTGTACGTCGAGCAGTCGGGTGGGCACTTCCATCCTCTCGATGGCCTTGATCTTCACAGGGTTGCATTATATGCCGCGCTCTGAGACCAGGAATCCAAGAAGCTGGCCGGCTGGTACTCCGAAGACGCATTTCTCCGGGTTGAGCTTGATTTGAAATTGGCGCAAGTTCTCAAAGGTCTCCTTGAGGTCTTCTAGCAGCGTTCCATGCTTCTCCGTCTTCACCACAACATCGTCCACATAAACGTGGGCGTTTCTGCTGAGTTGTTTGAGGAGGCATTTCTGCATTCTACGTTGAAACGTGGCGTCGGCATTCCTCAAGCTGAACGTCATAGTCAAGTAGCAGAAGGCTCCAAATGGTGTGATGAAGGCGGTCTTCAGTCTGTCGGTCGGGTTCAGCTTGATCTAGTGATATCCTGAGTATGCATCCAAGAAACTAACCAGCTCGCATCCGGCTGTGGAGTCTATCACTTGGTCAATTCTCGGCAAAGCAAACGGGTCTTTAGGGCAGGCTTTGTTGAGGCTGGTGTAATAAATACACATGCACGACTGCTTGTTTTTCTTCAGCACAAGGACTGGGTTGGCCAGTCACTCTGGAAAGAACACCTCCATGATGAAGCCGGCTGCCAGCAGCCGGGCTATCTCTTCTCCAACGACTCTTCTCTTTTCTTCTGACAGGTGGCACAAGGGCTGCCTGATTGGCTTGGCATCAGATCGGACATGTAACTTGTGCTCGGCGAAGTCCGTCGGAACACCCGGCATGTCTTTAGGTGACCATGCAAAGATGTCCTGATTCTCATGGAGGAAATCGACGAGCTCACCTTCCTATTTGCTGTCGAGGTTCGCCCCTATGACAGCGTACTTCTCCGGGAGATCCGGGTCCAAGGGTATCTTCTTTGTCTCTTTGGTCGGCTTGAACGAGCCCTCGGCTTTCGACTCCTTGGGGTTGGGTGACATCTCCGGCTGCTTGCCTGCCATCGCCACAACTCGGTCAAGGAGCCGCTTCTCGGTCGCGATCACAAGGGACTCGGCCAGCCGACTGCTATCTGCTGTGCAGGCGGACGACTTCTTGTAATCTCCTGCTATGGTCAGAATTCTCTTGGAACTCGGCATCTTCATCTTGAGGTAAGCATAGTGGGGGACCGCCATGAACTTGGCCAGAGCAGGCCGGCCAAGTAGTGCATGGTATGGGCTCTCGAGGTCCACCACCTCAAACCAGACTAGCTCTCGACGGAAGTGATCCTTGTCTCCAAAGAGGACGTCTATCTGGATCTTGCCGATTGGTGAGCAGGAAAGGCCGGGAACTATGCCATGGAATACAGTCCGGCTGGATTGAAGCTGCCTTTGTTTGATTCCTAACTTCTCCATGGTATCTTTGTACAGGATGTTGATGCTGCTGCCGCCATCTATCAGAACTCGGGAAAATCGAGCAGCTCGCCTATGAGTGGCAAAGGTGGCATCCAGAACCCGGGCGTAGGAGCCGGGATTGGGCATCACTTCCGGGTGGTCGGCTCTGCTCCAACTGATGGACTTCTCGGACCAATGCATGAACTCGGGGGTCTTTGATACTACTGCATTTACTTATTGTTGTCGTTGCCGTCTGCTATGCTTATCGTCTACCACGCTGGTGAACACAACATAAGCTCAGTGCTCTTCAGGGTACTCGACTTGTATGGCTCCGAATGGTCGGACCGCTGGCTGCTGGGGGGGAGGAGGAGGCGGCTGCCCAGCAGGCGGAGGAGGCAGAAGGTCGTCTCCCTTGGCGATCCTAGTGAGCCAATGGCATTTCCGAGTGGTATGGTTGGACGGCTTCGCACCACTGTGGAACTTGCAGGGTGCTTCAAGAGTCTGCTCATACGAGAAAGCCGACAGCCAATTGGGCTTGCCGCCCTTCTGGCGCTTGGATGGAGGCTACCCTTCCGGCTGCTGGTCTTCGACTGTCGCCACCTGCCGGCTTGTGGAACCCGGCTGCATGGCCTTGCACTTGTTGTCGCTTGGTTGCTGGCGCCGACTAGTGTCGCCAGTCGGGGTTCGAGGAGCTTGAGGGGCCACTTTGCCAGACGCATCAACTTGGATCTCTGCCTTCATGGAGGAGTCGGCCGTGGCGTATTTGTCTGCTATGATCAGCAGCTTGTCGAGGGTCGCCGGCTCGTCGGAGTTGAGTCGGTGCTTGAGGAGGGTGCCCTCTTGGCACCCAGTGGTGAAGTATTCGATGGCCTGCACCTCATGCATGCCCTCGCAAGAATTGCGGAGCTCGGCCCAGCGCGTGAGGTAGTCGCTGGTCGACACGTTTGGGCCTTGTATGCATAAGGAGAGCTGGTGGGGCTTGGGCGGCCACTTATACGTGCTGGTGAAGTTGCGGATGAAGGCTTCGGTGAAGTCAACCCAGCTGTTGATGCTGCGGGGCTTCAAACTGTTCAGCCATGTCCGGGCCGTGCCCTGGAGCATGAGCGGAACATACTTCAAAGCAACGCGCTTGTTGCTGTTTGCCATGTTGACGGCCGTGGAGTAGTCAACCAGCCAGTCCTCCGGCTTCACGGAGCCGGTGTATTTGGGCGTGTCTCTTGGGAGCGTGAACCCTTTGGGGAAGGGCTCGTCTTGAATGCGGGGGCCAAAACAAGGCGGACCCAACTCATCTTCCTCTTCTAGCACCAGGGATCGGTGGAGACGGTTGATCCGGTGGCGGGCATCGTTCTCTCTGACTCCTTCTCGGTGGCCAAGTCGGTCGCCGAGTGTCGGGTGTTCAGCAGGCGGCGGGGAGACACGCCTTTCCCTGCGAGGGGGAGGAGGCGGATAGTCATCCCGTCGTTCCACTGCTCTCGGGCGGCCGTCCTGGTCGCGCTCAATGGTGATGCGAGTCCGGCTGCGGCTGGTAGTCGGCTCCTTGTCTCTTCTTCTGCGGACGCCACCAGTCGGTGTCCGAGATGTTGCGCCTTGATCTCAGCGGGGAGGCAGATCGTCGTTTTGCCGGTGTGGCTTTCAGTGCGGCAGCCGGCCTCGTGCCGCTCGGCAGCCGCGTCGAGGAGCCGCTGGACGCGCTCCGCCATCTGGCGACATTCTTCACCCTCGAACTTGGCCAGCTCTTTTGCTGCCGCCTGGGCAGCCCATATATTTTTCGCGGGCGTGGCGTAGACGGGGCGATTTGCCCCGAATAGGTTGGCGATGGCCACGCCGCGCTGTTGGACCGTGCCAAGGCGGCTGGGCCCAGCGGGAGCCGGCGTGCCACCCACAGTGTGGTCCATCTCGCGCTGGTAGGCCTCCGATAGGCGTCTCATGATGGCCAGCTTCTTGGCGCCCTCAACAAGCTGGATGCGGCGTGCTTCCAGCATCTCGGCGTCGGCGTCTTCTGGGATGGGCGCCGTCAGGTCTTGCAGTGCCGCGTCGAGCGGGTCATGAGCACCTCCGCCGGAGTGCTCGCTGTGGCCGATGACAAGCACCTCCGTGACGGCGCTTTCGCCGCTCTCCGTGCAAGGAGGTGGCTCGTCGTCGACCACCACGTTGCTGGGGAACGCGTCAAGCGACGCAGTGTCAGAGTCGACAAGCATCGAGTCGATGGAGCCAACAGATTCCAAGTCCGCAGCAGGCTCACTGGTGACGTGGAGCTGATCGAGGAAGCCGACGAGGCGGCTCTCAGGGCCATCATTGCCTGCATCGGATGCCGGCTCGTCGGAGAGGCCAACCTCGCCAACAAGGTCGGCGAGTCAGCTCGCCGCGTAGGCGATCTCCACGCCATGCAGCGCGTCAGTGCAGGCTCCGTCTGGCGTGCCGGGCTGGCTGCGCTCGCCAGGGAGGAAAAGGGTTCCCGTCCAGAACAGGTCTCCAGACGACGGTGCGTCTTGCCCCATGGTGGGTGCCAAATGTCGGGGGTTGGGTGCGACATATGCCAATGGATGGCTTATCATGGTGGGAGCGAGTAGAACGTCGACGAGCCTGGAAGCGGGATGATGCGTAGACACGAACGCCGGCGCACTTTACCCAGGTCCTAGGAGATAACACCCCTAGTCCTGCTCTGCGGGGTCTCCGCATGATCACTAAGGCCAAGTGAATACAATGGTGCTCCTCGAGCTGTATGCTAGAGGTAGGAGAAGCCATGGCTAGCTTCCTCCTTTCTCTATGGGTTTGTCTAGTTTTAATAGGTTTGGAACCCTTTGCATGGGTGGCCTAGGGGGTTTATATAGGCCTACCCGCCAGGGGTACAATGGTAATCCGGTCGGGTGTAGGACCCGGCTGTCAGTCTCTCTGGTGGCCCGCGTCTCCGCCGCCTGGTGGGCCCCGCCGACTGGTCTGGTGCTAAGCCGACAGGCCGCCTCCGCCGCTCGCGGGTCTTGTCGGCTGTTGATCACTGTAGCCGTGAGGCTAATGACGCTGGCTCGGTCAAGGGAGCGTGGCTACAGCCCCGCCGCCTGGCGGGCGATTACTGTAGCCACACCGTGTCTCGTCTGGTTAATGGCGAGTGGGCCCCGAGGAAGGGGCGGGCCGACTGCTGGGGGCCGACCTCCCTCGGGTCCGACTGGTGGGGCTCTAGCCGTCTTCCGGGCTCTCGCTGATCGGTGGGGCCTGCCGTCCTGGGGCCGTACCGACAGGCCGTCGTGGGAGCAGGACTCCGCCTGCTTGTGGTGACATCAGGGGCGGAGTGGCAACAGTGCCGCGCCGGGCGGAGATCTCCGTCGGTACGGTGCACTGTGGCCACGCCCGTCCCTAGGTCGGGGGAGGGGGGAGGATGGGCTACGTTGTAGCCACTCCCAGTCTTGTCTCTCTTGATGAGGGTGCATGCTTTGTTGGCGCCACGGGCCGACTGCTAGGGGCCGGCTTCTCTAGAAGCCGCCCATTAGGAGTCGGCTCGCCATGATGCCGGCTTTTGGGACTCGGCCGTCTTCAGGCAGCCGGATATTCCTCCAACCGGCCACCAGAAGGAGGCATTTCGTCTTAGCGCCTTGAGGGGTGCAGCCTGCCCCGATGTCCTGAAAGGTTCTGGGTCTCGTGTTAGCCTACCCATGGCCCATCACTCCGACACTAGATCTTTGAATGATGAGCATGATTGCAATGTTGTTAGTATGAAGTCTTTGAATCCATAGTACTAATGATGATTGCACTAGTCATGATGAAAATATCTCTTATAAGCATGTCGATTTTTGTGGAGTGCATAGAGTTTGCAAATACATACCAAAAAGGGAAGATAGATTTTGTAAGAGGCATAAGTACTTAGAAACTAAATGGTTGCAAGAAAGGCTAGATGTTTGTGCTAAAATTTAAATTTTCTTAGCCGTATTTGTGAACTTTGCAATGAACGTGGTCATTTAACTATCCGATGCAAATTGTTTCATGATCTAATCGTTTCCAAAAATTGTGATGACTTGATTTCCCTTGCACATCATAATGAACTTAGTTTGCTTATGGGTTATGAAGAAATGAAACGTATAACTAACTATCTTCCAGTATTTGCCCGTGATAAACTTCTTGATTTTGATCTAGAAGAAACTTATATGTATTGTGCGGTGAATTGCATTGAAAATCCTTATATTGCCAATTACATAAGGAAAAGAAAACAAATAGAAGATGAAGAGAATACTAACGAAAGGGAAGAGACTTCCCAATATCCTCCTATTATTTCTTATGATGAATCAGGTAACGAGGAGGAGCCTTCTATTCAACCAATCTCATTAATAAGGATCTCCAAAAAGAGGATCAAACCCACACATGATGTGAAAAAGAAAAAGAAAAGACGGAGAAGCAAAGGTAAAAAGGTATCCCTCCCAAATGATGTTGCTCCTACTACTCATTGTGATGATGATAATTGCTATACTATTGGTGCTATCCATACTAATAATGATGAGAGTGATTATGCTTATGATATGAAAAGGCCCAAGCTTGGGGATGCTATGTTTGATGAGGATGACACATTTGAGAATATATTTGCTGAAATTAATGTTTGTCCCAAGCTTGGGGATGCTACGTTTAATGAAGATGATATTTTTAGCCTCCCAAGTTTTGATATGCAAAGTTGTTATGATGATAGCATGCCTTCTACCTATGATGATTATATTGATGAAAGTGGGTTTGGAAGAGTGTCAATATTAGGAAGTAATGATCTCACTATTTTGGAGGATGTTGAATCTTATAATATTTATGAAAGTGGATTTGGAGAGGTCATGACTTTATTTAGTGATGAGTCCACTATCTTGGAAGAGGTTTCAATCGATTATGATGAGAACAAAGTTGCTACTTATGATGATTATTGTGATAAAACTTATGCTATAAAAAGTAGTGATGATTATAATTATAAAACTTACCGGCGAAAGGTGTGCGGTATTAGAGAGGCTAGCAATGGTGGAAGGGTGAGAGTGCGTATAATCCATGGACTCAACATTAGTCCTAAAGAACTCATATACTTATTGCAAAAATCTACAAGTTATCAAAGCAAAGTATTACGCGCATGCTCCTAGGGGGATAGATTGGTAGGAAAAGACCATCGCTCGTCCCGACCGCCACTCATAAGGAAGACAATCAATAAAAAAATCGTGCTCCGACTTCATCACATAACAGTTCACCATACGTGCATGCTACAGGAATCACAAACTTTAAAACAAGTATTTCTCAAATTCATAACTACCCAAATAGCATGACTCTAATATCACCATCTTCATATCTCAAAACAATTATCAAGCATCAAACTTTTCTTAGTATTCAACACACTCATAAGAAAGTTTTTACTATTTTTGGATACCTAGAATATTAAGATTATTTAAGAAAATACCATGCAATTTAATACTCTCAAAATAATATAAGTGAAGCATGAGAGTTCATCTATTTCTTCAAAATAAAACCACCACCGTGCTCTAAAAGATATAAGTGAAGTACTAGAGCAAATGACAAACTACTCCGAAAGATATAAGTGAAGATCAATGAGTAGTCGTATAATTATACAACTATGTGAAGAATATCCCATTTAATAATTTCAGATCTTGATATTTTATTCAAACAGCAAGCAAAGCTAAATAAAATGACATGACGCTCCAAGCAAAACACATATCATGTGGTGAATAAAAATTTAGCTCCAAGTAAAGTTACCGATGAACGAAGACGAAAGAGGGGATGCCCTTGGTTATCCTTGAATATTAGCTTTGGGTGCCTTGGTCATCCCCAAGCTTAGGCTCTTGCCTCTCCTTATTCCATAGTCCACCGAATCTTTACCCAAAACTTGAAAACTTCACAACACAAAACTTAACAGAAAACTCGTGAGCTCCGTTAGCGAAAGAAAACAAAACACCACTTCAAGGTACTGTAATGAACTCATTTTTTATTTATATTGGTGTTAAACCTACTGTATTCCAACTTCTCTATGGTTTATAAACTATTTTACTAGCCATAGAGTCATCAAAATAAGCAAACAACGCAAGAAAAACAGAATCTGTCAAAAACAGAACATTCTGTAGTAATCTATAACTAACGCAAACTTCTGGAACTCCAAAAATTCTAAAATAAATTGATGGACCTGAGGAATTTGTCTAGTAATAATCTGCAAAAATAATCAACTAAATAGCACTCTCCAGTAAAAAGTTGAAGCTAATCTCGTGAGCGCTAAAGTTTCTGTTTTTTAAAGCATGATCATAAAGACTTCACCCAAGTCTTCCCAAAGGTTCTACTTGGCACAAACACTAATTAAACCATAAAACCACATCTAAACAGAATCTAGATGGATTATTTATTCCTAAACAGAACCAAAAAGCAAGAAACTAAAATAAAATTGGGTTGCCTCCCAACAAGCGCTAACGTTTAAAGCCCCTAGCTAGGCATGATGATTTCAATGATGCTCACATAAGAGATAAAAATTGAAACATAAAGAGAGCATCATGAAGAATATGACTAGCACATTTAAGTCTAACCCAATTCCTATGCATAGGGATTTTTTAGCAAACAACTTATGGGAACAATAATCAACAAGCATAGGAAGACAAAACAAGCATAACTTCAAAAATTTAAGCACATAGAGAGGAAACTTGATATTATTAAAATTCCTACAAGCATATGTTCCTCCCTCATAATAATTTTCAGTAGCATCATGAATGAATTCAACAATATAACCAGCACATAAAGCATTCTTTTCATGATCTACAAGCATAGAAAATTTACTACTCTCCACATAAGCAAAATTCTTCTCATTCGGAATAGTGGGAGTATCATAAGAGACTTGAACACTAAAAATTGTTTCCACATTAAAAGAGTAGTGTTCAGAAAAAGGGTAATCATAATCATGAAAAGATTTGTAAATATAATCATCACAACTTTTTATAGCATAATTTTCATCACAATAATCATCATAAGTAGCAACTTCGTTCTCATCATAATCGATTGAAACCTCTCCCAAGATAGTGGAATCACTAAATAAAGTTGACACTCTTCCAAATCCACTTTCATATTCATCACAATAAGATTCAACATCCTCCAAAATAGTGGGATAACTACTTCCTAAAGTTGAAACTCTTCCAAACCCACTTTCATCAATATAACCATCATAAATAGGAGGCATGCTATCATCATAACAACTTTGCATATCAAAACTTGGGATGCTAAAAATATAATCTTCGTTAAACATAGCATCCCCAATCTTGGGACAAACATTAACTTCAGCAAATGTATTCTCAAATATTTCATCCTCATCAAACATAGCTTCCCCAAGCTTGGGCCCTTTCATATCATAAGCATAATCACTCTCATCATTAAAAATATGGATAGCACCAATAGTAAAGCAATTATCATCATCACAATGAGTTGTAGGAGCAACGTCATTTGGGAGGGATACCTTTTTACCTTTGTTGCTCCTTCTTTTCTTTTTCTTCTTCACATTATGTGTAGGTTCAACCTTCCTCTTTGAGCTCCTTATTGATGAGACTGGTTGAATAGAAAGCTCCTCCTTGTTACCTAATTCATCATAAGAAATAATAGGAGGATATTGGGAAGTCTCTTCCCTTTCATTAGTATTCTCATCATCTTCTATTTGCTTTCTTTTCTTTAGGTAATTGTCAATATAAGGATTTTCAATGCAATTCTCCAAACAAAACATATAAATCTTTTCTAGATCAATATCAAGAAAATGCTTAAGATTAAATTCTGGAATAGGCTTAGTTAAACGTTTCAACTCTTCACAACCCAGAAGCAATCTAAGTTAATTGTAATGAGAAAGGGAGATAAAATCATCACAATTTTTGGACACGATCCGATCATGAAACAATTTGCATTGGAGATGTAAATGATCCTGTTTATTGCAAAATTCACAACGGGAAAGATATCTTAAATTCTACGCACTCTTATCTAGCCTTTCTTGCAACTTCTTAGTTTCTAAATACTTATGCCTCTTGCAATATATATCTTCTTTATTTGGTGTGTTAATGCAAACATGCACTCCACAAAAGTTGACATGCTTATGAGAGATATTTTCATCATGACTAGAGCAATCATCATTAGTACTATGGATATTAAAGGAGTTTATACTAACAACATTGCAATCATGCTCATCATTCAAAGATTTAGTACCAAGCATTTTAAAGCATTCTTCTTCTAGCACTTGAGCACAATTTTTCTTTCCATCAAACTCATGAAAGATATTAAAAAGACAAAGCGTAAGAGACAAACTTAACTCCATTTTTTAGTTTTCTTTTATAAACTAAACTAGTGATAAAACAAGAAATAAAAAGATTTGATTGCAAGATCTAAAGATATACCTTCAAGCACTAACCTCCCCGGCAACGGCGCCAGAAAAGAGCTTAGTTGACGGGGTGTGAGTGAGTGCCGCCACCTAGCCTCCCCGGCAACGGCGCCAGAAAAGAGCTTGATGTCTACTACACAACCTTATTCTTGTAGACGTTGTTGGGCCTGCAAGTGCACAGGTTTGTAGGACAGTAGCAAATTTCCCTCAAGTGGATGACCTAAGGTTTATCAATCTGTGGGAGGTGTAGGATGAAGATGGTCTCTCTCAAACAACCCTGCAACCAAATAACAAAGAGTCTCTTGTGTCCCCAACACACCAAATACAATGGTAATTTGTGTAGGTGCACTAGTTCGTGAAGAGATGGTGATACAAGTGCAATATGGATGGTAGATATAGGTTTTTGTAATCTGAAAATATAAAAACAGCAAGGTAACAAGTGGTAAAAGTGAGCGTAAACGGTATTGCAATGATAGGAAACAAGGCCTAGGGTTCATACTTTCACTAGTGCAAGTTCTCTCAACAATAATAACATAGATAGATCATATAACAATCCCTCAACATGCAACAAAGAGTCAATCCAAAGCCACTAATAGCGGAGAACAAATGTAGAGATTATGGTAGGGTACGAAACCACCTTAAAGTTATTCTTTCGGATCGATCTATTTAAGAGTTCGTATTAGAATAACACCTTAAGACACAAATCAACCAAAACCCTAATGTCACCTAGATACTCCATTGTCACCTCAAGTATCCGTGGGCATGATTATACGACATGCATCACACAATCTCAGATTCATCCAACCAACACAAAGTACTTCAAAGAGTGCCCCAAAGTTTCTACCGGAGAGTCAAGAAAACGTGTGACAACCCCTATGCATAGTTTCATGAGCGGAACCCGCAAGTTGGTCACCAAAACATACATCAAGTGGCACGTGATATCCCATTGTCAACACAGATAAACACGGCAAGACATACATCAAGTGTTCTCAAATAAAGACTCAATCCGATAAGATAACTTCAAAGGGGGAAACTCAATTCATCACAAGAGAGTAGAGGGGGAGAAACATCATAAGATCCAACTATAATAGCAAAGCTCGCGATACATCAAGATCGTGTCATAGAGGGAACACGAGAGAGAGAGAGATCAAACACATAGCTACTGGTACATACCCTCAGCCCCGATGGTGAACTACTCCCTCCTCGTCATGGAGAGCGCCGGGATGATGAAGATGGCCATCGGTGATGGATTCCCCCTCCGGCAGGGTGCCGGAACGGGCTCCCGAGAGGTTTTTGGTGGCTACAGAGGCTTGTGGCGGCGGAACTCCTGATCTATCTTCTCCCTGGATTTTTTTAGGGTACGTGGGACTATATAGGCGAAAGAAGTCGGTCGGGAGGTGCTCGAGGGGTCCACGAGACAGGGGGCCGCGCCCTGTAGGGGGGCGCCCCCTATCTCATGGGCTCCTCGAGGACCTTCTGACTTGATCTCCAAGCCTCCAGGATGATAATCTTCCAAAAAATCACGATGCCGAAGGTTTCATTCCGTTTGGACTCCGTTTGATATTCCTTTTCCTCGAAATACTGAAACAGGCAATAAAACAACAATATGGGCTGGGCCTCCGGTTAATAGGTTAGTCCCAAAAGTAATATAAAAGTGTATAATAAAGCCCAATATTGCCCAAAACAGTAGATAATATAGCATGGAGCAATCAAAAATTATAGATACGTTGGAGACGTATCAGGTGGCAGCAAGGAATGCTTCGTCCCAAAATTTCAAGGGCATGGAAGCATGAGCCAAAAGTGAGAGACCTACATCCACAATGTGGTGGTGTTTTCTCTCGGCTGACCCATTCTGTTGATGGGCGTGAGGACATGACACATGGTGTGTAATGCCTATCTGACGGAAAAAGGAATTTAGGCGCTCATACTCGCCTCCCCAGTCTGTTTGAATAGTGATGATTTTCCGGTCAAAAAGACGTTCAACTAGTACTTGAAACTCATGGAAAACTTTGAACACTTCTAATCTATGTTTGAGAATATATATCCAAGTGAACTTACTGAAATCGTCTATGAAACTCACATAATAGTTTTTCTTATTAATTGAATCTCGGGCAGGCCCCCATGCATCAGAAAAAACTAGCTCTAAAGGAGCACTGGA
The DNA here is from genome assembly GCA_021605145.1 of Aegilops bicornis. NCBI lineage: Eukaryota > Viridiplantae > Streptophyta > Magnoliopsida > Poales > Poaceae > Aegilops > Aegilops bicornis. The sequence goes on from CM038670.1 coordinate 830,874,609, forward strand.
AACACTACTAGAATTGGGATAGGGTAGTTGATGGCTCTTGCCTAGTTGGCAAGCATCACACACACCCTGATTATTCAACTCTTTGCTAGAAAAAGAAATATTATTGTGCTTGAGAACATGCTGAACGATCGTCGAAGACGGATGACCTAAACAATTGTGCCACCGTGATGATGAGATCTTGGTGGCGCCAAGTGCATGCCTGCCCGAGCTTATGGGAGCTGATGATAGGGGATAGAGCCCGTTTCTATACCTGCCGCGGAGGAGGGCTTTCTTCATTGCCTTGTCCTTGACAGAGAAAAAATGAGGGTGAGTTTCAAGAAACACATGATTGTCATAGGATAGCCGATGAGCAGAGATCAAGTTCTTGGTGGCATTTGGTACATGCAGGATATTTTTGAGATGAAGATTGCGGGAAGGGGTATGAACATAAGCATGACCTATATGGGCAATGTTCATACCTGCGCCGTTGGGCATGTTTACTTGATCATGCCCGTTATACTTGTCCGGGACAGTGAGCTTGTCGAGCTCGCTGGTGATGTGATCTGTCGCTCCAGAGTCCACATACCAGTTGGTATCCACTCCATAGGAGGATTGGGAGTTGGCGTGGTTGGTGTTGACGGCCGCCGCGCTCTTCTCTTTGTTGAAGGAGATGTCGAAGCGGCGATAGCACTCCATGGCGGTGTGGTTTGGCTTGGTGCAGATTTGAGAGAAGACTTCTGGAAGATCATTACGACCTCCCCCTCCGTTGCCACGGCCACCGTCACGGCCTAGGCCACCGCCTCCGTTTCCTCGGCCGCCTCCATAGCGACCACCGTTGCCACCGCAGCCACCGACACGGTTGGGTCCGCCATGTCCGCGCGTGAGACGGCGTGGGCGGAGGAGTGAAACGACTGGCTGCCGCCCTCAAACATAGCCAGCCTGCTTTCAAAGTTTATGAGCTGCGAGTAAAGCTCTCTCACCTTAATGGACTCAGTTCGGGCGCAGATGGTGGAGACGAACGACATGTAGTCGAAGTCGAGTCCCGCAAGGATGTAGAACACCATGTCGTCGTCGGTAAGAGGCTTTCCTGCAGATGCCATCTCATCGTCGAGCGCTTTCATGCGCCTGAAGTACTCGGTCACCGTCGAGTTGCCCTTCTTCATCATGGAGAGGGCGATTCTGGTACCGGTGTTGACGATGTGCGCCTGAGTCTGGGAGATAAAGATCCGTGATGGCGACCCAAGCTTCGGCCGTCGTGTTGCAGTGTGCAACCTGGATCATCACTGGTGCTGAGATTGAATTAAAGATGAAGCTCAGCACCTGGGAGTCACGGGCCCTGTCGATGTCGTACGCCAGATTGGGCACGTCGATGGGCTTGCCATCCTTGTTCGTGAGCTTCCGGGCTGGCAGCTCCTTCTCAGGGTCGAGGTAGGAGACGAGCTGCGCGCCCCGGATAGCCACCATGGCCTGTGCGCGCCACACCAGGAAATTGGAACGATGAAGGCGATCGGCGATTGGGATGAGGGTTGGTGTGGTGACGGCGGAACTTGAGGAGGCCATGGTTGCGAGATGTGCTAGAGAAGGTAGGCTCTGAATACCATGAAAGATTGCGTTAAGCGTATGCCTAGCAGGGACGTGTTGCATGTTATTATATATAGGCCACAATGCGGCTAGGGTTTACAAGGATCTGGATGGTTAGGTTGTTGCAGGATCTCTAATCCAACAACCTACCAACCAAGTTACATTGAGATAAACATGCCGCACCGGCCCTACAGCATATATACGGTTTATACTCCACCATAATACGCATACAAGTATTCTAACACAGAACACAAAATCTTCCGGCCCAATGAGGACATGAATAGGCCGTCCAACTCGGCAAGCTAGCTCCAGCCTCCAGGCGTCGTGACACACGGTGTTAGGTGGCTCCTGAGCCGCCTTCACCGTCGTCGCTGGCGTAATGGAAGCACAGAGCCGGCGCGCGGGCAGAGGAAGACGGCCTCGTTGGTGGAACGCAGCGACCCACTCGCGGTAGACCGGCCCGCAGGTAGCTTTACGCCACGGCGATTCTGTGGGTGGTGTGGGCGGTGGCAGTCGTTTGGCCTATAGCCTGTTAACCTCTAAATTAGATACGTAAGTGTAGCATTGCTCGTCTATGCACTATGGTACGTTATCGACTGCACCAGCTGTTTAGCCTTCGGTCAAAATTTAGCTCACGGATGACCAACGTAGGCACGGGTGGTTTGTGCACCGACCGGCGTCATGTAAGGCATGCAGGCCAGCCGGCATTGCATCCGCAAGCTAATGTGGCGCACACGAGGGCCATGGCCACCGCCCACGCGCGCAGCAGAGTTTGCTGCACGAATGGCTCACAGCGCGGCCTGAGCCGGCCAGCCACACTCGCCAGCGGGACAGTCTGACGTCGCAACCAGCACGGCTTGGATTGTTGAGCTGGCGCTGCGTTAAATTCTCGGCCGGTCACACTGCTGTACTCGCGCAAGCACATAACAAGCAGATGCCTCTGCCCATCATCCGTCACGGACAGCACCACATCCTTATCCAGTCACTCTAGCAGACCAGCACCGCTTTCTCTCGTCCACACAAGTCCTGCAGCTCATCCTCCTCCGCCCACGCATGGCCTACCTCACGTCTTGCTCCCCGCCACTAGTAGAAAAGGCCTATCGATTGGTGAGGCTGGCGGTTCATGAACCGGGACTAAAGTCGATTAATACTTGCTTTAGTCCTGCTCAATCCGTAATCGACGACGGGCCCACGCGTGGCTCGTCTGAGCCAGCAGGAGGTCTTTAGATGGGTTGGTGGCACCAACCGACCAATAGTCATCCACGTCACAAGATTTCTGTGGCTGGGATTTTGTTTTTTTTTTTTTTTGAAAAGGGGGGGTGTTTGGGGGTTTGGGGGGTTAATTTAGGTGTTTCATATATTGTGTTAGCTAGCTAATTAATAGAGAGAAGTGTCCTCTCTTTTGTCCGTGCTTGGTCGACGCTACGTACTATACATACATATAGAGAGGACTAGCTAGACACGCTAGCTAGCTAGTAAGCAAAAGAAGGAAACAGAAGATCGTCATGAACATATATGCATACAGAGGGAAGTGATATCGACCACCTCTCCTTCTCCGAGAGAATGGTCGAACAACAACTTCTCGTATATCTATCCGACACTACCGGCTACATATATACAATAATTATCTTTTACAAAAATAATCTCCTAACATACGGACGCGTGGTCCACATAGTATTCTCCGTCTTCGGCGATCACGTGGTCAAGAAAGAATGCCGCCAATTCCTCTTGAATTGCTCACAGGCGATCTGGTGCTAGTAGTTCATCCCACATCCGAAACATGTAATTTTAAGAAGGGGGTCAATACATATATATATGAATGAATGAAACTCAACACAAACGATGGTAATAAAATAAAATTGTGAATATTGTAATTTACGCACTTCATATTGTTTGTCAGAGTAGCCCCGCTCACAGGTCGTGTGGCGGATGGACTCGCAAACGTAGTATCCACAGAAATCATTCCCTTGTTCCTGTCACAACCACTTTACAAGAAATAGAGGTCAATCAAACTGATAATTAGCAAGCATGTTAAATGGTATTGATGAAACTAGCGCTTGAATCACTAGGAGATGCGTGGAATATGCTACTATAGTACTTACTTCCGGGTGTCTAAATTGCAGCTTCTTCGGCAGTCCCGAGCTTTTTGGTGAATTTTCTCCAAACCCTGCCATACAAAGAAAACAATTACTTGATATCAGAAATGAACAAAGTTGCTGATATGGTGGATAATGATCGATTTAACTTACTTTTCGAGCATTTCAGTCATGTCCGCATACTCCTTGGGATCTTTTCGTCTCGAGTCTAAGACAGTTACTACTTCCTGCTCAAGCTTAATCTCTAGGAGAATATGGTGGAACCTGGGAACGCATGCATAACTCATCAATTACATTACTATAACCTGGACTAATAAGGGAAACTGAATATGCCACAAGACAGTAACACTCACTTGAAGTTGTAAGGAAAGAGTATTATATCCTTGTGTTCATTTATTACTTAACGATTGTAGCAAGTTGGCCTCGGTATTTTCGGCATGAAATTCAACTCAGTTGCATCTATGAGATATGTGTTAATGAACCCAATGGAACCCACTTGTCTTTTCTTCAATTCGGCGATCTTCAATCTGCATAATATAGTGAGGATAATTATAAATACATGCAATGAAAGAGCTGAGTTATATAGAGAGACTTAATGACAAAAGTAGTACTACTTACAGACAGTAGCAGGTGACAGTTGTATCGAGGGCCAATTGATTGAAAAACTGATAGAACTCCTCAAATTGAATAGGCAACAGTTCAATTCCAACGAGGTCATGCTCCTTTTTAACTCTCACATACAAAGTACTCCTCCCCTCACACTCTCTGCAGGTTTTCATGTACCAATCATGCAATCTTCGCATCATCGTTGATAGAGAGCTTTCATCTTTGACAAGAGGCTTCCCGTACTCGTATCTTTGTATATGCACCTCCAAGAAATCATAATGTACATTGTCGGGCAGGTAATCTTCAAGATTGCCATAACTGGGCACCATCCTCGGATCGACGATGTCGCAAGCAGGAACCTTGAGCGGGTGGCACGATTGCTTCGCTTGTTCGCCGAGCTGGGCAATTTGTTTCCCAGCTCGTCGTTCTTTCATTCTTTGATCACTTTTAGTACTTCCCGACCTCTTCGCTTCGGCAAATGCCTTTCCAATCATGCGTTCATAGTTGCCTTTCGGCGGAGACTAGGGTGGTTTTGTCAGGGCAGCCAGAGTGCGTTTCGCTTTCACCGGATCTACCTTCTCCTCCGGAGGTGGATGTCTCTTTGCTTTCAACCCTTCAAACCAGTCATGCACTTCGGTCTGCGCGATCTTCGCGTTTTGCTCACCAGTCCTCTCGTACGATAACTTCTCTGGATTCTTTACAGAAGGACCGAATCTGTATCTCCTCCCGCCTTTGGCTCTACTGCTAGACGCCGGCAGAGCAGACGGAGCGGATGTCGTCTTTCCTTGCTTACGAGGCGGTGGAGAAGGACTACGACGCACCGGAGCAGCCGGAGCAGCGGCAGGTCTCTTCTGCCCTTGCTGACGAGGCGGAGAAGGAGGAGGTTGGCTGCTCGGGCGCGACGGTGCAGGCGGAGAAGGAGGCGGAGTGCCGCCACGCGCCGGAGAAGGAGCCGGCCGAGTGCCCTGATCGTCACTCGCCGGAGGAGGAGGCGGAGTGCCCTGACTCGCCGGAGGAGGAGGAGGAGGCGGAGGAGTCCAGTTCGGAAGGTTGATGAGATCCTTCCTCCATCGGCATGGAGTCTTGAGCAGAACCCAGCCGATACTCCCCTTCACCGGTAGGGTGGTCAAGCCGGAGGTCCTCAAATCCCTCCGTTATTTCATCCACCATCACCTTTGCATATCCTTCTGGAATCGGCCGGCAGTGAAAAGTTGAGTCGGGTTTAGTAGGATAAACAGAGCCAACAGCCGCCTTGACCTTCAAATTGCTCCATTCCACCATAAGGTGGCAATTTTGAGACTCCGTGATAGCATCCACGGGATAGCTGTCGAGGCCGTCAAGGCATGCTCGGCTGAAGCAGCTCGGTGGAAGCCACGCTGCTTCTCCGCTGAGATGGCGGGCTAGCTTCGGGGGAAGCTTCGGCATGTCGTTTGCTGCGATCTGCTGCTTCTCGTTCCTCTTCTCGTTCCTCTTCTTGTTCCTCTAGCCCCATTACCCTTTCGTGCAGTGCCTGCATTTGGCTCTGCTCCAGTTTCTTCCTCCTCTCATGGGTTTTGTAACCCCCTGCGTCCAAAAATCCAGCCTTCCACGAAAGGGAGCCTGGTGTGCCTCGTGTCCGTCCAGGGTGCTCAGGATTCCCGAGGGCCATTGTGAGCTCGTCCTTCTCCCTGTCTGGAACGAACTTCCCTTGTTGCGCTGCTTCGATATATTGCTTTAGCCTCTTGACTGGTATGTCCAATTGCTCGTCCGTCCAAATGCACTTCCCTGATACAGGGTCCAAGGTTCCGCCAGCCCCGAAGAACCAAGTCCGTCAACGGTCTGGCCAGTTCATTGTCTCTGATCGATCCCTTTATCAAGCAGATCATTCTCAGCCTTGGCCCACTTAGTCCGGGCTATGAGGTAGCCACGACCCTGCAGGCGATGGTGAAGCTTCTTCTTCGCAGCATTTTGCTTGTTTGTCGCCGACATCTTTTTACTCTTTTCCGATGTCCTGTGGGCCACAAATGCGGGCCAGTAATCTCTGATCTTCTCATATTTGCCCTTGAATTCTGGTGTCTCTTTTTTATCGACAAAGTTATTCAGGTCTTTCTTCCAATGCCTGAATAGCTCTGCCATCTTCTTAAGAGCAAAAGACTTGATTAATGGCTCTATAACTGGCTTCTCCGGATCATCCTCTGGCGGCAGGGTGAAATTTGACTTCAGCTCAGTCCAAAGATCATTTTTCTGCAGATCATTGACATAAGACACCTCAGGCTCTTCGTTCTTAGGCTTATACTATTGCTGGATGCTGATCGGGATCTTGTCCCTAACCAGAACCCCGCACTGAGCAACGAATGCCTTCTTTATCCGGATGGGTTCAATCGGTTGGCCATCGCGCGGGATTTCTATGATCTCAAACCTTTCATCCGAGCTCAACTTTTTCTTCGGGCCTCGTCTCTTTACCGAAGTTGTGCTCGATCCGGAGGGCTAGAAAAAGGAAGAAATACGAGAGTTAATTAATATGTGTACATACCAAAACAATGAATGCATCAATTAGCTAGTTAGCACAGGCTTAACTAATATATATACCTGGCCGGACTCAGTTCGGTGATCACCGGAGCAGTCCTCACGGCCTACATCTTCACCCTCTCCTTCTTCCACCGGCATTGGGTCATCGGAGCCATCATAAGCATAGCCAGCTGCTTCTTCACCCCCTCCTTCCAGACCATCGGTGTCATTGAGATACATCAATGAGCTGAGGGCATCAATTCCTTCTGCGATTATGTGCCTCAACAACACTTCTGCTGCTTCGTCTCGGGGCGGGGTGTCCATAGTTTCTACAAATATTTACAACATGGCAAATTATTATTCAAACATGACAGATATGGATATATTAGTGGCAAACGTAGAACTAGCTAGCTAATCACAATAAGGAATCATATTAATTAGTGGCCTCGACGCTGCTTCTCTAGGGTTTCGGGTGGCCTCGACAACGCTTCAAGGGTTCGGGGTGGCCTCGAGAACGCTTCAAGGAGGGGGTAATATCGACCCCCCCCCCCCACGTGTTGAAGCTATCGGGAGGGGGTATATCGACAACAACAACGATGACACTACATCTATGTCCCACAAGTAACGTGGGCATCGACGCCCGCGTCACTTGTGGGACGTGGATGTAGTGTCCGACACCGACGGCTACATGTATCTCACACCGACGATACTTGCTATTTAATTAGGATTTCCTCTACCACTCGGCGACCCTCGACGACCCTCGTTCCCGATAAAAAAAAGAGGAAGAAGAAGAAAAAAAAGAGGAGAAGAAAGAATAGAGGAGAAGAACTCCTCTACTCTTTCTTCTCCTCTTTTCTCCTCTATTCTTTCTTCTCCTCTTTTTTTCTTCTTCCTCTTGTTTTTTTATCAAGGGGTCGAGGATCGTCGAGGGGTCGAGGATCGCCGAGCGGTCGAGGGTCAAGGGGTCGAGGATCGCCGAGCGGTCGGGAGGTTGCCTAGTGTCAAAGTATTCAACAAAACCATGTCTTCACCTTAGGCGAAAATGTGGTGCATGATGGTGCGAAGCTCTCAAAGTTATTTTGGAGCGGAGTCCCGAGATAGGATAATTCGCTTTTTGGTACAAAGTTCAGCAAGAACCTTCCGAATATCGTTATTTGGAAGGCCTTTGCTGAAATTGCATAAAAAGGCAAATTATCCTATCCGGGACTCCATTCCGTATCAACTTTGGAGGACTTCGCACCATCATGCCCTCGTTACTTCCGCTAATGATGAAGCCATGGATTTCTTCAATACTTTGACACTAGGAACCTCTCTCGACCTCGAACCCTCGACGACCTCGAACCCTCGACCCCTAGACGACCTCGAACCCTCGACCCTCGATCCCTCGACCCTATAGAACCCTCGAAAACCCTCGACCCTTGACCCCTTAACGACCCTCGACCATCTACCCTAGTTCCCGACCCTCGACCCCTCGGCGATCCTCGACACCCTCGTTCCCGATAAAAATTAAGAAGAAGAAGAAGAAGAAGAAGAAGAAGAAGAAGAAGAAGAAGAAGAAGAAGAAGAAGAAGAAGAAGAAGAAGAAGAAGAAGAAGAAGAAGAAGAAGAAGAAGAAGAAGAAGAAGAAGAAGAAGAAGAAGAAGAAGAAGAAGAAGAAGAAGAAGAAGAAGAAGAAGAAGAAGAAGAAGAAGAAGAAGAAGAAGAAGAAGAAGAAGAAGAAGAAGAAAGAAGAATAGTGGAGAAGAAGAGAAAATAGAATATTCTATTTTCTTCCTCTCCACTATTCCTTTCTTCTTCTCCTCTCTTTTCTTCTTTTTATTCTTCTTACTTATTTCTCCTCTCTTTCCTCTCCTCTTCTTCTTTCTTTCCTCTTCTTATATTTTCTTCTTTCCTATCCTTCTTTTTCTAAAATTGTAAATTTTGCATATATATAACTTTTCTAAAATTGTAACTATCTATATATGAACAAAAAACTTATATGAACCAAAAAAACATCACATACATCATATACACACATACATTATAGCCACATACACATATACATCACATATGAACAAAAAAATAAACTAATAAAAATAAAAACATACATTATACAGCATATCTGAGCATTATACATACATCTTAATAAAAAATGAAAAATAGGTCATGGTGGTCGGGCGACGGCCATTTATGGTTGGCGGTGGCGCTTACGGATGGCGTGAGGGGACGGCAATGAGAAGGAAAGGGAGGAGGCAGGGCTCACAGCGCTGAGGGTCGAGGTCGCCGGCGGAATCGAGGCGACGCAATGTGATGGTGGCGTCGAGGCGGCGAGGTCGGGCAGCGTGGAGCGGGCGTCGAGGGCGACGGGCGGCGCGGTGAGGCGGACGGCGACGGCGCTGGGTGGCACGCAGCAACGGAGGCGGCAACGATGGGCGGGGGTGACGACGACGGCGGCGACGGCACGGCGACGGCGTCGGGCGTGGCGCAGGGCGGCCGGGCGACGGCGTGGGCTCGAGGGCGGCGGACGGCGTCGGCGTGGGCACGGGGGCACGGGCTACGGCGACGGCGGCGGGGCAACCTGGCGGCGTCGAGGAGGTCGGCGTCGTCGGGCTGCAACTGGCGATGAAATCTGAAAAAACGCTAAGGGTTTGCTTATATAGAAAAGCCTTTGGTCCCGGTTCGTGGCACAACCCGGGACTAATGCCTTTAGTCGGTTGGTGCCACCAACCGACCAAAGTCTAATTTTCAGCAGCCCAAAGGGCGGAGCGGCCTTTGGTCGGTTGCAGGCACCAACCGGGACTAAAGCATTGGTCCCGGTTCGTGGCACGAACCGGGACCAATGCCCTTTAGTCCCAGTTGGTGCCACCAACCGACCAAAGGCCTTCTGGCCCAAAGTTTATTCCCACCTCGCTAGTTGAGAGGGAGCCGCACCTGTTTATAAGGTGCGGTGCGGCTTCCCTCTCGAGCTCCTCTCTAAAGCAGGCTTTCGGGCCTAACTCTGCAATCTGTGCGTGTGGGCCAACTGGGCCTGAATCCTGGCCCGTAGGGTTTCTAGTCGTATTCAGGCCGTGGGGGCCCAATAGGTGGCACTTTTTTTTGCTTTATTTTTTATTTCTTTTTTCTTTTAGTTTTAGAAAAATTATAAACTTTCTGTTAGTGCCATTAGTTTTAAAATTTGAAAACACTTTTTTTGTTTTCTTTGTTGCTTTATTTATTTTATTTTGTTTCTACTTACAACAAAATACTTATTGTTGCTATTTTTATTTTTTTTCAAGTTTTTCGTTTTGTTTTCTGCGTTATTTATTTTCTTTTGGTTTTTTGCTTTTTTTAATTCTTTTTGCTTTTAGGTCAGCAAAATTATAAACTTTCTGTTAGTGCTTTTAGTTTTAGAAAAAATATAAACTTTCTGTTAGTGCCATTAGTTTTAAAATTTGAAAACATTTTTTTGTTTTATTTGTTGCTTTATTTATTTTATTTTGTTTCTACTTACAACAAAATACTTATTGTTGCTATTTTTATTTTTTTTCAAGTTTTTTTGTTTTGTTTTCTGCATTATTTATTTTATTTTGGTTTTTTGCTTTATTTTTTAATTCTTTTTGCTTTTAGGTCGGCAAAATTATAAACTTTCTGTTAGTGCCATTTGTTTTAGAACAATTATAAACTTTCTGTTTGTGCCATTAGTTTTATAAAATTTGAATTCTTTGAAATTTGTGTGAATCACAAGTTTGTGAGCTCAATAAGGCGTAGAGGGACGGGCTTATAAATCGGTGTGAGCGCCCTTCGGTTGGCAAGGTTTTCAAATTCATAGTTTTCAAATGAACTCTGAAAAAGTTGGCATAGCATGTGCATGTACAAAACGGACAATGGTATCATACCTGCATGTTACAAAGTTGGCATGATATCATCATAATAGTTGCGGGAGAAAGTCTTCACTTTCTCTTCGCTTGTGTCGTTTGCTTATTGCGCCGTAACCATGGATAATCTTCATCGTTGATCAGGATGCTTGGGTCAGCCTTGACTTTGAAGGGGGGAATTTCATGAAACTTTTCATACTCTTCAGACATGTCTGTCTTGCCCTCCACTCCCAGGATGTCCCTTTTTCCTGAAAGAACTATGTGGCGCTTTGGCTTATCGTATGATGTATTCTCTTCCTTATTTTTTCTTTTCCTCGGTCTGGTAGACATGTCCTTCACATAGATAACCTGTGCCACATCATTGGCTAGGACGAACGATTCGTCAGTGTACCCAAGATTTTTCAGATCCACTGTTGTCATTCCGTACTGTGGGTCTATCTGTACCCCGCCACCTGACAAATTGACACACTTGCACTTAAACAAAGGGACCTTAAAATCTACTCCGTAGTCAAGTTTACATATGTCTACTATGTAACCATAATATGTGTCCTTTCCCCTGTCGGTTGCTGCATCAAAGCGGACACCGCTGTTTTGGTTGGTGCTCTTTTTATCTTGGTCAATCGTGTAAAATGTATTCCCATTTATCTCATATCCTTTCCAAATCATTACAGTCGAAGATGGTCCCCTAGACAACAAGTACAACTCATCACAAACAGTGTTGTCACCTCTGAGACGTGATTCCAACCAACTGCTGAAAGTCCTGATGTGTTCACATGTAATCCAGTCGTCGCACTGCTCCGGGTATTTGGAGCGCAGACTGTTCTTGTGTTCATCGACATACGGGGTCACCAAGGTAGAGTTCTGTAGAATTGTGTAGTGTGCTTGAGACCAAGAATATCCGTCCTTGCATATTATTGAGTCCCTTCCAAGCGTGCCTTTTCCAGTCAGTCTCCCCTCATAACGCGATTTAGGGAGACCTATCTTCTTAAGGCCAGGAATGAAGTCAACACAAAACCCAATGACATTGAGGGAGTCCCGGACTAGGGGGTGTCCGGATAGCCGGACTATCGTCCTGTCCGGACTCCAAGACTATGAAGATACAAGATTGAAGACTTCGTCCCGTGTCCGGATGGGACTTTCCTTGGCGTGGAAGGCAAGCTTGGCGATACGGATATGTAGATCTCCTACCATTGTAACCGACTGTGTAACCCTAACCTATCTGGTGTCTATATAAACCGGAGGGTTTTAGTCCGTAGGAAGAACAACAATCAGACCATAGGCTAGCTTCTAGGGTTTAGCCTCTTTGATCTCGTGGTAGATCCACTCTTGTAACACACATCATCAATATTAATCAAGCAGGACGTAGGGTTTTACCTCCATCAAGAGGGCCCGAACACGGGTAAAACATCGTGTCCCTTGTCTCCAGTTACCATCCGCCTAGACGCACAGCTCGAGACCCCTACCCGAGATCCACCGGTTTTGACACCGACATTGGTGCTTTCATTGAGAGTTCCTCTGTGTCGCCACCGATAGGCCCGATGGCTCCTTCCGATCATCAACAACGACGCGGTCCAGTGGTGAGACTTTTCTCCCGAACAGATCTTCATGTTCAGCGGCTTTGCTGCGGGCCAATTCGCTGGCCATCCGGAGCAGATCGAAAGCTACGCCCGCCATCAGGTCAGATTTGGAAGTTTGAACTATACGGCCGATATCCGCGGAGACTTGATCTTCGATGGATTCGAGCCGCAGCCAAGCGTGCCGCGACCGTCTCGATGGGCATGATCTAACTCTGCAGCGAACAAAGGCTCGGAGGCCGCACTCAAGATCCGCTCGACCCTTAATCCGAGCCGGATTCCTGATCGAGGACGCAGTGGTTGGACACCGCCGGGGCTACAATCTCTACGGTGATCGAGGCGAACTCCATCCCTGTCCTTTGCGAACACCTCGACTCTGTGGTGCGGACTCCTCTCCGGACTCAACCCTCCGCGCCTACCAATCGGATCCGATTGGGCGCCGTCATGGAGTTCACGATCATGACATCTTTCAGCACTTGCCCTTTGGCGACATCCTGAATTCACTAAAGTCTCTCTCTTTATCCGGAGAGCCCTGACCGGACTACGGTCAGGAAGGTTGGGATATGGACGATGAAGAAATTCAACGCCCACCCACCACCCACTTCGTAGCCATTGTCGATAGCCTACACGACGTGCTCGATTTCGATTCAAGACATCGACGGTATGGACGACGATGTAGGAGACAACAATGAACCAGCACCTATAGGATGCTGGACAACCTCATCCCATGATGTATACATGGTGGATACACCTAAAGGAAATGAAGACGAGGAGCAACGGACGCCACGAAGGATAAATCCCTCGAAAAGGAGTCAAAACGGCAACGTAAACGCCGAACAAAGTCCCGCCTCAACAAAGACCCAGCCATAGAGCTGGGCGAACCGGTGGACAACGAACAAGCTATCGAGAAATCGTCCGAACAAGACAACTTGGATAAACAATCTGTCCCTCAAGAAGACAACAGTCCGGACGATCTCGCTACGGACAAACTATTGGAGCAAAATGACCTCCAGAAAGGCTCACGCCATCGCTGCGTAGCCTGAAAAAAAAGCGGAAGCTCAAAACAGCGGAAGATGCACTCAGGATCAGATGGAGCAAAGTATTCAGCACCGCAGACAAGTACGGCGACAGTCGCCGAACAAAGAGCTACCCGAAAAGAAAGCTACTGCTCGAATTCGACGAGGAGGCCTTAGAGCCCCCACAAATAAGAAGTAAGAAGGCCACCCGGTCGGATGGACGACCCCAAGGAAAAAAGAGAGCGGTGAATGGCGCCGCACACAAGCCAATATGCGATCCGCATAGGGATTCACATCAAAAGGATGGCCCACTTAGGTTCATCTATGGGCCAAGAAAGCAGGCTCGTCAAAGCAATGCAATACGCCAAAATTCCGAAGATCACGGCACACCCAAATATAGGGGCGCCGCACACCCCCTATGTTTCACCAATGAGGTGCTGGATCATCAATTTCCAGCGGGATTCAAACCCGTAAAGATAGAGGCATACGACGGAACAACAGACCCTGGAGTCTGGATCGAGGATTACATCCTCCACATACACATGGCTAGAGGAGACGATCTCCACGCCATAAAATACTTACCCCTTAAACTCAAAGGGCCAGCTCGGCATTGGCTTAAAAGCCTCCCTGAAAATACCATGGGAAGCTGGGGAGAGCTCGAGGATGCATTTCGGGCAAATTTTCAGGGGACTTATGTCCGCCCTCCGGATGCAGACGATCTAAGTCACATAACTCAACAGCTCGGAGAATCAGCCCGGAAATTCTGGAACAGGTTCCTTACTAAAAAGAACCAAATAGTCGATCGTCCGGACGCCAAGCCTTAGCAGCTTTCAAACACAACGTCCGAGACGAATGGCTCGCCAGACACCTCGCCAAGAAAAGCCAAGACCAATGGCCGCATTAACAAGCCTCATGACCCGCTTTTGCGCAGGAGAAGACAGCTGGCTGGCTAGATGCAGCACCAGCGACCCGAGTACATCCGAAATCAGGGATGGAAATGGGAAATCACGACGCAGAAAAGATCAGCGCCGGAATAAGGAAAATGGCCCAAATACTACGGCGGTCAACGCCGGATACAAAAGCTCTCGGCCGAACAACAAAACACTGCCCCTAAAGGATAACAGTGACGAGCTATCCAACCTAAACAAGATTCTGGATAGATTGTGTCAAATACATGGTACCTCCGGGAAGCCTGCAAACCATACCCACAGAGATTGTTGGGTCTTCAAGCAGTCCGCCCGACTTAACGCCGAACACAAGGGGCTCGACACACCAAGTGAAAGTGACGAAACCCAAAAGCAGCACTCCGGAAAACAAAAGACTTTCCCACTAGAAGTCAAACAGTGAACTCACTTCATGTGATAACACACAGCGTGGCACCTGCCATACCAGGACACCGTCCGCATAATGGGGATAGAACCTACCAAAATTCGCCATAGCAGCACTTCCTTCAAAGGAATGACGCCAGGCCTTCTTTATTATACAGGCTCTGTACCACTAAAGGTTGTGTTCGGTTCATCCGACAACCCCCGTCGCGAAAAGCTCACTCCCCATCGCCCCATTTAGCAGTAGCCCTTAAGCACTACTGGAGCGCACAGCTTTCGCCCGCTTTAATGCAATACCACATTACGCATCTCTTACGCTTAAAAATGCCCGGTCCACGTGGCATAATCTCAAAAACTCCAGGTGTCTCTCGACCACGGAGAATGTGCGGCTGCCTCGACAGCCACACATTAATCCGACCTTGCAGGTCAAAGCCCCTAAAAACAGGTCATTTAGACCTCGGACATGGTTAGACGAGTCCGTCAGAATTTAACAAGGGCTTCCCAGCCGCATACCCCTTTTTTTTGGGGGTCACAAGATAAATGATGAAAGCCAATAAAGCTCAACTTTCTTCATCTTCCAAATTATACTTTATTTTAATACAATTTTTGCACGATATTTCTTAGAAACTAAGTCCTTCTCTTTTACAGATGAAGCACGTGCTACACCCGTCCAGGATACGGCACAACGGAGACACAGGCGCAGACGTGTAGTAGGGACCTGTCGCAAGTATTCTTTTCAGATTAAGACCCTGCGTAAACCTTTTTTCACTGTCTCTTGTTGATATACATCCCCCCGGTTCCTTAATATAACCGAGGAGGAGGCTGGTGCTTTGGCATTGGCCGCACCAGAATTTTTGCGCGTACCTAGACACCAGGGGCTTAGGGCATTATTCTGCCCATTTTCATAAAGACCGAATACCTTAGGGAGTATTCGCGTCTCGAGTTAGGCCTTATATGCATCAGCTCCGAATCATGTCTTTGGTCAAATGTTGGGTTACCCGGCTCCTGTGTTTTGCTGCCTTACATTCCGCTTTCACGGCTAACGCGGCACTGTGGAGAACTCTGCGATTGTGCCCGGTTCGCCGGGCGAGCACCTCGAGAGAAAGCCAAAACCGATCGTCATGATATAACGAGAGACTGGTCAACCACTCGATGACTCACAGGAATGTTTAGGATTCCTCCGCATTAACGAAGGACCGGTTTTCGGTCAAGCACATACGCACCCCGAATTCGGGAGAGCACGGTGCCCCTAGGGGCTATATAGTAGCCCCACCCTCGAGCTCCTATGGCGAAGTGAAAGTGATAAAGCATTATAGTCCGGTTGCCTGGTTTGCTACGCTATCACCTCCTTAACAGGACCAAGACGTTGGATTAAGTGTGAAAAGGCGCTTTTCTTTGCAAACACCCCCGCACTATGTGCGTGGAGGTTGAAGCCAAGGACTGCCATCTTTCAGGTTATATACACATATACATAAACGGCCGCACAGGGAGTAGTCTACTACTTGAACGCACAAGTATAAAAAGCACTTATATTACATGGAAACATTGTTTTCACAAATCATACATGTCATTTAAACATAATATCCTTCGAAAGCATCGCTGCTCTATTAAACGAAGCGCCCGGCAGACTTCTTCAAAGTAGTGCTCGGCGGTACTCGACCTCCGTCCGAATCACAGGATGCAACGTCTGGCCTTCATCTCTGCCAGCTTTGTCTTGACACGGGCAAGATCCATCCACGCCTCCTCAAAATACACGCCGATCGCTTCATTGCGTCGACACGCTGCACCGCACCAAGAAACTGCTGCACTAAACCAAAATAGCTCTTGGCGGGGTCCGTCCGCCACAAGTGAGTCAAGACATGCTTCATGGCAAATCCGGACAATCGATTCAGCCCAGCCCATTCGCCAACCGATCGGTCAGCGGCAGAGGACGCCCGGACTATGGAATTGCGACCAATATAGCTCTTCCTTACGTGCCCCTTCGGCCCCGGAAGTGCTCAAGCGTCCGCAGCGCTTCGCCGCCAAGTCGAGATAAGCATCCTCTCGAACTCCACAATTTATCCAAGCGAGCATAATTTGGATATGTATATTTCCTCCGCAGCGAAATGGTTTTCCAGCCGCAATTGCCCGGCCTGACTCAGCTCCTCCTTGGCAGCTCTCAAAGCCGATTGGGCATTCTTGGATTCGGGCGGCCTTCTTTAGGCCCTCTTGTTCCGCTTGACGTTCCTTTTCAAGAACCGCGCAGCGATCGGTGGTATTCCTTAACTTTTTTGCCATATCGGCCATCTCCTCTTTGCTTCGGCAATGAGCAGCCCGTTAAGCTTCTAGCTCTTCGGCCGCCTTTACAGCCGCATTACTAATTCTGGCTTGCTCTTTCGCTCGGGCGAGTTCTGCCCGCAGCTCCTCCACAGCAGCGGCACCATCTGCATTAAGCATACGAACAATAAGACATGGGCGTCAAGCTCCCTTACAAGGTGTCCGCATAAAGGTCGCATACCTTGTGACTCGTCAAACCATTTATTGACCAGCGCGATGTCCGCATCCGCCTCGTCAAGTTGCCGCTTTAGTTCGGCATATTCAGCAGTCCGGCTGGCCTCGGACGCCCGCCACCTGTTCAGAGCGGCGATATGTTATAACTGAGAATTTGATCCTCGGCACATTGTCAATTTTGACAACATACCAACTCTCAGGGGCTACTATCTATACAGGTCGCATTTAATATGCATAACTGTCAGAAGGTACATCAATTTTGCGTACCTCAAACCCCGTCAAGAAGCTTCGACGGCTTCATGCAATCCGCTCTTCATGGATGCAATGCTTTCAATCACCGTACCCATTAGAGCACGGTGATCCTCTGAAATAGCCGCCGCCCGAGCAGATCCTTGAGCTCCTCCGATCAAGACGCCACTTGGCGCCGGACCTTCCGGCCCCGCCGGACTTGGGGGAACCCTCCGTGACGACACCTCCGGGTCGTCCGCCTCACATGAGGGTGCGACAGGTGGAGGCATTTCGCTCTCCATCATCTCCAAAAGAAGATCCCCCGAAGACGAGCTCTGCTGAGAAGGGCTGAAGTCCGAACCACAAGGTACAATTTCGGTTATCCTCATGAATAAATACAGGGATGTTCCTTATTTACAAGACCCCTTCTTTTTACTTACGGCTGGCTGGAGGGCTGAACCCTTGGGGAAATAATGCGGCTGGGTTACTTCCCGGTAGCGGACTCTCTGCCGAAGATTCCTTCCCTCTTTGAGGCCTTGACCTCCGGATCTTCCAAGCGGTCCTCTTCTCTCCTCGGAAGGTGGGACTCTTAATCCCTCCTTCCTTGATATCCTCCTTCGCAGAGGCGGTTGCTTCCCGCTCCCCCTTTGCCTTCTTCAAAAGGCGCGACCTTCAACATCTTGGTCAACATGGGATCCGGCGTGGTCTCCGGAGGGTAGCCGGACACCTTATTAACTTTGCCTTGGCTATCCACTCCTGTTCAAGAAACGACTCCTTTAAAGGGCATATATATATGAAATAAATGAATGAACAGCTTGTCCGGTTACAGGACTACTTACTTGAGTATCTGGGCGATTGCAGCTTAGTCCTGCGTCCTCGGTCAAGTCCGGACACTTCTCTTGTGATCCAAAGAATAGTTTATACATCTCCATGGGCGTCATGCCCATAAAATTTTGGAGAGCTCGTGGTCCCTCCGGATTGAATTCCCACAGGCGGAGGGGCGACGCTTGCAGGCTGAAGGCGCCGGATCACCATAACCTGCGCGCCATCGCAACCAGATTGATCCTCTTTCTGGAGATCTCGAATACGGCCCTGCAGCAGGGGAACGTCCCTGGACAGCCCCCTGTCGAGCCCCTTGTTGACCCATGATGCCAGCCGCTGTGGTGGACCTGAGCGGAAGGCAGGGAGCGCCGCCCATTTGGTGCCCCTGGGAGCGGTGATATAAAACCACTCCTGTTGCCAACCAAGCTCCTCTTGAAAAGAGACCTCGGGCCACGGAGCATCAACACATTTGCTTATGACCGTCCCTCCGCACTCCGCTTGCTGCCCCTTGATCATCTTTGGCTCCACCTTGAAGGTCTTGAGCCACAATCCAAAGTGGGGGGTAATATGGAGGAAGGCCTCACATACGACAATGAATGACGAGATATGGAGGATGGACTCGGATTCAAGTCATGGAAATCAAGCCCATAATAAAACATGAGCCCCGCACAAAGGGGTCCGTCGGAAGCCTAAACCTCAAGGAAGTGGGACACGAACACCACGTTCTCGCCGGGCTCGGAGTGGGAATGACCTGCCTGGAGCAGGCAGCCTATGCGAGATCTCGCGGTTATATACCTGGCGTCTCCCAGCTTTTAGCACATCTTCTTACGTGGACGGAGGAAGACATCCGCTGGTCAGGCCGGGTCGGAGCCAGACATCGTCGAAGGTCCGAAGCGCCTGAATCTGAAGCTTTGGGTGTTGGAACTCGAAGCGCGAGGCGAACTTGATGGAGGGTGTAAAGAAGAAGAGGGCCTTGATCTCATCATAAAGAGCTTGAATACCAAGAGCCCACCCCGTGGTCGATTAGGACTCGCCGATAGAGAGAAGGCAGGCCAACGGGCATGGTTGGGTTACCGCGTCCGTATTGATGAGAATCCCGGAATAAGGGGGCACGATCTACGCTTTGATAAGACGTGCCAAGGAAACCGCCTCGCTAAACACGCTGAGGTGGAACTATAAAAAACGATTCATATAAAGGCCTGGCTGTGGTGTGATGTCACGCCGCGGAATACGTCAGCAGATCTGTGCAAAAATTATTCTCTCTACTGTGTTATGTGGAACTTGTTTTGCGAGCGGACACTATCCTTGTGTTCAAAACATTCTATGAAGTATTCGGAGGAGGAACCCACCTCGCAATGCCGAAGATACCAACGCTACCGGACTCATCGTCATTGAAGCCTGGTTCGTGGGCTACCGAGGAGTCTGGACTAGGGGGAGTCCGGATAGCCGGACTATCGTCCTGACCGGACTCCAAGACTATGAAGATACAAGATTGAAGACTTCGTCCCGTGTCCGGATGGGACTTTCCTTGGCGTGGAAGGCAAGCTTGGCGATACGGATATGTAGATCTCCTACCATTGTAACCGACTCTGTGTAACCCTAACCTATCTGGTGTCTATATAAACCGGAGGGTTTTAGTCCGTAGGAAGAACAACAATCAGACCATAGGCTAGCTTCTAGGGTTTAGCCTCTTTGATCTCGTGGTAGATCCACTCTTGTAACACACGTCATCAATATTAATCAAGCAGGATGCAGGGTTTTACCTCCATCAAGAGGGCCCGAACCTGGGTAAAACATCGTGTCCCTTGTCTCCTGTTACCATCCGCCTAGACGCACAGTTCGGGACCCCCTACCCGAGATCCGCCGGTTTTGACACCGACAGACATCCTCTGTTTGATGGCCCATGGAGATGCTTCCTTCTGGCCTAGCGTGGTTACGAACATATTTCTTTAGGACTCCCATGAACCTCTCAAAGGGGTACATATTGTGTAGAAATACGGGCCCCAGAATGACAATCTCGTCGACTAGATGAACTAGGACGGGCGTCATGATATTGAAGAAGGATGGTGGGAACACCAGCTCAAAACAGAAAAGACATTGCGCCACATCACTCCTTAGCATTGGTACGATTTCTGGATCGATCACCTTCTGAGATATTGCATTGAGGAATGCACATAGCTTCACAATGGCTAATCGGACGCTTTCCGGTGAAGCCCCTCAATGCAACCGGAAGCAGTTGCATCATAATCACGTGGCAGTCATGAGACTTTAGGTTCTGGAACTTTTTCTCTGGAATATTTATTATTCCCTTTATATTCGATGAGAAGCCAGTCGGGACCTTCATACTGAGCAGGCATTCAAAGAAGATTTATTTCTCTTCTTTCGTAAGAGCGTAGCTGGCAGGACCTTCATACTGCTTTGGAGGCATGCCCTCTTTTTCGTACAAGCGTTGCAGGTCCTCCTGCCTCGTGTGTATCTTTTGTCTTCCCATACACGCCCAAGAAGCCTAGCAGGTTCACGCAAAGGTTCTTCGTCACATGCATCACGTTGATCGAAGAGCGGACCTCTAGGTCTTTCCAGTAGGGTAGGTCCCAAAATATAGATTTCTTCTTCCACATGGGTGCGTGATTGTCAGCGTCATTCGTAACAGCTAGTCCGCCGGGACCCTTTCCAAAGATTACGTGTAAATCATTGACCATAGCAAGTACGTGATCACCGGTACGCATGGTGGGCTTCTTCCGGTGATCTGCCTCGCCTTTGAAATGCTTGCCTTTCTTTCGACATTGATGGTTGGTCGGAAGAAATCGATGGCGGCCTGTGTACACATTCTTCCCGCAGCTTCCTGTATATACTATCGGTGTCAAGTAAACAGTGCGTGCATGCGTGGTATCCCTTGTTTGTCTGTCCTGAAAGGTTACTGAGAGCGGGCCAATCGTTGATGGTCACGAACGGCAACGCCTTTAGGTGAAATTCCTCCTTTTTGTGCTTATCCCACGTACGTACACCGTTTCCATTCCACAGCTGTAAAAGTTCTTCAACTAATGGCCTTAGGTACACATCAATGTCGTTGCCGGGTTGCTTAGGGCCTTGGATGAGAACGGCATCATAATGAACTTCCGCTTCATGCACATCCAAGAAGGAAGGTTATACATACATAGAGTCACGGGCCAGTGCTGTGATTGCTGCTCTGCTCCCGAAAGGATTAGTGCCATCCGCTCTTAAAGCAAACCATACGTTCCTTGGGTCCTTTGCAAACTCATCCCAGTACTTTCTCTCGATTTTTCTCCATCACGACCCGCCGTGGTGCTCTCAACTTCCCGCCTTTCTTACCTCACCGTGCCATCGCATCAACTTGGCATGCTCTCCGCTTACGAACAGACGCGTTTCAACCGTGGTATTATAGGAGCATACCACATCACCTTCGCAGGAACCCTCTTCTGGTAGGCTCTTCGTCAACATCACTGTGGTCATCTCGTCGATCTTATACCGCAATGCACCGCATACCGGGCATGCGTTCAGATCCTTGTATGCACCGCGTAGAGGATGCGATCATTAGGGCATGCATGTATCTTCTCCACCTCCAATCCTAGAGGGCATACGACCTTCTTTGCTGCGTATGTACTGTCGGGCAATTCGTTATCCTTTGGAAGCTTCTTCTTCATTATTTTAAGTAGCTTCTCAAATCCTTTATCAGGCATAGCATTCTCTGCCTTCCACTGCAGCAATTCCAGTACGATACCGAGCTTTGTGTTGCCATCTTCGCAATTGGGGTATAACCCTTTTTTGTGATCCTCTAACATGTGATCGAACTTCAGCTTCTCCTCTTGACTTTCGCATTGCGTCCTTGCATCGACAATGACCCGGCGGAGATCATCATCATCGGGCACATCGTCTGGTTCCTCTTGATCTTCAGCAGCTTCGCCCGTTGCATCACCATCGTGCACATCGTCTGTTTCCTCTTGATGTTCAGTAGCATCACCGTATTCAGGAGGCACATAGTTGTCATCGTACTCTTCTTCTTCGCCGTCTTCCATCATAACCCCTATTTCTCCGTGCCTCGTCCAAACATTATAGTGTGGCATGAAACCCTTGTAATGTAGGTGGGTGTGAAGGATTTTCCGTCGAGTAAGACTTCGTATTCCCACATATAGGGCATGGACAACACATAAAACCATTCTGCTTGTTTGCCTCAGCCACTTGAGAAAATCATGCACGCCCTTAGTGTACTCGGAGGTGTGTCTCACAACCGTACATCCATTGACGGTTCATCTCAAGGCATTATATATAATTATGTGTCAAAATCATTACGTAACATCATGAATAGATAATTAAGTGACCAAATTAATAGAAGTTCATCATCACATAAAAACCAAAGTACATACATAGTTCTCATCTAACAACATAAAGCTCTGCAGAGCATCTAAATTAATTAAACCATACTCAAAACTATGTAAAACATTTCAATGCGAAAACAAATGCGATCATAATCGCAACCAAGGTAACAACAGATCCAACGGCATAATGATACCAAGCCTCGGTATGAATGGCATATTTTCTAATCTTTCTAATCTTCAAGCGCATTGCATCCATCTTGATCTTGTGATCATCGACGACATCCGCAACATGTAACTCCAATATCATCTTCTCCTCCCCAAGTTTTTTTATTTTTTCCTTCAAGAAATTGTTTTCTTCTTCAACTAAATTTAACCTCTCGACAATAGGGTCGGTTGGAATTTCCGGTTCAACAACCTCCTAGATAAATAAAATCTATGTCACGATGGTCGGCATAATTTTCATAAACAATAAATGAACCAATAGTTATGAAAAGATAATATATACCACATTGAATCATAGATGTGATTTAGGGCGGATACCAAAACCATCGCACTATATAAGATGCAATAATAAAAGTAAGAAAATAATACAAGTATCTATCTAAACATACAAGTAAGAATATTTTTCCTTTCAGAAACAAGATAACAAAAAGAGGATCACCACGGTGGTGCCGGCGATGAGATCGGCGCGGGTGATCGACGGCGATGAAGACGGGGACGGGGCGTGACGGACCGTTAAACCTAGTTAAATATTGAGGAAAATGGAGCTTGGCGGTCGAGCTTGGAGAGGAGAAACCTTAAGTAGTGTGGCTCGGGCATTCCATCGAACACCTTGTGTGCATAGGAGGTGAGCTAGAGCACCACCAAGCCCTCTCCCTTGGCAGAAAAAAACAGAGCGGTGTGCTCTGCTCTTGCCGAGGGCTATATATAGGCACCATTAGCCCGGTTGGTGGCATGAACCGGACTAAAGGGAAGCCTTTGGTCCCGGTTCAAGCCACCAACCGGGGCTAATGATGGTGGGCCAGGAGCCAGGCCCATTGGTCCCGGTTCGTCCCACCAACCGGGACCAAAAGGTCCGGACGAACCGGGTCGAATGGCCCACGTGGCCCGGCCGCCCCCCTGGGCTCACGAACCGGGCCAAATAGCTCCATTGGTCCCGGTTCTGGATTGAACCGGGACTAGTGGGCTGAACTGGCCAGGGCCATTGCCCCCTTTTCTACTAGCGCTCGCGCATCACCCGTCTCACCTCTGGCTCGCCTCGTCGGATCCTAGCTCCGGCGAGCCCCACCACCACTAGAGGAGTTCCCTCTGCTGCTATTTCTCCCTCTTCGGCGAGCTTTCCCCCCTTTTTTCCCCATAGTTGCCTTGGCGTCCTTCCAGTTCCGCGACGCCCACTCTTGTCGCAGGGATGGACCACGGACGACGGACCGTGGAGCTGCAACCGGGCACGCCGGAAGCTGCAGCCGGTGGACTGAGGAGCTACAACCGACGATGGGTTGAGCTGCATCTAACGGCGCCGCGCCGACGGGCGAGCTACAACCAGCTGCTACCGGAGCTTCAACCATTGGTGGCGGAGCTGCAATCGGCGTTTGGGCAGCTGCATCGAGCAGGCGGAGCTGCAACCCGCGGGGGACACCGGTGCTGGAACCAGCACGGTGGCGAGCTGGAACCGGTGTATGTTTTTGCTGGAACTAGCTTTTCTTTTTGCTACAATCATTCTTTTGTTTGCTACAATCGAACCAATGGGAGTCTCTTCGCTGAGTTATTTTGCTGGAAACAATGTTTATTTTTGCTGGAACTAGCAATTTTGTTCGCTACAATCAACCACTGAAGTTCTCCCTGCTGAGGTTGATTGGTTGATTTTTGCTGGAACCGATGTCCTTTTTTTTGCTGGAACCTTATAAAGATTTTGCTTCAACCGACGACTGAGAATTTGTTGCCTTTTTTAGATCTTTTTTGGCTAGACATGACGGTAACCGACGGCTGCAGCGAGCCGGAGGCAGGATTTACGCTAGGATGCTGCAATCATGGCGCCCGCACGATGGATCCGATCGATCTGATTTGTTTATAAAGTTGCATCCATGGTGAATCTCTGGAATCAATGACTGCCGTGATACAATCCCGGCGGCCACGCGGGCAGGACCTCGCCAGAGCTCGTCAGGTACGGCCACAACGACGACAAGGAGGAGGAGTGGAGGTGTGCGCGCGGGAAACATGCGGATTTCCTTGTTTTTTTCTCGCGAGGTACAAGACACAGGGCCAAATCCAACGTCTAATCATGATTAGATTGGGTGGCTGCGGTGCGACCGGCCGAAACATTTGGGCCGGTGCGCCACGCCTAGTACTGGCCAAACAAAATTGGGAAACCGGCCTCGCTCACCCAAACTGGGATAGCATCTCATGTTGCCTGCTCCCGTCGCCCTGCTCCCATCCGTACTCTGCATCCTTCCTTTCACATCGAACGGTTTCAGTAATTTCTTTTCCATCCGTTCTTTTTCACTGCCAAAAAAATAAAGAATATCGGTCTAATCCTCATCCACCCATATACATGCAATCCTTTCCCACCCGTAATACACGGCAATGGCCTTGAGTCTATTACTCTATTCGCATCAGCCATGCCCGTGTCGCCGGCATCGGTCACACTCCCAGCAAAAGCTACAAGCTGCAAAAGACCTTCATCATATCGACGTACAGCTATGTGCCAAACCATGAACACAATCCCGGCCGACCGCACGCCCCCAGCCTGACGCCGCGAGCTGGCCTGCTGCCGCCGGCAGGCCTTACGGTGACCCATCCATACGTGCATGGCATCGGCCTCATTCATTGTCCTCCTCCGTTAGGTCCGACGCGGCCGATGACACAAGCGAGCCTGTGAGCCGGTCAAAGGATTTCCAGAGCATGGCGTTCTACTCGTCGAGCAGCACGAGGTTGCCGGAGTCGCCTAGGCGGAGCGCGGCCATGAGGGACGCGGGCGGTGGGGTGGCCCACTGACCGTCCTGTTGCCATCCTTGACAAAGACGCCGACCGACGTGAGGCGCAATGGTGAGGTGCAGTTGGTGATTGGCGCCGAACTACGGCCTCTCGTTTTGCCGGGACCTGCCATCACCGAAGCACGACCTCACGCTGTGGAGGGCTGCCGCCGCCGATTAATTCGTCTGTGCAGGTCTGGAGCTCCTCGAACGCATTGACGAACACTCCGGTCTAGGCCCTGCTTGCTTTAACAGGATTGCAGTCAACGACGGCATCTTCATCGCGGAGGAGCCCGCTTGGAACGCCGCCGAGCCGGCTACACTGTTGTGCACGCCACGGCCATGAACGAGCCGTACTCGTGCGGGTCAAGTCACCTCCAGGCTCCGGCATCGAGCGAGGGCTAACCTTGCCGCCCGTTGTGCCAGCCACGTTGCTGTTCACACCGAGTTGTCAATACGTGGCCTTGCTTGCATGGGTTACCTCGCAGGCTCGCACGGCTCCCTGTGCTCTCGGAGAAGAAAGTATGATGGTTGTTCGGGCGGTAGGACAGTCTGACGTCGCGCCCGGCATTGCTTGGGTTGTGAGTATACCTGGCCAAACCTCGGGCCCGACCGGGCTTCGGGCCGGGCCTAGCCAAGCCCGACACAAAAAACCCAGGCCCGGCCATCGGGCCTGTGTTTCTGGGCCCGAGCCCGGCCCGAGCATGTAAAAGCTCGTCAGGCTTCGGGCCAGCCCGGCCCGACTTTCAGAAAAATGCAAAAGCTATGGGCCTGGCCCGGCCCGGCCTTCGAGCTCAAAAACTAGGCCTGAGCCCGGCCCAGGGACAGCGTCGGGCCAGGCCGGGTCGGGCTTTTTTTGGCCGGGCCGGCCGGGCCGGGTTTCCCATGGCCAGGACTAGTTGTGAGCTAGCGCTGCGTTTAATTCCCGTCAAGTTGAAACTGAGAGGAAGGTGCAGACAGCATCGAAATCGAAGTTCTCTTTGGTATGTCGACAGAGACAAGGCACGCATAAGCTATCCTAAATCTTGCGATGCCGATTGCTCAAGAGAAAGTAAGAACTACGATGTGCACTCTGCAGCAGAGAGGCAGTGTGCATGTACTAATTAACTCCGTATTTGATGTTTGATAGTACGCATTATAATATGTTTTGGGGTGCATGGAATAATACACAAACAAAACAGAATGACACAAGAACTTTCACCCACATTTATTTCTGATTGGTACACGTTAAAAAGACTCAACTGACCGACCAATGCTCTCACACGTAGAAAAATAGAACACACTCACACGACACACACACACACACAAGCAAATAAAAGCAAGCAAGGAGCAGGTGGACATCGACCGCTTAAAACTAACAGGCAAGAAGCACACATATCAAACGAACTAGAGGTCTTGCATGCACGAAGAGACCTGCCGCGCGTGCTCACTAGCAGGCCTTTTCCCTGACGCACTGCACATTATTCTGGGCAGTTTTGCCCTGAGCCTTCCACTTCTTCTTCATCTCGCACATGCACGAGTGGCCTCCAAAGGCTACGCAGCAGTCCACTTGAACCTTGATCGTGCCCGTCGAAGTAATCCTGTCGGCAGTGGCAATTTTCATACCTCTTCCACAGCTCTCGTAGCACGCATTCACGACGTTCTGATCGACAACGCCGCACGTCGGCGCACCGCCGACGGCAGGTACCTTCTGGGCGGCAGCGACGGCGCACATCAGCGCGACGAGCGTCGCCACGGCAACGAGCCTTGGGAGCATTGCTGCTGCCATGAACAGATCGATGCAAAGATATAGCTGATGGAAGGTCGATGCACTCACTCACTACTTACGCCTGGTGTGGGTTATTTTGGTGTGGATGTCTGCCGGGGCTTTTATATATAGAGCTAGCTAGATAAGGCGTGGGCATTTGGAGTCCTAGCTGGACTCGATTAGACATCACGTGGCTACCATGCTTGATCACGTGGGCTATAAGTGGCTGATCACGTGGGCTATCTATCGCCACCTGACATATTCCTCATGCTTGGATCTAGATCTAATTATATTCCTCATTTCTAATTATATATATCTTTGGAGATCTTGATATTTTATTGTGCATGATGACAAAATCTCTGCCCATTGCTTTGGATCGTCCCATTTATTTATTTTATCCCGTCAGAGGATAACTGTACGACCCATGCTCTCGTGTGCACCGTCGTCGGGGATGCGCTGCGTCGACTCGCGTCTTCCATGCGTCTTCCAGTGCTGGAGCCGAGGCTGTCTAGGAGCGCGCTTGGCGGCGGAGCTCAAACGCGCGTGAAGAGGAGGCGGCACGCTGGACGCCGGAGCTGTCGAGGTTGGCAGTGGTGCTGGACGCGCTGGCCGAGGCGGCAAACTCCATCAACGGAGACGAGAACACCGGTTGTCCGGTTCAACGAGGCAGGAGAACAGAGCCGTGACCGGGATGGTTTTGTGAATGTCGGCGGCCGCGCCGGAGGTCAAGGACGCAGCCATGGCCCGATGGCCGACGATGGACACCGGCGGAGCTACAGCAAGACCAGATGAGAGAAAACAAAATACGTGTTCTTCTTTAGCTCGGCTCATCTCCGCCACTTAATTAGGCGAAAATTTCTTATTTGGCACTACCTTCAAATGTGGTTCCCTATTTGGCCTTGAAAAAAATTGTCTTCTGTGTTTGACATCTAGTCTTAATTTCTTTTTCAATATGATATTTCAGTGCATTGTGTTCACTAACGGTGTTAAAGACATCAAAAAACCTTTTTACCCCTGATGCATAAAGTGACTAAAAATCTATACATGACAATATCTACAGTTATGTTACATATTTGGTCATGTTAAATGACCAATTGAGACCACATAATTTGGTCAACGAACTGATTTCAATCCAAAAAGTTGTCCTCTGATTTTAATTCAAAAAATGGAAATTGGGCAGAAGCTCCCCCGTAATTTGATCCCAGATCTCTCTCTCTCTCTCACACACACACACAAAATATGCATCACAACATGAACGACTACCAGAAATATCCATGTTCACACATACATCACATTTAGGTTCACATTCACCACATAAATCGGTACTAGTTCACATGCATCGCATACTGTTTCACATATAAGGTCAAGTCCTCACATAAGCAGCACAAAACAAACCTCCAAAAGTAATCATGACATTAAAAAAACATATGAGAATCACAAGCTAAGCCTTCTTTTACTTCTTGTGCTTATTTTTTTTGAGCATCAGTACAGACACAAGCGCTCATATACACGCGCATACACTCACCCTCTATGGACGCACACACGCACACCCTACCCCTATGAGCACCTCCGAGATCGAGCCAGATATCATCTTGAGATTCTGAAGTCATCGAACGCCTCGTCGTCGATTTTAACGTCTCCTCCCACTGAAAACGCATTGCCGGAAATCCTGAAATAAATCCAGAAATAATGCGAGCACCAGGATTTGAACCCTGGTGGATTGGGGATACCACTGTCCACCTAACTAACTCAACCACAGGATGATTCGCACTTCTTGTGCTTATTAAAGGGCTTGCAGGGTTAAATATTTTTGCTTCTTGTGCACATGGCCGGCCGGAGAACGGAGTACCAGACGCAGCCCTATCAAGTCAGACCAATCAGGTCGAATCACACGGATTGTGTCCTTCTTTAGAACGGTGTGAGCCGTTGGATTTTGTATAGATACAAATCTAGGGAAACTCTGCGTGTGTTTACCTGAGATATTAACGCTGCTTTTGGATGAGGGGAAGCACGTGTGGTTGCATGCGTGCATTGGTTGTAATTTTTTTTCCATGAGTACACTTAGGCGTACAATAGATTTATAAAAAGCAAAATTTAAGTTACAAGAAACAACACTCGCTGCAAACAACGAGTATAGCACGACACCACACCCAAGCAACAACACCACAAAGCAAGGTACAACACAAAGGGCCTATCCTAATAGAAACTCAACACCGCATCTCGACCAACGTCAGACACCTCCGAAGAACATCAACTTCCGTGGAGCTTCACTTGTCGATGCACCATCCACTCTTATCACCTAAAAGAAAGTGGCAAGTGGGTGGCAGGACTCGATCCGGTTCGAGAAAGACGTCGTCTTGGACACACCGGCGACGAGCGTACATAGCGCTGCAGAGGATCAAGGAGGGCAGCTGCGAACACCGGAGGAGAGTGACAAGGAGACGGCCATGTCTCCAAACACAATGCTCCCGCCAGAGGACGCCATCGAGGACGCCACCATTTTGTCGATCCAACCAAATCGAGACTTCCGCCCGGAGACAGCCACAACTCCAAGTGAGGGAGGGAGGTGACGAGCACGCCTCCACGACACCTCCAAGGAAGGCAATGGCATCCGCGACTGTGTCAAATTTTGATCAAAGATTTAACTAACAAATATTAATGCATGTCATCAAATATAATATCATCAGAAACTATGTTGAAATACGAATCCAATAATATAATTGTTGGTGACATGCATTAACATTTTATTAGTTAAGGTCAAAATTTGGAACCAAATACATTGAGGACCAATAAATTAGGACGGAGGTAGTACTAAGTACCTTTTCAAGGGATTTTATTTTTTATTTTATATATGGCGCTCATATAGGCCGGCACAAGTTCCATTTTTCAAGGTCATGTTTTTATTATTTTCTCCATCTAGAAAAAGAAATGAAAGAAAAAATTAGTTGCCATAAAACTTAAATAAAGTATTAGTTCATTTAAAGGAAAATGTTGAGCCTGTTTTTGGAAACTGCTTCACGTGTATTACAAGATTGTACACATATTTTTGGAAACGTTTCATGTGTACTAAAAAATAGCAAGCATGTTTTTGAAATGATTCACCAATATTAAAAAATATTGTAAAATTATTTATCTTCATTTAGGACCACACGCACGCACAGTTATTGTGTATTTTCAGTGCATTCTTACGGTACACAATTATTGAAAAAAAAACAATGTTGTATTTTGAATATTCAACATGTATTTAAAATTATAGGGTAACGCTATTCTAAGTGTGAGCGTAGAATACTTATTCTACGCCCCCTAGTAACACTATATACAAAATCTAGTAAAACGGTGTATAAAATGTAGTAATTCAGAAAATATTTTTTTACTACCCAAGTTTATAATTTACTACAATTTTACGAAAAATACTATGTTTTTCATAGCATGCTACTATATTTTGTATGTACCGTTACTGGGATATAGAATAAGCTATTCTACACTCACGCTTAATTTAGTTTACTATAGATGTAGTTTTATATTTTATATATTAGGTATTCTAGATATAAAATGTTTTTCAATTTGACTTTCCGAAAAATTCATATGCACTACATTTTAGAGTGGAGGGAGTACAATCACTAGTAGAAAAGGGGGCAATGGTCCAGGTCGGGTCAGCCCATTAGTCCCGGTTCAATCCAGAACCGGGACCCATGGGGCATTGGACCCGGTTCGTGAGCCCCGGGTGCCGGCCGGGCCACGTGGGCCATTGGTCCCGATTCGTCTGGACCTTTTGGTCCCGGTTGGTGGGACGAACCGGGACCAATGTGCCTCGCCCGAAGCCATTTTCCATTGGTCCTTGGTAGCTTGAACCGGGACCAAAGGTTGCTTTTTAGTCCCGGGTCCGTGCCATGAACCGGGACCAATGAATTGCCTATATATACCCCACGCTCGCGAAAGCAGAGCACTTCACCGCTCGCTTTTTCTCGCTCGCCGTTGGAGAGCTTTGTGATGCTCTAGCTCACCTCCTATGCACACGAGGTGTTCGATGGAATGCCCGAGCCACACTACTTAACTTCGCCTCCAAGCTCGAACTCCAAACTCCATTTTCCTCAATATTTGTTTAGTTTCAGCGATGCATCACGTCCGTCTCCGTCTTCACCGCCGTCGATCGCCAGCGCCGATCTCATCGCTGCACCACCGTGGTGAGCCTCTTGTTCTTATCTTCTTTACGAAAGAAAAATATTCTTACTTGTATGTTTAGATAGATACTTGTATTATTTTCTTACTTTTATTATTGCATCTTATATAGTGCGATGGTTTTGGTATCCGCCCCCGTCGGTATATATTATATTTTCATAACTATTGGTTCATTTATTGTTTATGAAAATTATGCCGACCAACGTGACATAGATTTTATTTATCTAGGAGGTTGTTGAACCAGAAATTACAACCGACCCTATTGTCGAGAGGTTAAATTTAGTTGAAGAAAAAACCAATTTTTTGAAGGAAAAAATAAGAAAAATTAAGGAGGAGAAGATGATATTGGAGTTGCATGTTGCGGATGTCGTCGATGATCACAAGATCAAGATAGATACAATGCGATTGAAGATTAGAAAGATAAGAAAATATGTCATTCATACCGAGGCTTGGTATCATTATGCTGTTGGATCAGTTGTTACCTTGGTTGCGATTATGATCGCATTTGTTTTTGCATTGAAATGTTTTACATAGTTTCAATGTATGGTTTAATTAATTTAGATGCTCTGCAGAGCTTTATGTTGTTAGATAAGAACTATGTATGTACTTTGGTTTTAATGTAATGATGAACTTCTATTAATTTGGTCACTTAATTATCTATTCATGATGTTCTGTAATGATTTTTTACACACTTAATTATATATAATACACGCAGATGAACCGGCAATGGATGTCCGCTTTGATGCAGCCACCGAGATTGGAAAGGACACATATTATGGTTACATATAGTGGACATATGGAAACAAAATAAATAATGCAGAAAATATAACAAAAAAACTGGAAACAAAATAAAAATAGCAACAATAAGTATTTTGTTGTAAGTAGAAACAAAATAAAATAAATAAAGCAACAAAGAAAACAAAAAAACAAAAAAAATGTTTTCAAATTTGAAAAGTAATGGCACTAACAGAAAGTTTATAATTTTTCTAAAACTAAAAGCAAAAATAATTAAAAAATAAAGCAAAAAAAATAATGCAAAAAACAAAACAAAAAAACTGGAATAAAAATAAAAATAATGCCACCTATTGGGCCACCACGGCATGAATACGACTAAAAACCCAACCTGGGTCAGGATTCAGGCCCGTAGAAGGCCCAATAGGCCCACAGGCAGCACAGTGTGATATTAGGCTCGTAAGCCTGCATTTGAGAGGAGCTCGATAGGGTAGCCGCAGTGGGGCTTATAAACCACTCCGAGCCCCTCTCAACTAGCGAGGTGGGACTAAACTTTTGGTCATGACGCTGGCAAATAAGAACCTTTGGTCCCGGTTGGTGCCACCAACCGACTAAAGGGGTGCATTAGTATCGGTTTGTGGCAAAGAAGCTGGAACCAATGCCCCATTTTAGTCCCGGTTGGTGCCACCAACCGACCAAACGCCGCTTCCCGCCCTTTGGGCTGCCGAAAATTGGCCTTTGGTTCCGGTTGGTGCCACCAACCGGGACTAAAGGGGGCATTGCACTACTAGGAAAATGGCTAAAGATAGGATTGACACTAATGGCGCACTGAAAAGTGGTGCGCCACTACTATATACTAATGGCGCACTGGTGGAGATACGCCATTAGTGTGGAATACACTAATGGCGCACTGGCAGAAGGTGCGCCACTAGTAAAACAATTTTTTCATTTTTCAAACATTCTAATGACGATCCGGGCAAAGTCGTCATTAGTAGTTAGAACTACTAATGGCGCCTTTGGAGACAGAGTGCACCAGTAATTTTTTACTTTTGGCAAAAACGTATTCCTCTCCTCCCTTCCTCCCCACTCAAGACGCCCCCTCCGCCCCAAATGCGCCGCCGCCTCCCCTCCGTCTGGCGCCGCCGTCGACCCAGCCGCCCCACGCCCTCCGTCCCCCCTGCCCCGCCGCCCGCCCCGCCCCCACGCCTCGTCCCCTCCGTCCCCTGCCGCCGCCTGACCCCGACCCCGCGCCCCACGCCCCATCCGTCCCTCCGTCCCCGCCGCCGCCCGTCCCCACCGATCTCCGTCTGTCGACCATGGGAGCCGGCCAGACTGGAGGCAAGGCGCGGCAAGGCGACGAGAAGAAGATGGCCCACCTCCTCCTCCGCCCGCCTCCGCCGGAGCCGGGCCGCACCAAGGGCCAGGACCCCATCCACCCTCGCCCCACCCCGACGTCCGCTACCAGACCGCCTGTGTATTTCTTGTTTCTTAGAGAGCATCTAAGTGAGGTGGCCACAAGAAAGTTTGGAATGCACTTCATTTTGATACAACTATGAAAGTTTTTATAGAAAACAGAAGAAAATTTTGGAAAGTTGGATAACTATGAGAAAAAAGTGGCAAAATAGAGTTAGAGTAGTGAGAAAAAAGTTGAAAGGATGGAACATTAACTATGATTTGATGCCTCTGTTTCATGATTTTTTGGATGTAGGAAGACTTAACTATGGCATTATTACTTTGTTGCCTAAAGGGAATGATGATCCAAAGATATAGGCCTATATGTTTGCTAAATGTTCCTTTAAACTGCTTTAACAAGATACTGAAGTCATTCGTAAATGAATTGCCTTGTTTTCTTGATGGCTAATGGTCCAGGGGTTTCGTTTCCTCTTTCCAGCGTTTGGACATTGCGCAAATTTATTATTTGTCATCTGCTCCTTGCATATTCGCAGATGGTTAACCTGGCGAACTGTAGTTTCTGAAGCTGTAGTCGCTATGCCATATGGGCTCATATAAATCTCACTGGATAGTGCTGGTGTGTTTGTTGCAAACTTGCAATGTCAATTCACTTGCGGTCCTTATGATGTCACCTGAGAATGCTGGTGCTTTCTTGGTATTCTTGGTGTGCCACTTCACTTTTGTTCCTGATAATCTCATCGATAATCTATGCCGTTGCTTTCGACCCAGCGATGGTATACGATTGCAAGTTGCACCACTTTGTGCAATTCTTTTGTGTGATGAACTGATAAGTTCTCGGCTGAGGTGCCCTGTTACACGCCGTACGCCTGTTGTCGTTGAATTTTTATCTCTGTTGGCCACTTGCAAAACCTAAGAGAAATTTATTAGCGGCCACTATGCTTTTGCTTTGTTTATTTGTGCATACCTGGCAGCGCCTCCACCCGCACTACTTTTTGGCTGTTCAGTGTGACTGAATTATTTTGAAAACCGGCACGGCATATCGCATATGCGTTCACGTGCACGCCCGTATATTAAGTTTGAATTATTGGAGGATGACCACGATGAAACTATGATGCAATATGGTAGTGATGATGAAGATCACACTGGTCACAATATTGGTGATGATGACGAGTAGTTCTCGTGTGTTCACGTCTCTAGATTTTATCTCATGTGTTCACATCTGTCTTAATACCTTGCCTTGCCTTTTTCGGTTTTAAGGGTACTAATTGGTCTCTTCTGCTGCTTAATTATCAGAGATGGCGGGAAGCAGCCACCGCTGCTCTGCGACACCGCAGTACGAGTTGGATGCTTCCGAGTTCTTCACTATCATACATGGGACTTCAGTATCATCCATGACGCAGGTATATAAAATGAGAGATCTCCCCTAGATTCACCCATCTCATTATGATATCTGTTGTTTGCCTACATCACTCATTGTCCCAAACTGCAGAGGCTGTCTGACAGTTTTAAGAACATGCTGATGGGTGAAGATCCGCCAAATAATGTGAAGGTGCGACAGCCGGGCAGCGGGTTTCGCAGGCTGTGGGATGTGGAGTTGGTGATCAAGAAGGGCCACATGTACTTGTCTCATGGGTGGGAGAAGTTCTACCGTGCCTACGACCTGCGGCTGGGGTACTTCCTTCTCTTCAGTTATGACGACGACGCCACCATGCTCATCGTGAAGGTGTTCAACGCGACTATGTGTTGCATGCGCTACGCTGAAGATTATGATGCCGGTACGTTCTGCCTCTTCTTATTCCTCTACATTTGGCTTTGGCTCACATCGATTGTTAACAGTCATTGTTGTATTTGGACAGGTAATGGGAGCAAGAAGAATGACAATGGCTACAGCCAAAGCAAGGCGACCATGGCATGTAGCGAAGCAAAGAATGACCATGGTTGTAGCGAAGCAGCAATGATTCGGGTCAGAAGCGAAAGCAAAGAACGATTTTGGCAGCAGCATAGACAACAAGAAGGATGATCCGGACTGGAGTGCGGGAGAAGAGGAGCAGAGTGGGGATGAGGAGCTGCAGGATGACGATGGGCATCGGTGAGGATGACCTAAGCTGGTGGTGGCTGACCAAGGGCAAGAGCTGGTGGTGGCTGACCATGGGCAAGAGATGGTGATGGCTGACCATGGGCAAGAGATGGTGGTGGCTGACCATGGGCAAGAGATGGAGGTGGCTGAGGATGACCTAGTGATGGGCGTGCCTGAAGGTGGCCTCGCGATGGTGGTGGTGCTGACAATGACCACGCACCGGTGGTGGCGCCGGCGATCCCACAGTTGGGCGACATGACCACGCCAATTGAGGTATAAGACTACATCCCACTGCCTCCACCGCCTCCACCGCCTCGCCGCTCTTGGCGCATCAGGCTGAGGAAGGAGAAGGAGAAGAACAATGCATGAGAACTGAACTTTGTCAGGTATGTCAGATCTCCAAAATGATATATATATATATATACTTAGTTACCTATGTTATCTCTAATATGCTTAGTTTCCTATAGGTTAGCTTCATTTTACCTAAGTTGGCTCTAATATGCTAACTTAGAGCTTATATGCTTAGTTTCCTATAGGTTAGCTTCAAAATAACTTATGTTAGCACAAAATGATCAAGTTTACATAATAAGCTTATAGTCTTTTTCTTATTCTTCTTTTTTTCTAAAATGACATAGGTTAGCTTCATTTTACCTAAGTTGGCTCTAATATACTAACTTAGAGCTTATATGCTTATTTTTCTATAGGTTAGCTTCAAAATAACTTATGTTAGCACAAAATGATCAAGTTTACATAATAAGCTTATAGTCTTCTTCTTATTTCTTTTCCAAAATTCTTCTTATTCTTCTTGTAGTGTTCTTCTTCTTCTAGTATTCCTCTAGTCTTCTTCTTTTTCTTCTTCTAACTTCTTGTTTATCATTTTGCAGATTTGATTTAATTCACGGAAGCTTGCATGGATGGAGTGCTTCTTTTCCATTTATGTTTTTATTTTGTATCAATGTGAAACTTTTGTGAATTGATGGATAACGGTGTTGGATGAACAATGTGAAACTTTTGTAATATGTAACGATGGAACTTGTGTGTTGGCTATGTATGTATATATGATGGAACTTGTGTGTTGGCTATGTATGTATATATGATGAAACTTGTGTGTTGGCTATGTATGTATATATGATGAAACTTGTGTGTTGGCTATGATTGTTATATGGATGCTTGTTGTATATATATATGTGTTGGATATCTCATAGGTGAAATAGTGACCTGAGATTAAGAAAAAAAAATTAAAAAAATTGTTACTAATGGCGCATTACAGTGTGGTGCGCCATTAGTATAGCAGACACTAGTGGCTAACCGTGGGCAAAACTAATGGCGCACTGCCTGGTGCGCCATTAGTATACCAGATACTAATGGCGCACAAGTGGTGCGCCATTAGAAAAAAATTCTAGTGGCGTGATACTAATGGCGCACCAGTGATGCGCCATTAGTAGGCAAAACTGATGCGCCATTAGTAGCCCTTTTCCTAGTAGTGTTGGTCCCGGTTGGTGCCACGAACCGGGACCAAAGGCCTGGGTATATAAGTAGCACTTAGGAAAATTTGACGAACTCATCGCCAGTTGCCCCCGGCCCGCCCGACGACGCCGAGCTCATCGACGCCGCCAGGCTGCCCAGATCGACGCCGTCCGCTGCCCCGACGCCGCCCGTCGTAAATCGCCCGTGCCTCGCCGTCGCCGTCGGCGATGTCCCAACCCAGGCGCCCAGCGCCATCGCCGCCCAGACGCAAATCCCCATCCCATGGCGCCACCGCCTCTGGCTCGGGCCGGCCCCGACCTCGCCGTCGCCGACGCCGCCCATAGTGAGCCGTCGCGCCCCTGCCCTGCCCCCTGCCGCAAAATAAATAAATATATATATGTATGTATGCTTTTTTTGTATGTATGTATGCTTTTTTTGCTAGCTAGGAAAGTATGTATGCTTTTTTTGTATATATGTATGTATGTATGCTTTTTTTGTATGTATATATGTATGTATGTATGCATATATGTTGATGAAATATGAACAATGCATTAGGCAAAACCTTTACTTTTTTTCAAAATTTTCTATTTGAACATTTAGAAAAAACAAGCAATACTAAAAGAATGAGAGGAAAAAGGAAAATAAGAAGAGGAAGAAAGGAGGAGAAGAGGAGAAATAAATAAGAAGAGAAAAAAGAAGAAAAAGAAGAGGAGAAGAAGAAAGGAATAGACGAGAAGAAGAAAAAAATATATTCTATTTTTCCTTCTTCTCCTCTATTCCATTCTTCTTCTCCTATTTTTTTTCTTTTTTTCTTCGATCTTCTCCTCTATTCCTTTTTTCTTCTCCTCTTTTTATTTCTTCTTCGTTTTCTTATGTTTTATCGGGTCTGTCGTCGTCGATAACTTCAACACGTGGGGTGGGGTCGATATACCTCCCCGATAATATTATTTTCATGTACGTATGTCGTGGTCTATATAAACTCCCGATAACTTCAACACGTGGGGGGGTCGATATACCCCCTCCCGATAACTTCAACACGTGGGGGGGTCGATATACCCCCTCCCCGATAATATTATTTTCCCATGTACGTATGTCATCGTTGTCGATATAAACCCCTCCCGATAACTTCAACACGTGGGGGGGGGGTCGATATACCCCCTCCCAGATAACATTATTTTCCCGTGTATTTATCTCGTCATTGTCGATATTACCCCCTCCTTGAAGCGTTCTCGAGGCCACCCCAAACCCTAGCTAGAGAAGCAGCGTCGAGGCCACTAATTAATATGATTCCTTACTGTGATTAGCTAGCTAGTTCTACGTTTGCCACTAGCTAATATATCCATCTGTCATGTTTGAATAATAATTGCCATGTTATAAATATTTGTAGAAACTATGGACACCCCCGAGACGAAGCACAAGAAGCGTTGTTGGGGGACATAATCGCACAAGGAAGTGATGTCGTCTTCTCGTTTCTGAACGACACCGATGGTCTGGAAGGACAGGTTGAAGAAGCAGGCTATGATTATGATGGCTCAAATGACCCAATGACGGTGCAAGAAGGAGACCGTGAGGACGGCTCCGGTGACCCAATGACGGTGCAAGGAGACCGTGATGACGGCTCCGGTGACCGAACCGAGTCTGGCCAGGTATTTATATTAGTTAAGCCTGTACTAACTAGCTAATTGATGCATTCATTGTTTTGGTATATGTACACATATTAATTAACTCTCGTCTTTCTTCTTTTTCTAGCCCTCCGGATCGAGCACAACCGGTAAGGAGACGAGGCCCAAGAAAAGTTAAGCTCGGATGAAAGGTTTGAGATCACAGCAATTGCGCGCGACGGCGAACCGATTGAACCCATCCGGACAAAGAACGCATTTGCTGCTCAGTGCGGGGTTCTCGTTAGGGACAGGATCCCGATCAGCATCCACCAATGGTATAAGCCTAAACACGAAGACCCTGAGGTGTCTTATGTCAATGATATGCAGAAAGATGATCTTTGGACTGAGCTGAAGGCAAATTTCACCCTACCGCCAGAGGAGGATCCGGAGAAGCCAGTTATAGAGCAATTAATCAAGTCTTTTTCTCTTAAGAAGATGGCAGGCCTATTCAGGAGATTAAGCTTGAGCAGGGACAAGTAACCGTCTTAGACTCGAGACGAAAAGATCCCACGGAGTATGCGGACTTGACTGAAATTCTAGAGAAGTAAGTTAAACCGATCATTATCGCACCATATCGGCAACTTTGTTCATTTCGTGATATCAAGTAATTGTTTTCTTTGTCTGGCAGGGTTTGGGAAAAATTCACCTCAAAAACTCCGGGACTGCCGAAGAAGCTGCAATTTAGATACCCGAAAGTAAGTACTACAGTAGCATGTTCCACGCATCTCCTAGTGATTCAAGCGCTAGTTTATCAATACCATTTAACATGCTTACTAATTATCAGTTTGATTGACCTCTATTCCTTGTAAAGTGGTTGTGGCAGGAACAAGTGAATATTTACTGTGGATACTACGTTTGCGAGTCCATCCGCCACACGACCTGTGAGCGGGGCTACTCTGACAAACAATATGAAGTGCGTAAATAATAATATTCACAATTTTATTTTATTATTATCATTTGTGTTCAGTTTCATTTATTCATATATATGTATTGACCCCCTTCTTTAAATTAGATGTTTCGGATGCGGGATGAACTACTACCACCAGATCGTATGCGAGCAATTCAAGAGGAATTGGCGGCATTCATTCTTGACCACGTGATCGCTAAAGACGGAGAATACCATGTGGACCCTTAGTTTGTTTGGAATTAGGAGATTATATTGTAAGAGATAATTATATTGTATATATGTAGCCAGTAGCGTCGGATAGATATACGAGAACTTGTTGTTCGACCAATCTCTCAGAAAAGGAGAGGTGGTCGATATCACTTCTCTCTGTATGCATATATGTTCATGACGATCTTCTGTTTCGTTCATTTGCTTACTAGCTAGCTAGAATGTCTAGTTCTCTGTATATATATATATATATATATATATATATATATATATATATATATATATATATATATATATATATATATATATATATATATATAGTACGTAGCGTCGACCAAACACGGAGATAAGAGAGGACAATTCTCTCTATTAATTAGCTAGCTAACACAAACACCTAAATTAACCCCCAAAACCCCTAAACCCCCTCAAAACAAAAAACAAAACACCAGCCAATCGAAATCTTGACGCGTGAAAGCCTTTTGGTCCCGCTTTATGTCACCAACTGGGACCAAAGGCCCCCCTGCCTGGGCTGCCCGCAACGGCCACGTGGATGCCCATCTGTCCCGGTTCGTGTAAGAACCGGGACTAAAGGTGGGAGGCATTAGTAACGACTTTTTAGTTCTGGTTCAAGAATCGGGACTAAAGGCCCTTACGAACCGGGACAAATGCCCTGTTTTCTACTAGTGAATTCTAGCTCATTAATCTATGAACGGAGGGAGTACCACCCTGGCAAAGCTTGGATCTGGATGTACTCATGTCTAATTATGTATATTCTTGGACTTCGTGATATTTTATATATGTGCATGATGACAAAATCTCTGCTCATTGCTTTGGATCGTCCCGTTTATCTATTTTATCTTCTGAGAAGATAATTGTACGACCCACGCTCTCTTGTGCATGCATTCCATTGTGCGTTTATATGTGGAAAAAAGCTATCCTTGTTTGAATATGTGTAGTATGGTCACGTACTGTTGACCGATCTTGATGGCTGTTGATTCCGACCGACTACCTCCTATTTTATCAGGATCAATCCTGTACCATACTGTTCCTGACATTTCATCAACTAGATTATCAATCCTTCTGTATGCCTGCCTGCACACGTATATACTACTGTTAATATTCTCTCCGTCTCCAAATAAATCTATTGGTAGCTTTGGTCAAATTAGTTTTTTCACCAGACTTATACAAAAAACTACTAATATTTGGATTATCAAATTAACACCGTTAAGTTCAATAATGTACTAATTTAATTTCATTAAATTTTTTTCTATAAGTTTGGTCAAACAACTAGTTTGACTAGCCCCTGCAAAAAGAAAAACTAGTTTGACTAGAGTTACGAATAATAGATTTGTTTTGAGACAAAGCCAGTACTAAGTATCTCAAGACATACACATACTATACAACAGTTATACATACTACTCCCTCCGTCCCAAAATTTTTGTCTTAGATTTGTCTAGATACGGTACATTCATATTTAGACAAATCTAAGACACGAATTTTAGGACGGACGGAGTATTAATGAATTCATCATGGAAAAACATAATATTAATTAATAGTTATGTCGATAGTTTCCTTTTATCGCTAACCATAACTAATTAATATACCCCACAAAAAAACTAATTAATAGTTATGAAGACATACACTGTAAGGCCTTCCCTTCGAGGAAGTCTGAATTATTGCATACTAGTCCCTGGAACAGTAGCTGAACAACTCACGTAATAGCATCATGATCATACTTTGAATATATTACAGGACCAAAAGTCACTTACATTAAAAAGGCTCTCAAGCCTGAAAAGAGTACATTGCAGCGGCGAAGCAGACATCCCATGCCTACAGGCAGGGGCGGAGCCTGGCTACAGTAAATAACAGTGATCAACAGTGTAAAAACGCTACAGTCTACAAAGGAATAAATCCTCACGCCCCGGACCCAGGCCCCCCGACCTGGGGCCTATATCCGCTACTGCCTACAGGCAGCTTGCACTAGTAGGAAAAGCAGCATGCCTAAGCCCTGCACCGCTCGAAGCCCTAGCGTGTTGTGAAGCAGTAGCTCTTGCACGGGACCTTAGCATCAACCGTATGTGCATTGTATCGGACTGCCTGAAAGTGATCAACAACCTGTCACGACCTATCTTGTTGTTTCACAGATCAAGACGACAATATCCTCTCTTTTTTTTTCATTTGAGAAGACGGTGTTTAGACATGAAAGAAGGAGCTCCGATGGCGAAGCCAATCGACTGGCTCGTAGCAGTGTAAGCCAAGGAACTGAACGCCGTCCGTGGCTCCTGAATCCTCCGACTGATTTGTGTATTCCTAAGGATATATTATTAATAATGAATAAAGAGTGGTCGAACACTAATAAAATATATATGTTCGCTAAAAAAGTTTTGCACGTACCTTTCCCTAAACAATGCTTTTTTAGGGGTATACCTAAACAATGCTTACTGGTACGTTTCCTAAAAAGCAAAGCTTTGCAAGTATTCCCTACACTAGTATACTAGTATCTATACCAAAATCAAGAAGATTACGTACTTCAAATAAAAATTTCTAAATTGTAGTACTTGATGTTTGTTAAAAGAACTAGTGCTAAAAAATATTTAAGAAAGAAAAATGTGTACGAAAACCCCGTACATGAACATATATAGGATTTTGAACTTTTTTAACCCATGAATTTTTTGTATACATCAACTTATATTTCTAAATCCATGAATATTTTTAAACACATGAACATATAATTTTCTTGAATACATGAACACTTTTTTGAACCTCGTGAACAATTGTTTGAATCGACGGACCTATTTTTTAATCCATCAACATATTTTTCGGAACCCATGAACATTTCTTTTGAATCTGTGAACCTTGTTCTGGAATCCTTGAAGATTTATTGATTCTGCAATCAAAATTTTCGAACCTTGTGGACATATTTTTAAAACTTCATGAAAAATTTGTAAATATGAATGAAACATTCTCCGAATCAATCAACACCATTATGTTGAACCCAAGAATAATTTTTTGGACCGCATGAAAAAGTTTTCAAACTATGTGAATAATTTTTGAATATGAATGATAATATTTTCTGAATCCACGAACGTATATTTTGAACCCAAGAACAATTTTTTGAACCTCGTGAACTTTTTCTAAAACTACGTGAAAAAATATTAATTATGAACGGAACATTTTTGGAATCCATGAACATATTATTCTGAACCCAAGAACAAAATTTTAAACCTCGTGAACATTTTTTGAAACGACGTGAACAATTTTTAAATATAAAAAAAACATTTTTAAAATCAGGAAACTTATTAATTTGAACCCAAGAATATTTTTCTCAAACCACGTGAACAATTTTTAAATATGAAAAAAAACATTTTCCAAATCCATGAACGTCTTATCTTAAACCCAAGAATTTTTTTAAAAAACTCGTGTCCCTTTTTCTAGATCCATGAGCCTATATTTTAAGTCCATGAACCTAGCGAATCAACCTGTGGTTGAGTTGGTTAGGTGGACAGTGGTATCCCCAACCCACCAGGATTCAAATCCTGGTGCTCGCATTATTCCTGGATTTATTTCAGGATTTCCGACACGCTTTCAGTGGGAGGAGACGTTCCGTCGACGACGAGGCGCCACGGTGACTTCAGAATCTCAAGATGACATGCCGGCTCAGTCTCTCGGAGGTGCTCATAGGGGTAGGGTGTGCGTGTGTGCGTTCATAGGGATGAGTGTATGCGCGTGTATATGAGCGCTTATGTCTGTACTGATGCTAAAAAAAAGGCCATGAACCTATATATTTTAAACTGCGCGGAAAAAAATTAATATCAAAAAATTAAAAGGGAAAAGGAAAATGTAACAAAAGAAAGAAAACATAAAAAAGGGAATAGAAAATGAAATAAAAGAAAAAAAGTAATAGAACAGCAAAAAGGAAAAACAAGAAAGAAGAAACATAACAAAACCAACTTAGAAAGTTAATATTTGGGAACATTGGCAAAGTGCCAAATGTCATAATATTGGGGCACTTTGGCAAAGTGCCCCTAATTGTAAGCTTTTAGGGCACTTCTAAAAATGCCCCAACAAAGTGCCTCTAAATTTTGGCCGTGGTGTAGTGGCAGCTCGATCAATGCACTCCTTCACCGCTTATGCCCGAGTTATTTATCTACGGAGCACTCCTTTATAGACCTTGATAAGTTGGAGTCCTAGCTGGTGTGCAGGACTCAATCGGCCAGCACGAGGCAACTTGATCATGCCATCGATCATGTGTACTACCAATCGCCACCTAGCACGGGATATTATTCCTCATGTCGCGCTCCTTTCATACATGACGAATCACGTATTGCACATTAGCTACCAATCGCCATCTATCCTGCTATAAATGGATCTCATGTTTTCAAGGCAGGATAATG
This sequence comes from Aegilops bicornis, assembly GCA_021605145.1. Taxonomy (NCBI): domain Eukaryota; kingdom Viridiplantae; phylum Streptophyta; class Magnoliopsida; order Poales; family Poaceae; genus Aegilops; species Aegilops bicornis. Next base: position 830,918,733 of record CM038670.1, read on the forward strand.
GATCTCGTGATCATAGTGAGTTAGGCACACGTCGTTATATATGCACTGAGGGTCCAAGTGAGCTGAGGAATATCGTCGTGCATTCGTGCCTGTAAGCACATCCCCTCCCCGATTGTTGTGGACACAAAAGAAAATATAAGAAGTGAAGGTGGGTGCAGTCACACTCCAGTGCTTGCTTTATTAAAACATGGCACTTCTACGCGAGGTGTGTGGTGACATGATGCGACGGTTCACAAGGCGGCATTCATTACATTATTACATCATTATAAATATTAAATGTATTTATCTAGTTTATCTAAATATGCAAAAATATTTGTAACTAATAATCATTTTGCCCACTTAAGAATCACTTAAGCTTAAGCATCTCACTGTGGTGATTATGTGCACCGATGAAATTCCTAAAATATAGAAAAATGAGTAATGATGACTGCCAGTTATTCAATAAAAGTGGCATGTTCTTATCTACTAACTGCATTTGTTTTATGAAGATGCTCGGATGGAGGAGCAAATGGTTTCATCCTGAATTATTTTTACATCAGTTATTATATTCTACTAATACATATTCCACCTCGGTCCTCACATGACCCCGTCAGAAACAAGTTCGTTCTAGGTATCCATGTACTCGTCCAAAAAAAATCCCCACAAAAACAATAAGTTCCAAAACCCCGGGTTCGCTTTTCCTGACAGAAAATTGAGCGCCTTTTCACTGAAGTTGTGCGCGTGCTCCATCCATCTTCTGCGGTGTAAACTTCACTGTACCTGGTTCACAGAGCTGTTCATATGAAGACTGCGCACTTCATGTGTTCAGTTCTTGAGTGTGCTGCTTCCGTCGAGTACATCCACGAAATGAATTTGTTTACTTCCTGTGTTCTACTCCCATTTCAGTCTTTTACGATGCTATAAAACGGGGTCACAAGCATTGGATATACATATTGTAAAAAGAAATCGGCGATACATGAGCACGTCCTAGTGTGACTTCTCGGTTCTCTGCACTTCTCGGTTCCGCAGTAATTCGTGTAACTGACAAACGAAAGAAACATTACTCAACAAGGTAGTAAGAATATCATCACCACTTCCACAACTTTATATGTCAAAATGATTTTCCAACCGATTGCATGCATCTTGCAGAAAGAAAAAAACAACGATTGCATGCATATTTACCGGCTCTGAACTTCTGCCGAAAACAAAATCTTCAGGCCCAATGAGATGAATAGGCCGTCCAAGTCGGCAAGCTAGCTCCAGGCAGACCGCCCGTAGGTAGTAGCTTCCCTCGCAGACCCCGCACGACGCCACGTCGATCCCGTGGGTTGTTTGGGTCGTGGCAGCCGTTTGGCCTATAGTACGTTATCGACTGCGCCAACTGTTCAGCCTCCGGTCGAAATTTGGTTCACGGAGTCATTTAGGCGTGGGTGGTCTGCGGCTCTGCGCATCGACCGGCGTCATGTAGGGCACACCAGTATTGCATCCGCAAGTTAAGCTGGCGCACACAAGGGCCATGGCCGCCGCCCACACGCGCAACGAAGGTTTGCTACACAAAGGACTCACGGCGCGGCCTGAGCCGGCCGGCTGCACTCGCCAGCGCGACAGTCTGATCGATGCCGCGTCCAGCACTGCTTGGGATTTGAGCTGTGTTATTTTTGTGGTGATCCAAATTCCTAGAAGAAATAAAGATAAAGGCAACTTCGGCCCGAGCGAAGCGAGGCCCGTCGCCGGGAGGCTTGGGCCTGGTAAAGAGGGCTTTGTGTGTAAGTTGGAGGAGGAGATATACATGGACCAGTTAGATGTGAAGACTGCATTTTTACATGGAGAGTTGGAGGAGGAGATATACATGGACCAGCCAGAAGGGTTCATAGTGCCTGGTAAAGAGGGCTTTGTGTGTAAGTTGAAAAGGTCCTTATATGGTTTGAAACAATCTCCTCGTCAATGGTATAAAAGGTTTGATTCATTTATGTTGTCACATGGCTTTAAGAGGTCTGAATTTGATAGCTATGTGTACATTAAGTTTGTCGATGGATCACCTATATACTTGCTGCTATATGTTGATGACATGTTGATTGCTGCCAAAGGCAAGAAAGAAATCACTACATTGAAGAAATTGTTGAGTAGTGAGTTTGAGATGAAGGATCTTGGTGCTGCTAAGAAAATACTTGGTATGGAGATTGCTAGAGATAGAAATTCTGGCTTGTTATTTCTTAGTCAGCAGAATTATATTAAGAAAGTTCTTCGTCGTTTTAACATGCATGATGCAAAGCCTGTTAGTACTCCCATTGCTCCTCATTTTAAATTGTCTGCTTTACAATGTGCTAGTACGGATGAGGATTTTGAGTACATGTCTAGAGTGCCATATTCTAGTGCTGTTGGTTCTTTGATGTATGCCATGGTTTGCTCTCGTCCTGATTTATCATATGCTATGAGCTTGGTTAGTAGATACATGGCTAACCCTGGCAAAGAACATTGGAAAGCTGTTCAGTGGATTTTCAGGTACCTACGTGGCACATCCAATGCTTGCTTGAAGTTTGGCAAGACTGATGAGGGACTCGTTGGCTATGTGGATTCAGATTTTGCTGCCGATTTGGATAAGAGGAGGTCCCTCACAGGCTATGTGTTCACGGTAGGTGGTTGTGCTGTGAGTTTGAGGCGGCGTTGCAGCCAGTTGTTGCCCTGTCTACCACTGAAGCAGAATATATGACCATTGCTGAAGCATGCAAAGAGTCTGCTTGGCTGAAAGGTTTGTTTGCTGAGCTTTGTGGAGGTGATACTTGCATTAACCTGTTTTGTGATAGTCAGAGTGCCATTTACCTTACTAAGGATCGGATGTTCCATGAGAGAACAAAGCACATTGACGTCAAATACCATTATGTGCGTGATGTTGTTGCACAAGGTAAGCTGAAGGTATGCAAAATCAGCACTCATGATAATCCTGCCGATATGATGACAAAGCCAGTTCCTGTTACTAAGTTTGAGCTTTGCTCGAACTTAGTTGGTATCACTGTTCAGCCCAAGAGGCTATTTGGCGCCCGAAAGTGTTTTCTTTGTTGTTTCAGGGTGAAGGTTCTCGTTCATGCTACAAGAGGGAATTTGGCTCAAGGTGGAGTGTTATTTTTGTGGTGATCCAAATTCCTAGAAGAAATAAAGATAAAGGCAACTTCGGCCCGAGTGAAGCGAGGCCCGTCGCGGTACGGTACGAGTTGTTACCGAGTTGGACTAGGGTTCACCTATTATAAATACCTCTTGTAAGCCGCCGTAAGGGAGAAGTTGCATTGAGGAAATTGCCCGGCGTTTGTAACCTCACCCCCGATATAGTGAAGTCTTGCTGGCTGGCGCCCGTGGTTTTTCCCGCAAGGGTTTTCCACGTTAAAATCTCGTGTCCCTGTTGGTTGATTACTTGGTTCATCGTTGTTTCTTGCTATCGCGTATAACAAGCTGGGGCTGCATTTAATTCCCGTCAAGTCGGAATTGAGTGGAAGGTGCAAACAGCATGGAGATCGAAGTTCTCTTTGGCCACTCGATCCATGTCGACAAAGACAGGGCACATATATCCTGAATCTGGTGATGCCGATTGCTCATGAGAAAGTAAGAACATGACTAATTAACTCCGTATTTGACATTTGCTAGTACTATAATATGTTTTGGGATGCATGGAATAATATACAAATGAAACAAGAAATTTCACCCGTATTTATTTCGGATTGGTACAAACTAAAAAGACCCAACTGACAGATCAACACTCTCATACATAGGAAAACAGAACACACTCACATGACAGAACAGAAGCAAGTAAAAAGCAAGTAAGGAGCAGGTGGACATCGACCGCTTGAAATCAACATTCAAGAAACACACATATCCAACGAACTGGAGGTCTTGCATGCATGACGCGCTCACTAACATGCCTTTTCCCTGACGCATTGCACATTATCCTGGGCACTTTTGCCCTGATCCTTCCACACCTTCTTCATCTTGCAGAGGCACGAGTGGCCTCCAAAGGCTATGCAGCAGTCTACTCCAACCTTAATGACCTTACCCCCCGCAAGATGCCTGTCTGCAATGGCATTTTTCATACCTTCTCCAAAGCTCTTGAAGCACGCATTCACGACGTCCTGATCGACACCGTCGCACACCGGCGCACCGCCGGCAGCAGGTACCTGGGCCACAGCAAAGGCACACATCAGCGCGACCAGCGCGGCCACGGCAACGAGCCTCGGGTGCATTGCTGCTGCCATGACCAGATCGACGCAGGATATAGCTGATCGAAGGTCGCTGCACTCACTCACTGCTTATGCCTGGTGTGGGGTGTTTTGGTGTAGAGGTCTGCCCGAGCTTTTATAGAGCTAGATAGGCATGGGCATTTGGAGTCCTGGCTGGACTCCATTAGACAGCACGTGGCCAATGGCCGAGTGCCCGAGTGGGTGGAATACAACGTGCCTATTGCATCCATCGGCTGCGCGGCGCCGCAGGGGATACCGATCTATTCCATCACGAAAGTCATACGTGACGTGACAGGAACGAGTACCTTTCTTCCTGTCCCACGCACAAGTCACGTCGCACCATGCATCTATCGATACAATCCCACCCAACTCAAGAAAGAACAGATCAAATCAGATCAGACCGCATAAGGTCGGCTAACCAGGCTCTTCAAATCATCCACTGCATGCCCTGCCGCACAGTACTACAAACTGCCAAAGCCTCTGAAAGTGGCTGCTTAAACTGTAGCCGTGTCGGTTCATCTTCCAAAATGCTCATCACAACAGTTAAATTTCAGTGTCACGTTCTAAGTTAGGTCGGGACAGCAGCCACACGACCGCACACTACACCGACCAGGTTCTAAATCTAGACACGGCTAGAGCTCATGAAAGGAACAACACCTGCGGACACAATTCATGAGCATCGATCGACAAGTGAGCTTGTCAACCATCGATTCCTTAGTTATAGTGTCTTACCTGTAGGCAAGACCATGGCATCAGCGCCCAAGTCCACGCTGCCGCTGGAATCACACAAAAAACATGGAGCCCCGAGGATAGGATGGGAAAGCTGCTCTGGCTACGGCTCCGTCGAATCTGTCTGTGCAAACATGACAGTGAATTAATATTCAGACGGCTCAAACTGCACAAATTCAAGAATTCACAAGAAAAATGGAACATATTGTGATAGTACATGGTGTTTTTAGGTCAATATGAGTCTAACAAAGTGGCAAAGTTCTAATTTAGGTCAATCTAAAAGAATATTAACTTAGAACTTACGCCAGCCAAGGAAAAACAGAATCATGAGTCTTGGCAGCCACAATCAACAAACTATGTGTGTGTCTGTGTGTGCCATCTACGATCCTACAGAGATCAATGCTTATATTCAGCATGCATTGGCAGACTCAGAAAGAGGCAGCTGAAATGTTCCAACTACACGGCCCACCTAGGAGCATACAACTGATCTTACGAGGCCGATTCGAATCAAACAGCTTGTGAACACAGTATGTTCTTGCTATAAAAAGAAGAGAGTGACTCAGGCTCTTATTTGTGACCGTAGCAGTTAGCCAGACAAAGGAATGTAATAAGCATAAATAAATGAGTCCTGAAGAACTTGATCATGCAAATGTGGCACCTTTGTGCGGCAGACCTTTTTATATTACCCAGGTAGTCTAAAGAACTTCTAATTTAGGCCGGTTCAAATAAAAAGTTATAACTTACATCACCTCAGAAAAAACATATATATATGGGGGTCTTGGCAGCCACAACCCACAAACTGTGTGTGTCCTTACCATCCCACAGAGATTAACGCTTATATTTGGCATGTATTGGGAGGCTCGGAAAGAGGCACGTGAAATGTTCACACTATCTTAAAGAATAAAGAACAAGAAAAATGGTGTGCCCCGCCTTTAACTGACCTTATGAGGCATATTTAAATCAAACGGCCTGTGAGCACAAGCTGTTCTTGCTATACAGAGCAGTGAGTCATGCAATTATGCAGATTTATCTCAAAACCACAACGAATATAAGATGTGAAGATGCCCAAAGTGTAAAACAGAACATCCTTTCTGCTTCTACATATTTATAATAGAAAAGGCAGACAAAATGAACCGTGCTTGGATGAAACAAATTTTCATGAGGTGAGCCAAAAAATCGAAAGGTAAACTGGATCTATATTAGTATATTCCTTCTATTCCTTGAACATAAAGTCTTCATCGAAAATAACTGTTGTGATATAGCATTTTCATGATTTTAGTTGTTAGAGTTGTGTCGAATATTTTATACAAGCACTAGTAGAAAAAGGGTCAAATGTGAGACACATTAGTCCCGGTTTGTAACAGAACCGGCACTAATGTGGCCATTAGTGCCGGTTCCAACGGCTAGCCTGGAGGAGCTCTTTAGTACCGGTTCGTGGCAAACCTTTAGCACCGGTTCGTGCCACGAACCGGTACTAATGAGAGTGGTGGCAGGATGTTGTCAGAATGGGGCCCTTCCAGCACCTTTAGTACCGGTTCGTGGCACGAACCGGTACTAAATGTCGTCCTATATAAATCCTTCGTCCACCCGCACTCTGTTCTTCCCCCTTACCTCTCCCTCTCCTCTGTTCTTCCCTTCTTCCTCTCGAGTTCATCACAAAATTTTCCCCAAATTTGTCAAGATTTGCAGGCCCTCATCCATTCAAATGATCACCAAGGTTAGCAACTTTGTCCTTTCATCTCTCATTGCTAGATTAGCTCTTGCATTGGTTTATATAGTGATTAATTGTGGGTTTTAGTAATTTGGGAGGAATTATATGTGGTAGTATTTGATTTATATGCAATTTGAGGTCAAAATAACACTTAGTTTGCATATGTAGGTGTGGTTTACTTAGTGTCTTCTAAATCTCTGTCATAACCACCGTCGATCGCCCGCACCGTCTCTGTCAGCTGGCACCACCTTGTGGTGAGCCTCTTGTTCATGAAATTTTATATAAAAAATTGATGTTTGTGTGATTTGGATATATAGTTACTCGTATAATAATTATCTTACCCGTGACGTTGTTTGTTATACATAGTGCCATGGTTTTGATATCCGTCCCCGTCGGCCCTCGTCCTTGTTATGATTCGGATGTGGTATATTCTCTTTTAAAACTATTTGTTGCATTTCGTGTTTATGACAAATTATGCCCATCAAGTTGACATAGATATTTTTATCTAGGAGGTATGTGAACCGGAAATTCCAACCGACCCTATTGTCGAGAGGTTAAATTTAGTTGAAAGAGAAAATGAGTACTTGAAAGAAAAATTGAAAAGAATTGAGGGGAGAAGATGGAATTGGAGTTGCATGTTGTCGATGTCGCCGATGATCACAAGATCAAGATGGAGAAAATGCGCTTGAAGATTAGAAAGATTAGAAAATATGCCATCGATAGTGAGGCTTGGTATCATTATGCTGTTGGATCAATTGTTACCTTAGTTGCGATCTTGATCGCATTTGTTGTTGCATTTAAATGCTTTAGCTAGAGAGTTATTTGTTTGTTGCATTTAAGTGTTGTATGAACTTTATGTATGAACTTGTATTAATTTGGTCTATTCGGTGTTGTGTAATGAAGATGAGCCGGCAATAGATGTACGATGACCGATGCTCTCCCCAGTTCGTTGAGGGTGTGCATACTTTTCTGCTTGCGGCTGAGGCAAACAAGCGGGTGGATGGTTTTATGCCTTGGCCATGTGCTGGCTGTAAGAATGGTCGCAATTACTCTACGTAAAGAACCATTCACGTCCACCTGTTTGAGTCCGGTTTCATGCCCCACTATAATGTTTGGACCAAGCACGGAGAAAGAGGGGTTATGATGGAAGACAATGAAGAAGAAGAGGACGAAGACAGCTATCCTGGCCATGGGTTCCCTGAATACGATGATACAACAATGGGGGAAGAAGCTGAGCCGGTAATGCGGGAAGAAGCTGGGCTGGCAATGCGGGAAGAAGCTGAAGAAGAGGCATCAGATGAGCCCGTTGATGATCTAGGTCGGGCCATTGCCGATGCAAAGAGAAATTGCGCAAGTGATTTGGAGAAGAAGAAGTTGCAGCGCATGTTAGAGGATCACAAAAATTGTAGTACGAATTGCGTGAGGTGACAAGAAAAGCTGGGCACCACACTGGAATTGCTGCAATGGAAGGCAGAGAATGGTGTATCTGACAAGGGATTTGGAAAGTTGCTGATAATGATAAAGGATATGCTTCCAAAGGACAACGAATTGCCCGAGAGTACGTACGAAGCAAAGAAGGATGTCTGCCCTCTAGGATTAGAGGTGCAGAAGATACATGCATGCCCTAATGATTGCATCCTCTACCGCGGTGAGTACGAGGATTTGAACGCTTGCCCGTTATGTGGTGCATTGCGCTATAAGATCAGCCGCGATGAGCATGGTGATGTAGAGGGCGAGCGCCCCAGGAAGAAGATTCCTGCCAAGGTGATGTGGTATTCTCCTATAATACCACGGTTCAAACGTTTGTTTCAAAACAAAGAGCATGCCAAGGCGATGCGATGGCACAGAGAAGACCGTAAGAAAGACGGAAAGTTGAGAGTACCAGCTGACGGGTCGCAGTGGAGAAAAATCGAAAGAAAGTACGGGAAGGAGTTTGCAGATGACGCAAGGAGCGTATGGTTTAGTCTAAGCGCAGATGGCATTAATCCTTTTGGGGAGCAGAGCAGCAACCATAGCACCTGGCCTGTGACTCTATGTTTGTATAACCTTCCTCCTTGGTTGTGCATGAAGCGGAAGTTCATTATGATGCCAGTGCTCATCCAAGGCCCTAAGCAACCCGGCAACGACATTGATGTGTACCTAAGGCCATTAGTTGAAGAACTCTTACAACTGTGGAATGGAACAGGTGTACGTGCATGGGATGAGCACATGGGGGAAGAATTTGACCTAAAGGCGTTGTTGTTCGTGACCATCAATGATTGGCCTGCTCTCAGTAACCTTTCAGGACAGACAAACAAGGGATACCGCGGATGCATGCACTGTTTGGATGATACCGACAATATATATTTGAATAGTTGTAAGAAGAATGTGTACCCGGGACATCGTCGATTTCTTCCGAGTAGGCATCCCGTAAGAAAGAAAGGCAAGCATTTCAAAGGTGAGGCGGATCACCGGACGAAGCCTCGCCACCGCATCGATGCTGATGTACATGATATGGTCAAGGATTTGAAGGTGATACTTGGAAAGGTCCTGGCGGACAACCTGTTCCAAAGGACGCCGACGGACGCGCACCCATGTGGAAGAAGAAATCTATATTTTGGGACCTGCCATATTGGAAAGACCTAGAGGTCCGCTCCGCAATCGACGTGATGCACGTGACGAAGAATCTTTGCGTGACCCTGCTTGGCTTCTTGGGCGTGTATGGGAAGACAAAAGATACACCTAAGGCACGGGAGGACCAGCAACGTATGCACGGAGAAGACGACATACATCAGGGTCATGCAAGCTACGCTCTTACCAAAGAAGAGAAGGAAATCTTCTTTGAATGCACCTTTCGATATTAAGGTATCGGCTTTTAAATCGAATATAAAGGGAATAATAAACATGGCAGAGAAAAAGTTCCGAACCTAAAGTCTCATGACTGCCACGTGATTATGACGCAACTGCTTCCGGTTGCATTGAGGGCTTCTACCGAAAACGCTCGATTAGCCATTGTGAAGTATGTGCATTTCTCAATGCAATCTCGTAAGGTAATCGATCCAGAAATCATACCAAGGTTACAGAATGATTTGGTGCAATGTCTTGTCAGTTTCGAGTTGGTGTTCCCACCATCCTTCTTCAACATCATGACGCACGTCCTAGTTCACCTATGCGAAGAGATTAATGTTTTGGATCCTGTATTTCTACACAATATGTTCCCCTTTGAGAGGTTCATGGGAGTCTTAAAGAAATATGTTCATAACCGTGCTATTCCGAGAGGCTTGAAGCAAATTAACGAGCATTGCACCTCTTTTTTATTTTTAATAACTTATTACAACTTCGGACTTCTTCTGTTATGGCAAAAACTAATTGCACGTCGACATTTCTTTTTTTAAGTTATAACTCCAGACTTTGACCATCAAGTTTTGCAGAAAAGAAAAAATAGCAGAAAAGAAAGAAAAACTATAGCTGAAAAGAAAAAACTATATAAAAAACTACTCAAAAATAAATAGAAGAAAATAAATATAGCAGAAAAGAAAAAACTACTCAGAAATAAATACAAGAAAAAATAAAGCAGAAAAGAAAAAAAATTATATTTACTATTTTTCAATCGTTTACAAAATGACCGTGAAATTAAAAATCACTACAAAATGAACTCTGAAAATGTTGAATTTTGGCAAACTAGATGAAAAACTACTCACAAATAAATAGAAGAAAATAAATATAACAGAAAAGAAAAAACTATACAAAAACTACGCAAAAATAAATAGAAGAAAATAAAGCAGAAAAGAGAAAAACTATAAAAAATTGGGGCGCTGCCCTGTGGGCCTGATAGGTCACAGGTGTGTAATTACAGGCCTTAAAGGCACAGCAGACTCACAGGGCAGCGCGCAGAGTTTAGGCCCACAAGCCTGCTATACAGAGGAGTTCGAAGTGGTAGCCGCGGCTGGGTTTATAAACCAGTGCGGCTGCCCTTCGCCCGGCGAGGTGGGACTAAACTTTGGGGTGGCAGCGCGAGGCCTTTAGTACCGGTTGGAGCCACCAACCGGTACTAAAGGGGGGGCCTTTAGTATCGGTTTATGCCACCACCCGGTACTAAAGGGGGTCGCTTCCCGCCGCTTGGGCTGGCCAAAACTGGCCTTTAGTACCGGTTGGTGGCTCCAACCGGTACTAAAGGTGCCTTCTATATATATAACACTTCGAAAATTTCATTCCCCCTCTGTTTCTTCCTCTGTTTCCGTCGTCTCCGTCGCCGTCGCCGCCCCCGTCCTCGTCGCCGCCCTCGTCTCCGTCGCCGCCTTCGTCCCGTCCACCGCCCGTCGCCGCTTGCCGCCCGTCCCGTCGCGCCCGTCCCTGTCGCCGCCTTGCCCGTTCGCCTGCCGTCGCCTCGTCGCCGCCGTCGCCCGTGTGAGCTCTCCCCTCTAACCCCTCTCCCTCGCCCCCGGCGGCCACCATGGGCGCCGCCCCTCCCCGAGCCCATACACACACACACAAGCATGATGAACACACACACACACACATATGTATGTATGAATTAATGCATGTATATATAAGTATATACGTATTTTGTATGTTTAATTAGTTTAGATTATTTAGATTATTATTTTTTCACTATTATATATGTATGAATGCATGTTAGATGGATATAATTAGTGTTTAATTAGTATGGATTTTTTTATATAATGTTGTTTTTCAGTTTTTTAATGGATGTATAGAAGTTGTGTTTTCTGTTTTAGTGTTAGATGCTTAATTAGTATGAAATAGTATATAGATTTTTGAAATAGTAGAAACGTTAGAAATTTTAGTTATCAAAATCCAATCATTAAAAAATATTACTTTTTATGGGCATATAGCTAGTATTTGTTCTTGACGCCTGCCCGCATCCTCGCCGTCGACCCATCCGCGACGACGCCCAGCCGACCCATGTCCGGACTGGCTCACGGGCTGGCACCGGGAGGTGCTGCTCGAGGGGCGCGCCGCTTGATGAGGAACCCGCCCCGGGTCCCGCTGCCGATCCTGATCTCGCTTTGGTGGCGTTCAGTGGGCCAGTTTCGGTGCGGAGGGACCCGGCCCCGCCGGAGGAGGTACGTCGCCGTGTGGAGGAGGACGAGCACGCCCATCGCTACATGGTTGCGTTAGAGGGCGGCAGGTTCTCCAATACCGGCAAGATCTTCGGGATCTCACTTCAGCTATGATCCTGTGAGGGTTCCTTCTCTTTGGGTGTCCACCGCATGACGCAGAACCGCGAGTGTCCTAGATTCTTCCGTAGTATTCGATCTTTAATTAGCTAGCCAGTGATGTACTATTCAATATTATATATTATTCGAGACGATGTATTCGAGATTATATCTATTATTCTAGACGAAGTATTCGAGATTATATCTATTATTCGAGACGATGTAATTTGAATACTAAATTATTTTATATTTCTTTTGAATTAGTTAAATAAAAGCTATGATGCATAATACCGACAGAGAGGGAGAACAGACCATGTTCGATATGATACGCGGGCCGATGATGATCAGAATGAAGAAGATTATGACGGCTCGAATTTCTAAACAACACCGGAGAGGGTGATATGATATTCGATCGCTGACGACCGAATTGATGAAGTCATGAACTACGATTATGACGATGACGAAGAACATGTTGATCCTGAAACAACAAAGACCGGCGAGGTATATATATTTATATAAGCAGGTATCTGGTGATCATCACATGTTTTAAATGACTTGAAGATATATTAACGAATCAATCTTTGTTCTTTCAGCCATCCGGATCGAGCAAATCTTCAGGAAAAAGGACGAAACGAGGCCCGAACAAAAATTTGAAGGAGGGCGTAAAGTACAATATCGAAGGCGATCAGACCTAATGGCGAACCATTAGCGCCTAAGAAGATTGCGGACAAGTTCGTTCGTCGGTCACGGAGTTCTTGTGAAGGACCAACTCCCGATCTCCCTTCAAGAATGGAGAGAGCCAGCAAAAGACAAAATACAAAAAGGCAAAGAGGACGCTGCTCCACGTCCAGATGTTACTTTTTTTGACAAGAATCAAAAAGATCTGCTTTGGGATACTCTCATGGAACATTTCACCCTACCAGATCATTTCACAGAAGCAGATGTGCAGAAAGTCAAGGACGCTGCTCTTAGGAAGATGGCGGTTGCATTCAAGAACCACAAGAATCGTGAATGGGACAAGTACGTCAAGGGAGGAAGGAAGACTCAGATTCGAGGGAACACTAGAGAACCAACGTGCTCATTGGAACGATTTCGTGAAATTCAAGGATTCGGAATTAGCTAAGGAACGGTCGAGAATAAACAAGAAGAATGCCGAAAAAAGGATAAGTTCCATAAGCTGGGGCCAGGTGGCTGCGCGGTGGCAATGCCTAAGTGGGATAAGTCCGAGAAAGAGATGGAGGATGCGGTGCCACTCCGGTTACTAAGAGCTGGCCCCAGCAGGGACTTGGTTCTATGCGCATGGGGGGGAGTTGGACCCGAAGACAGGCAATGTTTCGACGAGGGCAAGTCTGAAGGGAGCCGATGATGCGATACTTGTTGCAATAGAGGAGGCACGATCGGGGGTGTTCCAGCCCAACAGAGAGAACGACGAGCTTACTCGTGCCTCCGGGAAATCCTGAACACCCGGAAGAACACGAGGCAAGGGCGCTATTCCGTGGTATGAGGGGTTTTCAGACTGGAACACCGAAAGTACGTAACTGCGAGTAGAAAGAAGATTGCGGAGGAGAAGAAGAGGAAGATGGAGGAGGAGCAGAGGAAGCGGGACTATGAACGCCTTCAAGGCCTAGAAGCAAGTCAAGCGGAATTGGTAGTCAAATTCCAGCGGCAGCAGGAGCAGATCGACTCACTTACCCAGCAAAGGGGGTCTCAAAGAATGCAGCAGCTAGCGAATGATCCAACATTGGATAGCACCGCCCCATCCATGCCGAGAAGCAGCGTGGGTTCCGCCCCGGACGACGCAATGCTGGGTAGATACCCCATGGATGACATCACGGAGAACACTAGCTACGAGCTACACGTCAAAATGAAGAACATATCCATGAAGGTGGCGGACGGCGTTGCTTTTCCAGTTACCCCCAAAGCAACCTACCATTGCATCCCGATTCCAGAGGGCTATGCTCGTGTCATGGTTGACGAAGTGGTGCACCCATATTCAGGGCTAGAGCTTGAAATTCCTGGAGGTGACGACGAGCGCTTTCTCGAGACGCCAACCATCGTATCATCCTATGGAAAAAGGATTGCATCATCTTCGAATGCCACCGACACTGGCCATCCGACTCCTTGTCAAGTCCGCCACCGAGTCAGCAGTCTCCCGCCTCCCCGCAAGTCCACCAAGTCCGGCAAAGTGTCGTGCCACCTCCTCCAAGTCCGCAAAGTGTCAGGCCACCTCCTCCTCCAAGTCCGCCACAGCGCCGACGCCCACTCCTCCTCCAAGTCCGCACAACCTCAGGCCACTCCTCCTCCAAGTCCGCACAGCTTCAGCGGCCACTCCTCCTCGTCCAACTCAGCCCCGTCGCCACCGTGTCCGCCGCCTCAAGAATCGCAGAAGAGACACCCCGCAGCTATGGTGCGTAGCGGTACGAGTCGAGGAAGTACAGGAAGTACATGCGGAGGCAAGCGATATAAATATGGTCCAAGCCTCACGCCTCTTCCGCAGAGGGCTTATGACAGGTCCGAGGAGGAAATCGCAGCCATATCGAAGTCCGAGGTGGAAGCCCATTTTGCGCCGAAACCGCCACCGCCGCCAAGGGAGAAAGTGCATGAGGAAACGATTGACCACTTCATTCGTATGGCTCAACCACCAGCTCCCAAGCCTGTTGACACAGACTATGAGCGCCACATCGGAACTTAAATCGAGCACGTCTACGTAAGGAGGCGAGCTCGGATCGAGCAAACAAGAAGCAGCTGTCAAAAATGCGGAAAAACCATTCCCTCACCTGGGAGAACAGCGGCGAATCGATCCTCGCTTGTTGTGCCAACAACACGTGATAAAGACACGCGCCAATATTATTGTGGGCAAATAGTTTACGCTCTCGAGGTGGGCAATGTGGTAATAACGGAGGACCATATAATGCAGGCTGAAGTTCTCAAAATCACTGTTGGACAACTCCTCGAGATCGAGCCCATGCCTGTGCTTAGAGAGGATGAAATAAAACGGAAATATGTCCGGGGCCAACCTTTGGTCGAGTCGACAAGGTCAAGAACCTCCCAACGAGAATGTATGAATTGCATCAATGGTACATGAACATTACCAAGATTTCCGATCGATTGTCCCTCATGGTGAATGTCAAGGAGGAGCATTACTTCCATGAGAAAGCTGTGTCCGTTGAGTATTCTGAAATGTTTCAGTTATACAATCAAGACGCACTCGACAAATCTATCGTCAGTTGCTATTGTATGTAAGTGATTTCTTTCTGTAATTTAAGTCTCAAGCTAGCTGTAGTGATCCTTTTGATCATTCATTACCTGTAATTATCCTCACTATATTCTTTTCTGTGGTATTATATGCATGATGAAGATGTATGAAATGAGAAAAGGTGGACGCTTTGGCATTGGGTTCATTGAACCAAACACCGTTAATGAATACACATGTAAAATAAATCCACGTCATCAAAAGGCCGTAGAGGACAACATGCTAGAGTTCTTGAAGCGCCTCAAATACAATGAAGATATACTACTTCCTTACAACTTCCAGTGAGTCACACTGTCTTGTACTACAAATTCTCTGTTTTGCCTACTAGCTAGCTACATGTTTTTGCTTACATATGCCCGCTTAATTAAGACATGCAAACGTGTGTGCATGCAGATTTCACTGGGTCTTGTGTATCATTAAAGTTGACGCCGAACAGTTGAAATCTTGAACTCACTACTCAAAGAAAAAACTGACTATAACATCTTGTTTGGGATAGTCAACAGGTAATTTCAATCATTATTAACTATATATCTCGGCCTATTTAGTTCGTCATTTTTCATGATATGAACTATTTAATAACCCCTTTATTCATTTTCTTTGTCGGCGGCAGGGCTTGGGCAAGGTTCATCGGCGTGACCCGTGGAGAATGGAAAAAAGCTTAAATGGTTTCGACCCAAGGTAAGTAATTAAGTAGTACTAGCTAGCTAGCTAGCTGTAATCTCTTTAATTATCATGCTTGATTAATTATTATCTGATCAAATTCCATTCTTGTAAAGGCCCTGAAGCAGACGCAGGGGACTGATCTGTGTGCATTCTGCGTTTGCAAGAACATTCGCATGATGGCGTCCGAAAGGAGCAGATCTCAAAGACAGGAATGGGTACGCTTGTCAAAACATTATTCACAATTTTTACACCATTATCGATATCAAGTCACACAACTAATACACATGCATATTGATCTCCTTCTTAACAGTTCACAGAGGTGCAGGAGAAGCTCCTAGAAACGGAGCGCGTAGAAGCACTTCAAGAGGAAATAGCGGGATTTTTGCTCGACCAGGTCATAAATCCAAGGGAGAATACTATTACCCGCTACCGCCCCCATGAAAACCACTTCCAATTGTCATCGTGTTCAAGGCACCAATTAGGCTAATGCCACTGGCTCAAGGCAACATGCATATGTAGGAGAAATTGTATATAGCTATACATGTGTGTATGTGTGAATTAATTAATATGATGGTTTGTGAGACACTGATGATATATATATGCATGATTGGTTCTACTAGAAATTTATATATATATATATATATATATATATATATATATATATATATATATATATGCATAACGTGTACAATGTGTAGTATCGTAAAATACCAGCAAACAAAAAAAGAATTAAAATGGAAACACAAAATTAAATGAAAAGAAATCATAAAACTAAAACCCCTTAAATTTATAGTACCGTTGGTCTTACCAACTGGTACTAAAGGGCTCTGTGCCCTCGAGCTGGCTCGTACACGTGGTTTCCCTTTAGCACTGGTTCGTGCTGAACCGGTACTAAAGGGGGGCCTTTAGTGCCCACACTTTAGTGCCGGTTATGGAACCGGCACTAAAGGGCCTTACGAACCGGTGCTATTGCCCGGTTCTGCACTAGTGAAGGTAGGTTACAGTTGGAATTGTAGTTGTATTGTGTTTAGATAGGATATGGAGTCGTGTCCAAGTAGGACACTTGTATCCTAGGTGTCAGGACCCTGAAGATCAACAACACTTAACTGAAGATATGGACACCCAGCCTAAAGAAAGCGCCACTGACGAAGAGCTACGTACCTGGGAAATGGACGGCTACGATGAAACGATCACCTGAAAATCAACGGCTGGCACCAGTCACGGAACGCTGTTCCTTTTCCAGCCGTTGCCGTTACGCCAAGACAGCTCTGACGCTCACGTGCACTGACCACCTCCTCGCCAGCTATTAAGCCTCAGCGGATCGGGATCCCCGGCATCTTTCCCCTTTCTTCCAAGTTGTAATAGCTAGAACTATCATAGAACCCTAGATATACTTGGTAGAATTGGGTCGATCCTTGACTTGAACCTTGAATTGTAAGAGAATTATCCGCTGCATCAATACAATCGGGGCTAGTTCGAGTAATTATCGCGTTCATAGAGATTTACAGCCTGACAATTGGTACCAGAAGCCAGTCGAATCTCGGCGAAATTCAGAACGAGGCTGCAGTGGTTGGGTTTCGGCTTGGTAAAATCCCACTGTTGGCAACCGATCAAGGTGATCTCTAGCAAGGGTTCCGGGTTCTTCCCGTGGTAAAATTCCGGAGCTACGATTGATTTCACCATGCCGTCGCGCACCAAGCACATGGAGGAGATCTCAGAAGAACTAGATGTTCTTCGCGCCGAAGTCACGGCGATGATGCACAAGCAAGGTCAGATCCAAGATCAAGTGGAAGAAATCAACTCCCTTTGTCCAAGGTAGAAGCCTTGGAAGCCCAGATCGGCAAGGTGGAAACACTGGTCGAGAATAATTCCAAGGTTCAGACCGAGATTTTTTCTCTCCTGAGACAAATGCAAGGTGAAAATACCCGCCCTCCCAACCCTGATTCACCTTCGTCGTCGCGCAACACAGCAGTGCAACAAGACTCTGCTCCCAGTCAACAGCTCACAATGCAAGATCTGCAAAAACAGGTGGAAGTACTTGTACAAACACATCTGAAACAAGCGGAGCAACAGCAAAAAAAAGCATAAACCCATCTGACCACAAGTGAGCAGCACAGATCTGAACGTGCAACTCAGTTTCTCAAAAACATCTCCAAAGGCCCTAAGATTGATTTCCCCTGTTTCAATGGTGACAATCCTCTGGGCTGGATCAGACAAGTAAATAAGTATTTCCAATCGCTCAAGTTCTCGATTTAATGCAAGGTGGACCTGTCCCTCACCTATTTCATTGGGCGAGCTGATAACTGGGTCAGAAGTGCACAGTTAGAGAATTGTGCTATACCCTGGAAAGATTTCTGCAGGTTGTTATGTGATCGCTTTGCAGATTCTAGTATCTATGAGATATTAGAAAAATTCCACAATGTCAAGCAAGGAACATTGACAGTGGCAGCTTACATTGATAAGTTTGAAGAGATCATGGCTGTGGTTAGAGATGAGCACCCCTACCTGCAAGAGCACTACTATGTTGTGAGTTTCATCAATGGATGAAACCAACGATCGTGGTGTAACCTAAGACCACAGAGACCCAAACTCCTCACCCAAGCTTCTTTGGATGGCTAAGGATTTTGAAAGTGGTATTCAAGCTAAGTACCAAGCTTATGTCACCCAGCAGGATAAGCAGTTGCAATTCCATACTACTCAGAGCAAAACTCCTACTACTACAGCTACAAATACCTCAGTTCCACCAGCAGCACCTGCAACTAGGAAACCTGGTGTCTGCTGGAGATGTAATGGACCATGGGTCCCAGGGCACAAATGCAAGCAATCTCCAAGCATTCATGCTATTGCTAGTGAAAATGAAAGTGAAGAAATGTCCCAAGAGGAAGAAGCACAACTAGCAGTTCTAGCTGCTGAAGGGCAATGTTTTGATAGTTCTGACAAATGCATGCAAATATCTGCACAAGCAGTTTCAGGCAACACTTCTGAAGGAACACTAGCTGTCCAGATCATGATTGGGAACAAACAAGGAGTGGCACTAATTGACACAGGAAGTACAAACACTTTCATTGACATGAAATTTGCTCTTAAGGTCAATTGTTCCCTCTTGAACACACCCACAAAAAGAGTAAAGGTTGCTGGAGGAGGATCATTGAATTCTGGAGCAATTGCACCAAATGCAAGTTTCAGAATAGGGAATGAAACATTTTCCAATGACCTAACAGTGCTTGATCTGCAAGGGTATGATGTAGTCTTGGGTTGTAATATGCTCAAAATGCACAGCCCCATATCTCTGGATTTTGAAGCAAGAACTGTCACTCTCAATAAGGACAAAAGCAATCTGGTCACATTTGTAGACTGCACTGCTAGTGGACCTCCTAAACTGATATCTGCTGAAAAGCTGGACAAGTTGTGTTCTCAAGGGGCTGTGGGTTTCACTATGAGTTTGCATTATATGACACACATCCAAACTCCCCTGGAACAGGTGGTACAGGAACCTCTTAAACCTGCAGCTGAAGTTTTACCAGTTTTAAACAACTACAAGGAGCTGTTTAATGAACCAACTGAACTGCCACCCTCCAGAGAATGTGATCACACCATTCCCCTCAAAGAAAATTCCACTCCTCCTAATGTCAGACCATACAGAGTTCCTCATTTGCAGAAAAATGAAATGGAATAGCAGATTAAACTCTTGCTGAACAGACACATAATTCAGTATAGTATGAGTCCCTATGCTTCACCTGCAATCTTAGTGAGAAAGAAGGGAGGAACTTGGAGACTTTGCATTGATTATAGGAAGCTAAATGCAAAAACTATCAAAAACAAATTTCCCATACCAGTGATAGAAGATTTATTGGATGAACTACATGGAGCAGCTGTTTTCAGCAAACTGGACCTGAAATCAGGCTATCATCAGATCAGCATGAAACCTGAGGATGTGCATAAAACTGCTTTCAGGACATATTTAGGGCATTATGAGTTTCTGGTCATGCCCTTTGGATTGACTAATGCCCCAGCTACTTTCCAAGCTCTCATGAACAAGCTTTTTGCTCCATATCTCAGGAAATTTGTTTTGGTATTTTTTGATGATATCTTAATTTTCAGCAGAAACATGGAGGAACACAAGGAGCATTTAGCACTGGTCATGGAAATACTCAAGAAAAACAACCTTTTCCTGAACTACTCTAAATGCACTTTTGCAACATCTTCTGTTGAATATTTGGGCCACATACTGTCTGCTCAGGGAGTAGCAACTGACCCTGCAAAAATATCAGCTGTCAAGCAATGGCCAGTACCAACTAACATCACTGAATTGAGAAGTTTCTTGGGATTGGCTGGTTATTACAGAAGGTTCATCAAAGATTATGGGTTAATTTGCAGGCCACTCCATAATCTGTTGAAGAAAGACTCCTTTCTCTGGACTGATTAACAGACTGTGGCTTTTGAACAACTCAAGAACAGTCTTTACTATCGCACCAAGATCGCTCTTCCTAACTTTTCCATCCCATTTGAACTAGAATGTGATGCTTCAGCAATCGGTATTGAGCAGTGCTCATGCAGCAACATGCACTTCGGCTTATTACAGCAAATCCTTGGGCCCCAAAGCTGCTGCCCTCTGAACTTATGAAAAAGAAGCAATTGCAATACTGGAATCCCTCAGAAAATGGAGACACTATTTCCTGGGATCCTCCCTCATCATTAAAACTGATCACCAGAGCCTCAAGTTTATCATAGAGCAAAGAATTTCTGAATGAGTGCAGCATAAACTCATGCTCAAGTTACTGGAATTCACTTACACTATTGAATACAAAAAGGGCAAGGAAAACAAAGCTGCTGATGCTCTCTCTAGACAACCACACTTAATGGCTATCTCTATAGCAGTTCCAAGTTGGACTGAACAAATAGAGGATTCCTATGTATCTGATGAAAAATTCAAGAACCTGATAGCACAACTCACTGCTGGCTCTGCTGAACTTTCTCACTACTCCTATCATTCAGGAGTCATCAGATATAAAAGCAGGATTTACATTGGAGCAAACCAGAGCTTCCAAAAGCACTTGCTTGAAACCTTTCACTCTTTTCCAATGGGTGGCCACTCTGGGATTAGAGCCACTTACCATAGAATCAAAAGAATTTTCTACTGGCCTAACATGAAAAGTTCAGTGGAAGAATTCATTAAACAGTGCCCTGTCTGCCAGAGAGCTAAAGGGGAACACTTCCACTACCCTGGGTTATTAGACCCTCTGCCAATACCTGACATGGCTTGGAGGCACATATCCATGGATTTTGTGGAAGGATTACCTAAGTCTCAAGGGAAAGATGTAATCCTAGTAGTAGTGGATAGGTTTACCAAATATTCACACTTCATTGCTCTGTCCCACCCATTCACTGTCACTACTGTCCTACAGGCATTCATCCACAATGTTTTCAAACTGCATGGACTGCCAGTATCCATAGTGTCTGACAGAGATACAATATTCACCAGCAACTTCTGGCAGTCACTGTTTAAAACATTGGGAGTCAAACTGAACATGAGCACAGCTCACCACCCCCAGTCTGATGGACATACAGAAAGGGTTAATCAATGTTTAGAAGCATATTTGAGATGCATGGCCTTCAATGAACCCAAGAAATGGTACTCCTGGTTACCACTAGCCGAATGGTGGTTCAATACATCATACCACACAGCTACTAAGTTCACTCCCTTCCAGTGTCTATATGGTTTTCCCCCTCCTCAAATTGGGGAGGTCTCTATCCCTGGTCATGTAGATACTGAAGCAAAGTCATTCTTAGAACAGAAGGAAAACATACAACAGCAGCTCAGACACAACTTGGAAATAGCACAAGAAAGAATGAAAAAGTATGCAGATAGAAACAGAAGTGACAGACAGTTCCAAGTAGGAGATATGGTTTACTTAAAAATGCAACCTTACAGATTGGCTGCTTTTGGTATAAGAACATGATTGAAATTAGCAACAAAGTTCTATGGACCATACAGAGTGCTACAGAAAATTGGCAATTCTTCTTACAAGCTACAACTACCCCTAGGAGTACAGATACATAATGTATTTCATGTCAGCCAACTGAAGCAACATTTGGGACCTAATGCAGTTGCAGCCCCGGGTCTTCCCTTGGTGGATTCGACAGGCAAGATCAAAGTAGCTCCTGTAATGGTTCTGGAAACTCGAACTGTTCCACGGCCCCCTCGGCTTGTGACACAGTGGCTGGTGCAGTGGCTTAACATGTCACCCGAAGAAGCAACATGGGAAGACGCCGATTTCATCAAGTCCACCTTTCCAGAATTCTTCAATGCGACCATCCGCTCCTGGTTTCCATCCACAGATCCTCGAGGACTAGGATCGTCTTCTGGAGGAGGCAGTTGTCAGGACCATGAAGATCAACAACACTTAACTGAAGATATGGACACCCAGCCTGAAGAAAGCGCCACTGACGAAGAGCTACGTACCTGGGAAATGGACGGCTACGATGAAACGATAGCCTGAAGATCAACGGCTGGCACCAGTCACGGAACGTTGTTCCTTTTCCAGCCGTTGTCGTTACGCCAAGACAGCTACAGCGCTCACGTGCGCAGCCACCTCCTCGCCAGCTATTAAGCCTCAGCGGATCGGGATCCCCGGCATCTTTCCCATTTCTTCCAAGTTGTAATAGCTAGAACTATCATAGAACCCTAGATATACTTGGTAGAATTCGGTCGATCCTCGACTTGTACCTTGAATTGTAAGAGAATTATCCGCTGCATCAATACAATCGGGGCTAGTTCGAGTAATTATCGCGTTCATAGAGATTTACAGCCTGACACTTGGCCTCTCATATATAGCGGGGATAGACACACGATGTAACCTATGCCAACATAATAGCATAGGCGCGCAAGGGGGAGCCGGCGACATGTGCCGGCGTCCGGGTGGCCGGTGTGCGGTATTGTGACGTGTCACGGAGAGGAGCGCCCGTAGTCAAGCTCCGAGGATGTAGCCATATCTGTGAACCTTGTTAACAAATCTCGGTGTCGTGCTCGTGTGTTTGCTTTGGTCCTCGGATGATCGACGGTGCCTCGAATTTATTCTAACAAGTGGTATCATGAGCTAGGTTGTTCGGAGGCCGCTTTATGTTTGATCAAGAGGAGGATGAGGGAAGATCGTGGCTGTGGAAGTTATCATGGTGACGTCCGTGGACGAGAAACAGGCAGCGGAATCGATCGGTCGTCTCGTCCATGGAAGCAATCGGAAACAAGCGAGATCTCGACGAAGATCAGAAGCAAACAGCAGCAGGTGGCCGTAAGCATCGAGATGTCCCAGATCGAATCGGTGCCGGGCTCTCGGCGAGTGGGCAGGAGACGTGGCGATCAGGGAACACGCTTCAGCCGCGTCATGCAGCATGCAGCAGCAGGACTCTTCAGCGGCAACGGCGCGTGATGCGCGGCCCAAGGCCCCGGCAGGGCAGACGAGCGTGCGTGCGCTCTGCATGTGTTTAGGTTCAGCGGCAGCTGTGGCTGTGAGGCACTCGTACGAGTGTTTGGCTTGGTGATGTGCTTGTTGGATGAGATTTGTTTGGACAAAAAAAAACATCTGCATTATATATGGTATTGACGTGGCATGGACAACAACACAATAAAGAAAAAGGTGCTTTGGAGGTTACGTGAGGCAAAGGTTTGGTGCACCCATGGAGACTACCAGGCTAGTGAAAATTTCTTTTGGAAGTGTTGCTAATTGCACATGAGGTTTTACCATGAAGATGGCAGATTGGTGATGTGCGTACAAGGCTTGTGGAGTCTCGAGCATATCGTGCAGTCGATAAATTCGGCTGGGTCAGACTAGTCAGTCTGACGGATCGACGTGAGTCGGTTGGTACAGAAGACGATGGTGGGATCGGCGACGACGACATAGGTGCATGATGTTGATGGTGACCGACTTCTGGTGTGTGGAAACACGCACTGCAGGCCCCGAGGGCTTGTGTGGCTTCGACAAGACTATGATGCGGAGTTGATTCAAGGCGATGTACACACAGAGCTTGAAGTCGACGGGGCGCGTGGGTGGACTGATTATCTATCATGGAGTCATGTTGAAGGTGGAGCTGGAGTCTAGAGGACTTCACTCAGTGCTGATTGAGGGGCTACGGCATAAGTCGACAGAGAGTCGAAGCCCATTCAGCGGGAAAAGCGAGTGACATGCAGTTCGGACTGGAACCCAGTGGTCTGATGGAAGTGTGAAACTCGTCATCGGTCGGTGATGATCGGTGGTACTCTGCAATGGGGGTTGAGTGGTGTGGATTTGCGACCCTTGAGACTCGACCGGACAGCGGAGGCTCGAAGCGGCAATAGCGGCGAGGTGTGTGGTATGCACGGGACATGGAGACGGGCCAGGGCTTTGGTGGTCATACATGTGGTGACACACCTGGAATTTGACTCGGGATGACTACAAGCAATGGTGAAATTCCTTCAAGTTTCAGACAGGCGGTCAAGAAAAGAGCAGTGATATTGAGTTCAGGTAACTCTTATGTGTGACACCCAATATGTGAGTTGTTCACTTTCACGCAGGTCAGTGATCGGTGTGTGATGACGTTGGACGGATACTCTGGAAGTTGGGAGCACAAACTAGAGCAACACGGAACTTAATTTTGCTCGAGCATTGACCGTGGTCAAGAAAAGAAGGGACTACAAGTTACAGGTGGAGTCATATGGAGTCTTTGGAGTAGCAGCGGTACTCACGGGATAAGCTCAAGTCCAATGTACATGGAAGTTTGACAGATGGACGAACTCTAAGGTGGTGGAGAATATTCGCCAAGGTGGAGTTTGTTAGAGTTGTGTCGAATATTTTGTACAAGATAGGTTACAGTTGGACTTGTAGTTATACTTCCTCCGTCCCAAAATAAGTGTCTCAACTTTGTACTAGCTCTAGTACAAATTTGTACTAAGCTCAAGACACTTATTTTAGGACGGAGGTTGTGTTTAGATAGGATATGGAGTCGTGTCCAAGTATGACACTTGTATCGTCCTAGGCCTGTCATATATAGCGGGGGCAGACACACGATGTAACCTATGCCAACATAATAGCACAGGCGCGCAAGGGGGAGCCGGCGACGTGTGCCGGCGCCCGGGTGGCCGGTGTGCGGTATTGTGACGGTGTCACAGGGAGGAGCGCCTATAGTCAAGCCCCGGGGATGTAGCCATATTGGTGAACCTCGTTAACAAATCTCGGTGTCGTGCTCATGTGATTGCTTTGGTCCTCGGATGATCGACGGGGCCTCGAATTTATTCTAACATTAGTTATTCGTAAAATAACATGCATAAGCTACGTGAAAGATCTTTTCTCTTGTCAGCTTCTCTCCAAACGACGATTGGAACAAACAAAACAACAAATCTCAATCATGTTCCTGAGCTTGATGAGCACAAGAATGTCTATTCCAGTGTCACACTCTCAAGAACATACACACGATTTTACACTAGATAGAATATATCAGATCAGATAATTAAGGTCGGCTAACCAAACCAGACAATTCAATTCATCACTGCAAGCCCTGACACATACAAGTGCAAAAGCCTCCTGAAAGTGGCTGCTTAAACTGTAGCCATGTTACTACATCATGCAAATGCTGATCACAACTGTTTAAATCCCAGTGCTACGTTCTAATATATGCGGGGACATCAGCCACATGAGCGATGTCGGTTACACAACACTGACCGAATTCTAAACCTAGACACGGCTAGAGCTCATGAACAATGTCGGACACAATTCATGAGCACCGGCAATCGAGTCGCCAACCCTAGATTAGTTATGAGTTGTGTACAAATGTATCCAGCAAAACTTACATCAGAACTAGCTACATATGCATCAGTATCAACAAAGAGGTGGTGGAGTTTAACTGCAGCAAGTCAGCTTTGACTCGGTGGCTATCATGTACTACGACTGCTGGTAATTTTTTTGAGGTGGCGCACACGAGTCCACATATTCACCATATCAATACACCATTATGGATCCGCTCCCGTCTCCCTACGAGAAGGCCGTCCATAGCACTCACGTTTATCTTGCGCATTTTAGAGTATCCACTTTCACTTGTCTATGAACTGTATAAGCAACCCAGTAGTCCTTTATCGCGGATGCGGCTACTCGAATAGATCATGTTAACCCTGCAGGGGTGTACTTCTTCACACACGCTCTCACCACTTACCGCCATGTACACGTCATGTATCTCGGCAACCTTCAAGCGGAAGCCTGGCGAGGGTGTCGACCATGACCTAACTAACCACACAAGTCTCTTATACAGGTTTATCGCCTATTTGGATTCCATCCGTAAGGATATCCGGCCGGGGTGTCACTCACGGCCCCAAACAATGTGAGCAGGGTTCCCAAGCCCACCAAACAGGCGACGCTTGGTACACCGTGCCACTACGCCTAGTTTGTCCCAAGCCCACCTGTACCGGGTGCCACTTGGTAGACTACTAGCACTACCTACAAACACCAGAAACTAGTTGCAACTCCTGGACAGAGATCGGGTTGATTAATAAGTCGAGAGAGCTTGGAGTGTCCGGAGCCCAATGTGTGGTAGTAACTGTCTTGGATCACAAACACAGAACTCAGTTCCCTGAGGACGGTTTCAATGAGACAACCCACCATGTAATCCTACATGGCCTCTCACCACTACCTTTACCAAATTGTGTTCACACACTTAGCTCTCAACAGTAGGACATGTTCACCACATTCCAATTCATCCCCAATGAATCAGACCTGACTCAACTCTAAGTAGTAGCAGGCATGACAAACAAGCATGAATGAGTAGGCACATCATGGCTCAAACAACTCCTACTAATGCTAGTGGGTTTCAAATATATACTGTGGCAGATAGGTCATGCAGAGGAAAGGGGTTCAACTACCGCATCATGTAACAGTTGAATCGTTGTTGTCCTAATGCAGTAAAAGAGAGCAGGAGCGAGAGAGTCGGATTGTATAGGAATGAACAAGGGGGGTTTTGCTTGCATGGCACTTCTGAAGATGATATAGCTCTTCATTGGTGTCATCGAACTCATCATTGGAACATACGTCTACCGAGGGGGAACAAACACCGGCAACAGAGAAAGAATACAATCAATGCAATGCAACAATATGATGCATGATCATGACATGGCAATATGCTGTGATTTGGGCTAATGCAGCTAGCAACAAATTAAATGAAGTTGATTTGAACCCTAGGTTCAAATTCAAACTCCATATGTGAAGGTTTAAATGCCCTTTATATGATTTGTCCTAAACAA
Organism: Aegilops bicornis; assembly: GCA_021605145.1. NCBI lineage: Eukaryota > Viridiplantae > Streptophyta > Magnoliopsida > Poales > Poaceae > Aegilops > Aegilops bicornis. The sequence continues at coordinate 830,945,710 of CM038670.1, forward strand.
CAGCCATAAGTTGTTCTAACATGCATGAAAATGGTACATATGGATAGATTGAATTTTTCTGATAATTTTTCATATATAAATTATTTCATTTGGAGTTATAGATTATTTTCTATGAATTTTTGAAGTTTTGGATATTTTCTAAAATAAATAAATCATTTCTGATTTATTTTAAATCCTAGAAATATTAACTGCGTCAGCATGACATAATAGTGATGTCAGCATGTCAACGGGCTGGTCCAGGTCAAACCTGACCAGTGGGACCCACACGTCAGTCTCACGTCTAATTAATAGGGTTAAATAGCACTAGGTTAACACTAAACCTAAATTAGTAAGAGGCTTGGGCCCACACGTCAGTGACTCAGGGCAGTCAAACCCTGGTCAAATGGGGGTCAAACCCGCCGGAGTTGGCCCACGGCTCGTCGCCGGCGAGACCAGAGACGGCGGAGGGCGTCGGAAACGCTCCTCCGATGACCAAAACAACGGTGGATGGCATGAACGCGAAGCCCAGGCTCTTCCGCATCCAACGCAATGAGCGATAGCGGCTGGGGTGCACTATGGCGGTGGCAGCGGCAAGCTAGGCGGCGGCCGGAGCTCGGGCGTCGATCGTTTTGACGTTGCAGGCCACGCCAGGATGAGTGGGTTGGCGCGTTCGACTCGCAGGAGTGCGATGAGCGGAGCCGTGAGCTCGGACGTGAGCTTGCGCGGCAGTGGCCATGGTGGCGACATGGCCGGCGGCGGGGAGATCTCGGGCACGACGGTGGGGCTAGCTAGGGCGCGCTATAGAAGAAGGGGATGAGGGGGAAGCGATCAGGGGCTCATTGGGGGGGGGGGCGGGGGAGAAGGTCAGCAGGCTCGGGGACGCGTCGAAACGGGAGCACGGTCACCGGCGATCTCGGCAGCTGAAGGTTGAAGATGACCATGAAGCCGGCGATGGATAGTGCCCGACAATGTGTGGCTCGGTGAGGTGGTCAAGTACGGAGCGACGGAGCTTCTGGGCGCGTCGGCAAGGCGAGGCAGTGGCTGTGGCCATGGTAAACGGCGTCGGCGGCGACGAGCTCGCTCGGTGGAGCTCGGCAGAGAGGGATAGAGGAGGGGATGGACACGAGGGAGAGTGAGAGGGCCAAGAGGGGGTTGCATGGCGACGTCCAGGGAGTCAGGGCAGCAACAGGCAGGCAGGAGGTGGCCGTCGTGTGGCCGCGCGTGCCAAGCACACGCGCTCGTCTGGCGTGTGGCCGCGCATGCCGAGCATACGCGCTCGTCCTCCTGGCAGAGGAGGAAGATGACAGGAGCTGCAGTGGTGGGCTGGGCCGACTGCTACAGTGATCGGCCACACAGGTAAGTTCTCTACCTCTTTCTGTTTTCCTAATTATCTTCTGTTTCCTATTTTGCAGGTTTGTTTTGACTTAGCAAAAGTACTAAATCATTTCATAAAATCCTAGGAATAATTTTGGGTGCTTCCAGGATCATTCCAGTGACCCTTAACAATTCCCAGCATTTTTGGAGCATTTAAAATATATATATCTTTTAAATTACTCCAATTCAAATATGTTTGAATTAATTCAAAGTCCGAATATGTCCTGAAAAAACGTGAACCATTTTTGGTAGATGTTTCCACCTTGATCCAAAAATGATGAACATTTCTAAAGGGCATTTTGAAATCATTGGAAAATATTTTAGTTGAACCTATTTGAATTCCTTTGATGCTAGGGTTTGAACATCCTCATTTCAAATTTCCATGAAAGTTAAACATGATGCAAGCAATATGCAAACACCAGGCAGTACCAAAAGCTAGGGATGTGACATTACATCACCTCAGAAAAACATATATGGGGGTCTTGGCAGCCACAACCCACAAACTGTGTGTCCCCACAGAGATTAATGCTTATATTTGGCATGTATTGGGAGACTCGGAAAGAGGCAGGTGATAATTTCAAACTATCTGATCTTAAAGAATAAAGAAAAAGAAAAACGGTGTGCCCCGCCTTTAACTGACCTTATGAGGCATATTCAAATCAAACAGCCTGTGAGTACAAGCTGTTGTTGCTATACAGAGCGGGAGTCAGGCAATTATGCAGATTTATTTCAAAACCACTACGAATATAAGATGTGAAGATGACTAAAGTGTAAAATAGAACTTCCTTTTCTGCATCCTCATATTTATAATAGAAAAGGCAGACAAGATGAACCGTGCTTGGATGAAACAAATTTTCATTAGGTGAGCAAAAAAATCGGAAGGTAAACCGGATCTATACTAGTATATTCCTTCTACTCCTCAAACATAAAGTCTTCATAAAAAATCAATCTTTAACTAGATGCATCACTTGTCAGTGTTCATGATTGGGAAGTGAAAGGAACAACACAAAAAGCATGAACACCGACAAGTGATGCATTGTCTATTCCAATGTCACTCAAAAGAACATCCACACAATTTTACACTAAACAGAATATATCAGATCAGATAATCAAGGTCGGCTAACCAAACCAGGCGCTTCAATTCATCACTGCAAGCCCTGGCACATACAAGTGCAAAAGCCTCCTGAAAGTGGCTGCTTAAACTGTAGCCATGTTACTACATCGTGCAAACGCTGATCACACCTGTTTAAATCCCAGTGCTACGTTGTAATATAGGCGGGAACAACAGCCACATGAGCGATGTCGGTTACACAACACTGACCAGATTCTAAACCTTGACACGGCTAGAGCTCGTGAACAATGTCGGACACAATTCACGAGCACCAACAATCGAGTCGTCAACCCTAGATTAGCTATGAGTCACGTCTCGTAGGCAAGGCAATGTCATCTGCGCGAAGTCCACGCCGCCGGAATTACACAAAAAGACATGGAGCTCCGAGGATGGGAATATTAGTCTCTGGCTACACGGCTCCGTCGAATCTGTGCAAAAGAGACGAAATATCAATATCCAGACGATAGAAAAGATTTGAGCTCAAATCACACAGATTCGAGAGCAAGCAAAATGGAACAGATTGCGGAGGCTACATATAGTACATGGTGTTAAAATGCACAAGCATAATAGCATATGTCCCGCAGGTAACAGTATTGATCTGAACTGAATTCGACATATGTAACTACTAACATTTCCTTTTTTGCGTTTCGCAGCGTAAAGTTGGAATACGCGGACAGGCAGAGGTATGTATATACATGACAGGCTTCTAATTTAGGTCAATCTAAAAAAATAACTTATAACTCATGTCACCTAATGAAAAAAAACACGATCATGGGTCTTGTTAGCCACAATCAACAAACTGTGTCTGTATGCCCTCTACGATACTACAGAGACTAATGCTTATATTCGGCATGCATTGGCAGACTCACAAAGAGGCAGGTGAAATGTTCGAACTATCACGGTCCATCTAGGAGCATACAACTGATCGGATGAGGCTGATTCGAATCAAACAGCTTGTGAACGCAGTCTGTTCTAGCTATAAAAAGCAGTGAGTGACTCAGGCTCTTATTTGTGACCGTAGCAGTTATGCATATTCGTTTTTCAAAATAATGACGGAGATAAAATTATAGCTGTGAAGATGACTAAAAGTCTAAAAGAAAAAAAATTAGGGCCGAGAAGAGGGGCATATTCATATAAGAATTTGCAGCTCATATTGTACATAATCGAGAGTTTACAAGCATAATGGAACGAATTATCAGGGACCACATACATAGTATACAGAATTACAGGCTGAACCGCAGAAGAAAAATAGCATCTGTCCAGAATAGCACCTGTCCCAGTCATAATATTGATCTCAACTGAATGTGAAACATGTTACTACAAACATAAATAAGCTGAGTCCTAGAAAACTAGGATCATACAAAAGTGGTACCTTTGTGTTGCAGGACTTCCTATATTACCTAATTAGTCGAACAAACTTCTAACTTATGCCGGTTTGAATAAAAGACTTAAAGGTTACATCACACAAGGAAAACGAATCAGGGGTCTTGGCAGTCACAATCGACAAACTGGGTGTGCCCTCTACCATCATACAGACATCAATGCTTATATTTGGCATGCTTTGGAGACTCGGAAAGAGGCAGGTGAAATGTTCAAACTATCTTAAAAAGGAAAAAAAAAATGTGTGCCCCGCCTATAACTGACCTTATGAAGCTAATTCAAATGAACCAGCTTGTGAGCACAAGCTGTTCTTGTTATGCAGAGCAGTGAGTCAGGCTCTTATTTGTGACCGTAGCAATTATGCAGATTTATTTCAAAACCACATCGAATATAGATGTAAAGATGACTAAAAGACTTTCTCTTCTGCATCTTTATATTTATAAAAGAAAAGACAGACAAGATAAGCCGTGCTTGCATGAAACGAATATTCATGAGGTGAGCGAAGTAAGTGGAAGGTAAACTGGATCTATACTAGTATTCCTTCTACACAGTGAACATAAAGCATTCATCGAAAATAATAGTCGTAATATAGCATTTCCATGATTTCAATAATTTCATTAGGCCTAAAATGACAATGGATGCATGATCTATGTGAAAGATCTTATCTCTTATCATATTCCCTCCAAACAGCGGTTGGAACAAACAAAACAAAAAATCAGAATCGTGTTCCCGAGCTTGATTAGCTTACCCACAAGCACAATAAAAACAACCAGTGCTAAATCGTGTAAAAAGAGAATGACCAACCATAATATTAAACTATCAAGCATTAAAGCATTGGACAAGCTGCATGTGAACTATGAAGAGAAGGACATCATAACCAGGATGCAATAGAAAATTTACCACTTCATATTTTTGGTGAAGACAACGATGGCGGGAAGTTGGTATATATCCACGTCTTGGAAAAGGCAAACCCGGAAGATTTGGTACAAACCCTCGCAAACTCCAATGTCTTGACATCAACTGAGATATAGTCCAAATCTTGATGTGGAATTGAGTCTACGAACCGCATGGGTCCAAACTTTCCTAGGAGCAAGTACCTCCCGGTTGCAGCTGTGATATCAAGCCGGGAGCCCGAACATATTGGGATTGTCTTCTCCAGCTGCCACTGGCTAGAACTCTCACATTTGTTTCGCTTGATGTAATAACAGAGATCAAAGTTTCCAGCTTCAACATGGATACTGAACAAGCCAAGCCTGGCTTCCCCTGCCTCCACGATGGCTAGACCAGTACACGGACAAGATTCTGTAGGTGGGACTTCACAACTAGAGACCTCCATTCTCCGGGTGTCAAACACGAGCAAATCTTTCTTCCCTATGATGGACTCCCAGTAGAAGCAGCCATAAGCGTAATGGCGCCCATAAAAGTGACGGTCGATCGATGACACCATGGTCGACTCGCCCTGCCCAAAGAGCAACTCATTCCATTCCTTGGATGCAACAGCTTGCCACTGTTCAGTGTTCAAAGAGTAGGCGATCGCTGCCAGCCTGGTTGTGAAATGTACCATCCACATCACACCGAATGCCGTCTCCGCCTCCTCGTCAAGGGGAACAAGGAAAGCCTCGCACCAGGGTTCGTGCTCCGTGGCCGGGTGGTGCGACACCGAAGCGGCCAGGTCGTCAGGCACTGGGGGAAGCAGGACGTACTTCCGGTGCAAGGGGTCGCACACCGCGGCCTCCATGGAGATCTGGGGCTGCTTGTAAGCGCCAGGGCGGAGGAGGAGGACGCGTCCTTCGCGGATGTTCTGAACGGACCACTGGCGGTGATCGGGGAAGAAGCAGAAGGAGAGGTCGGCGGCGTCGGCGAGCGCGGTGGCAGCTGGCGCGGAGGGGTGAGGCGGGAGGGGGTGGTGGAACCCGTCGCGGTCGAAAAAGGCGAGGAGGGGCGGGTCGTGGAGGCGGCGGAAGCGGCGGAGGAAGGATTTGTCGGCGACGAGACGGCGGAAGGAGACGCAGGCGGCGGAGGCACGGACTAGGTCTTCCGCGGCGGGCAGCCGGAGGAAGATCTCCGCGACGATGTGGTCGGGGATGTCCGTCAGAGTCGTCGCCGTTTTCCTCGTACCGCTGCGACGGCGCGGCTTGGAGGTCGCCATCGGCGTGGAGGAGTGCAGAAAGGTAGCTGGACGCGGGCGGCGGCGGAAGAAGTGGCCGTCGGCGTCGGAGGAGGCAGCCGCCGGAAACCCTAAGAGATGGGAGTGAGCTGCTGCATACTGGAACTGAGGGAAGAGTGTGCTCTGTGCTGCCGAGATGGACCTTTTGTTTTCTGAACTGGGCCGAGATGGGCCTTGCGCTGTCCGAATGTGTAACGGGCCATCTTCGCCCGGGCCGCCCGTCGTGCATCATGATTGAAAGTTCCCTTGAAAGTTCAAACTATTCGTGGTGTCTTGAAACCCATCCAGAGTTGCACATCATTTAGATTTGAAACTATCCAAAGTTTTACCATGCAGAATGAAACCATCCGGAATTATGTGCTATATGAAACAGATGGAGCCATTGACTGCTGGTCAACATGATTCACATCCATTTTCCGTTCCGTCTAAAATATCTATCACGACATTTCTTGCATCTACTCCCTCTGTTCCGAATTGTATGTCGTTAAACGATTTGACGAACAAATTTTCGTAGGCTATGATTTTCCCCGAGTTTCCCATTCTACCCCTCCGACCGACACGTTCCCCTCTTTCTCGCCCGACGCCACTCGCTCCCCACTCGCCCCCGCTCTCTCTCCCTCGCGCGCGACGCCCCCGCTCGCCTCTCTCTCACGCGCGACGCCGGCCACCAGTCGCCTCTCTCTATCTTCGGCGACACCGCCTCTCCCCTGCTGATGCGCCTCTCTCTCCTCTCGCCAAAGATCTTGTTCGCATCGCCGCTCACCGCTCCCCACCACACAAAGCTGCCATTTTTATCGCCGGTGACGCGCTGCTGGGCAAGGAGGAGTTGGATCCACATGCGCTGGTCCTCGATCTGCTTGTGGATAGGCGTGAGGAGTCGCTGAAGCGGAGCCCGAGCGGCGCCGGCGCAGGCGTGAAGACGACGGCGGGAGGATCTGGAGCCCGAGCGGGAGGATCTGGAGCCGCATCTCAAGTACTCCGGGGACGCAACGGCGCTTAATGTGGAGCCCCACCGGCGCCGCTACCGGTGGTGGGGCACCAGTTCTGCGCGCCCTACGTGGTGCCGCTGACGGTGACCAAGAAGGCGCTCAGCCTCTCCGACGGCGACTTCGCCATCACCGACGCCAACGGCGCCGTCGTGCTCAAGGTCGAGGGCGCCATCTTCAGCATCCGGAGCCGCCGCACCATCCTCGACGGCGTTGGGATGCCCCTCCTAACCATGCAAGAAAAGGTCCCTTCTCCACTACAGATTTGCTCCTTTGTCTGTCTGTCCATCTCCCCTGGCTTGGCCCTGTTGAAATTTCCTCGATCCATAGACATGTCTACAAGTTCTTTGCGGAATAGGATCGTTGACCCGTAGACAAGGGTGAGCTGAGTCATCGCAAATTGCAATAGTCTTGCATTTTTTTAGCTGGGGGAGGAATAATCTTGATTCTTCAAGTTAAGCTGGGCGAGGAATAATCTTCATGCTCACAAGTCACTGATTTGCAGTGATTTAGAGTAGTTGCGATAAATCTGAATTACTCCAGCAGTGCAGATTTGCAGTAAACTTTATTACTCCAGTGTGGATTTGCACTGATTTGGAGTAGCTTTGATGCAGTAGGCCTGCTTGTTTGATCTACGGTTGGGAAGAAGATTAATAGAGGTACTATCAGTAGCTTGTGTTAATCTTGGGTTGCTGCTGTCAGTATCTTGTGTTAATTTTGGTGCAGTAGCTGCTGCTGCTGCTTGTTTGATCTACAGTTGGGAAGGAGATTAATACTCCTGTAACAACTTGTTTGATCTAGAAGGAGTATTTTTCCGACTTCTTAGAATTATCTCTCTTGCAACAACTTGTTTATCTTGTCACTCATATCCTCACAACAACGTTTTCACCTGTATATTGGGTGGTTGCAGCCATCAATGACCCTGCTAACCGAAAGAACTGCATCCATTAATTAAGATAATCTGAAACCTTTTCTTTTAATTAACTTAAAACTTTCAGTAAAATTAAGATAAACTAAAACCACTTTCAATTAACGTAAAATTATCTGAACCATTTGTCCTCTGTTACTCTCTTCTTTTTCAGTAAAGTGTAGGAGTAAAATAAAATGAAACCTTTTATTAGTTAAACTTCCCTGATTTGTTTTCCTCTCGATTTGGCTAGATGGATCAAATGTACTGAAACTCTGCTTATTCTCATGAAGCAGTTGTAGCTTCTTTTAAAAGTTGTCTTCTGTAGCTTCTGTTAACTTGTTCATCAAACTTGGGCTACTGAAGCTTGTTAACTTGCATAATATTGTGAACTTAATTGTTGCTTGCATATTAATGACAGCAAAATCATGATAGGAGTAGTTTCTGTAAAATCATGACATGCCATACAAGCTACTCAAACTCAGGAGTAGTTTCAGTAAAATCTATTCTATGGACTTGCTGTTTAGTTTTATTTAAAATTAGGAGTAGGAGTAGTTCTTGGAATATGAGTAGGAGTAGTTCTTGGAGTATGAGTAGGAGTAGGAGTAGTTCTTGGTTAATTAAACCTTTTCATTTAATTAAAATTAAACTGAACTACTCTTCTCCTCTCCTCTCTTCTCTTTCTTCTGTCTTCTCTTTCTCTTTTGCCCTCTTACAATAGTGCAACAATATGAGACCTAAATCAAATGAAACCAGATGAAACTTTCACTAATGGAGTACTCCTCTTTCTCTCTTCTTTTCTCTTCTTTCTTTCTTCTTGGAGTGCTTGATTATCTTCTAGTTCCCTCTCTTCTCTCTCTCTATGTGTGTGTGTTGCCCTTTCTTCTTGCTTTCCCTCTCTTCCAGTGCCCTCTCCTCTTCTCTCTTAATTAAACAAAAATGATCACACAAATGATGCACTCCTCACAAAATTAAATTAAACTTTTCAAACAAAAATGATCATATATATGGAGTAAAATCTAGTGCATAGAAGCCTTTTGCAAACTTATGGAGTAATTTCACATGGGGTTTACATATATTCCACACAAACAAGGAGTTACACACATACTCCACACAAATAATCACAAGCATCTTAACAAGCAACTCCTCAAGCATCTCAACAAGCATCTCGACAAGCAACTCAACAAGCATCTCCTCAAGCATCTCAACAAGCATCTCCTCAAGAAACTCCTCAAGCATCTCAACAAGCATCTCCTCAAGCAACTCCTCAAGCATCTCAACAAGCATCTCGACAAGCAACTCAACAAGCATCTCCTCAAGCATCTCAACAAGCATCTCCTCAAGCAACTCCTCAAGCATCTCAACAAGCATCTCGACAAGCAACTCAACAAGCATCTCCTCAAGCATCTCAACAAGCATCTCCTCAAGCAACTCCTCAAGCATCTCAAAAAGCATCTCCTCAAGCAACTCCTCAAGCATCTCGACAAGCATCTCAACAAGCAACTCCTCAAGCATCTAAACTAGCATCTCGACAAGCAACTCCTGAAGCATCTCAACAAGCATCTCCTCAAGCATCTCAACAAGCATCTCGACAAGCAACTCCTCAAGCATCTCAACAAGCAACTCGACAAGCATCTCGACAAGCAACTCCTCAAGCATCTGAACTAGCATCTCGACAAGCAACTCAACAAGCAACTCTCTCCATTATCCCAAGATTGTGCAGGGCATTTGCATATACCTCTTGAGGGCATGTAAGTCTTGGAGGTAGCATCCCAAAGTTCTCTAGCCTTTCCTTGTTTGCATGGGGTATTTTATACCCATTGCCTCGCATGGTTCAAGATTTCAATAATGCAAGCTTGTAGAGATAGGAAAACTCTGTTCAGCTTGTAAACATCATAGTTTTCAAATTCATCTAGCACACCCTTGATAAGATCCTAAAGCATTCTAGGGCTTAAACAATCTGTTAGAGATTGCAACGAGTTGAAGAACCCAAGGTCAAGGCCATTCAGATCAGGGCTATTGGCAGGTTGTTGAATTAGTCTGATATCGAGTCCAGTTCTTTCCACGGCTGCTACAAATTCTGGGTCATTAGGCAAGATATGAGGCTTAGCGTTGTCTTGTTGTATATAGATGGTCTGCCCAACATCATTCTCAGGCCAAGATGCTTGTATTGCTGGCAGCAGGTTCTCTATCATGAACTCTCTCATTACTTGCCTGTTGACTTTTATTGACTTTGTCTCCGATGATCCTCTGGGCATGTTGTCGCTTCTCCTTTGAGCCGGAACTTCTTTCACAAACGGCCAAATTCCAATTTTTCCAGAGAAGGTCACATTTCCCTCATTATCCCACCTCGGCCTAGCAATAGCTGTCAAGAACATAATCTTTCCAACACAACTGCGGTTTTGCAAAGTTCTCGTAGGCTCTTCCTCCCCATACAGCACATAATAGTTCCTTTTTTTCTTGGTCATATAGAACCATTTTTCATCAATATGAATAATGTTGTGCATGGTCTTGAATTTTGGCATTTCAGTTTGTGTTGTTGCCTCCATTGACAAGCGAAATTTCATTCTATCCTTCTTGTTCTTTTCATTCAAAGCTGGCTTCAAACAGTTTGTATGCCTCTTTATCAACTTGAGCATGAACTTCCGGTGGAGTGTCGTAGGGCTGCACCCGAGTTGCTAGCACTACAAAAAAAGACACATCCGTGACATTTTGGGCCGAACGATTTTTTTTCTGTCATACATATGACACTTCTATGATGATAATTGTGACAAAACCCGGTATAATCATAGATGTGGTGGGCTCCTACTTATGACAAAAAATCATGACAGAAATGGGCTTTTCGCCCTGGCGGGCCGGAGACGCAATCGCATGACATTCTTTGGTCGCCCATGACGGAAAAAACCGTGGTGGAAGCGAGGGGAGGAAAATTTCGGGAGTTGCTGGTTACGGTGGGAGGTCGGGGCGGAGCGATGCACGCTTTCTCAGACGCACGCTGCTGCAGGTGTAGGCGTTGGCTCTAATCAAGCCGAAGCGAGGCGTTGGGCTCTAATCGAACCCGGAAGCGACAGACCGCAGGCTACGCTACATCGAACCCGAAAGCGATCGATCGATGATCGTTAATCGAACCCGATGGAGCGATTCTTTCATCGCCGCTAATTGAAGCCGATCGATGCCGCCTGGGATGAACAGTGAGCGTTGCAGGGGGGGGCGTTGGATGAACAGTGAGCGGTGGCGTTGCCTCTGGATGAACAGGAACCCGTGGTGTGGAGGGCTGGATGAATAGTAGATGGTGGAGGGGTGGTCGTGGAGGGGTGGTTGAACATGACCCCGTGGTGTGGAGGGCTGGATGAACAGTAGACGGTGGAGGGGTGCCCGTGGAGGGGTGGTTGAACAGTAGCCGGTGGAGTAGCGCGCGGTGGAGGCTGGATGAACAGGAGCCCGTGGAGGCTGGAGGAGGTCGACGGTAGCCCGTGGAGGCTTGAGGAGGTCGACGGTGGAGATGAACAGTATCCCGTGGAGTCCTGCTTATGCACGCTGCACTCCTCCCCCTGCTTTTGATCAGAAGGCCCAACACAAGTCCGCTTTCGTCCGCTTTTGCGGCACGCCACACCCCTCCCGATCAACAGGACCCCTGCTTGACCGTAGCGCTCCAACACAAGTCCGTTTCGTCGGTTTTGCGGTACGCCACACCCCTCCCGATCAACAGGACCCCCGTTTCAACCGTAGGAGGTCCGTTTCGTCCGTTTTGCGGTACGCCACACCCCTCCCGATCAACAGGACCCTTGTTTCGACCGTAGGATGTCTGTTTCCTCCGTTCTGCGGTATGCCAGGCCTCGTTTCCATCGCCTGTTCCGCCCAAGCCGGTTGGCTCCCACGCGTTCCGTTGCCTCCCGATGAACACGACGCATTCCGTTGCCTCCCCATGAACACGACACATTCCGTTGCCTCCCCATGAACACGACGCATTCCGTTGCCTCCCCATGAACACGACGCATTCCGTTGCCTCCCCATGAACACGAGCCCTCGCCAGACGTATGCACGACTTAGGCGTTTGAGACCCCGCCAGTATGTACACATACGGGTCAGATTTTCTTTCTTGCACCCGGCCGCCAGACGACGTACATGCTACGCGGCGCGCTTCTACTACTTACACGCACGCCGCCTCTACTACGACACGTGCGCGCCTCTACATCGACCAGTATATATGTATGTACAAGTTCGCGACTAGAATGACAATGCTACGTACGCTTCGACCAGGTGGGTCCTGACTATCAGGCAGTTCCTTGCATGCAAAAATGTAGCTGGTGGGTCCCAGCAGTCAGAGGGGCGAATCATTTTTTTTGCCCGGACGCACTTCCTTTGCGTGCGAAGATGTAGCTGGTGGGTCCCAGCAGTCAGGGGGGCAAATCATTTTTTTTGCCCGGACGGACTTCATTGCGTGCGAAGATGTAGCTGGTGGGTCCCAGCAGTCAGGGGGGCGAATCGTTTTTTTTGCCCGGACGCACTTCCTTGCGTGCGAAGGTGTAGCTGGTGGGTCCCAGTAGTCAGGGGGAGACGTTTTTTTTCACTAAATATGGTGGCCCGTCCGGTGGGTCCCGGCTGTCAGGTGGAGGAATAATTATTTTGCACGTAATAAGGAGGCACTTCCTTGCTGCGGCCGTGGACCCAGCTGTCACCTCTCCACGCATGTCCCACGCCCGATGGAAGCCGTTCCTTGACCATGTTGACCACGCCGCCGAGAGCACTAGGGCGGTGGACGACGGCGAGGCCTAGGAAGGGACGACGTGGAGCCGGGAAGACGCGACGATGGATGCCCACGCGAGAGGAGTACGAGGGTTCACCGGTTCGCTGCGGTGTGAGGCTGCCGCCGCCAGAATAACAGGGGTGTGGGTGAGTAGAGGGATGGCTTGGCCAGCGGTGTGGGAGTAGTAGGGGCGGTGAGGCTTCCGCCAGATCGCAGCCTGGCCCACGGGAGGCAGGAGCACGAGGCACGACCGGGCGCTGGTTTGGGCGGCCGGAGCAAGAAGACCAGAGGTTGAAGAAGCACTACGGCCGTTGGATGGACATCAGACGGTCACCGGAGCTAGAATCATGCATATTGACTAAGTTGACAAAGCCCTCCGTCCCGTCAACTTAGTAGGCCCACAAGTCAGCCCGCCACTATACATCGGGTCCTAGCTAACAGGGGAGTATTCATTTTTTGTGCGTAATAAGGAGGCACTTCCTTGCGCGAAGATATAGCTGGTCGGTCCGAGCTGTCAGCCGGCGGTAACGCTTTTTTCGCGAACATCGAGGCCCTTTCGGTGGATCCCGATGTCGTGGAGGAATCATTATTTTGCGCGTAATAAGGAGGCATTTCCTTGCGTGCGGCCGTGGACCCAGCTGTCGGCCTCTCCACGTACAGTCCACTTCAGATGCACGTCGGTCGTTGACCACGTTGACCAGGATGCACCGAGAGCACCAGGGCGGTGGACGATGGCGAGGCCTAGGAAGGGAATGACACGGAGGCAGGGAAGACTCAGCAGTTGTTTCCCACGCGGAGGGGAGTATGACTGTACGAGGGTTTACTGGTTCGTCTGCCGTCGCCGGAGAATAACAACAGGTGTGGGTGAGTAGAGGGATGGCTAGGCCAGCGATGGGAGTACGGTGGGGCGGTGAGGCCTGCGCGGTAGCACAGCCGGCCGCGGGGAGGAGGGAGCAGGCAGTCCCGCCGGCGCTTGTTTGAGCGGCTGGAGCAGGAAGAGCAGAGATTGAAGAAGCACGACGGCCGTTGGATGGCCATCCAACAGTCACTGCTTGTGCGTCAACCTTTTTTTAGGAAAGCCTCAAATCTGTGGAAAACATCATACAGCCCATCTGCCATTATTTTTAAATTTTACATCCCATTTGCTAATTCTTAAGGTTTTTTTTGGAGCCCATATTCTTTTTGTTAGCATTACAGCCCATATTGTGGCCACGGCTAAAAACTTATACGAAATTTTGCATATTTCGATGCGGCCCGAACAATTTTTAATCCCAAAATTTCGACTCACATTCAAACTGATTTTAAAAATAAATGTATAGCAATATAAAATCCAACAAATTCTCCACGCATAAAAATTAATGTAATTTAAAATCTCGAAATGAAAAAAAAAGATATTTGAAACTAACTGCCGGTTTGATGTGTTTTAAAAATGTATAGCCCATTTCTCATTACTGATGGGCCATTTTCTCGGCCAGCCGAATGAAAGCTCTCCTCGTCTTGAAAGATTTGCAGCCCAACAGGCCTGACAAATCGACTTACTTGTCAAATCACAAAAAAACTGGGCTGTGGTCGTGGACCCAACTGTCAGCCTCTACACGTACATTACTCTCCCGATGGAATGTCGTTGACCACATTGACCACGCCGCGCCGAAAGCACCAAGGCGGTGGACGACGGCGAGGCCTGGGAAGGGGACGACGCGGAGCCGGGGAAGACGCGGCAGTGGATGCCCACACGGAGAGGAGTACCTGGGTTCACTGGTTCGGCTGCGGTGTGAGGCTGTCGTCGCCGCAGGGCCTGGCTAGCGGTGGGAGTAGTAGGGGGCGATGAGGCCTCAACGGCAGCACAGCCGACCACTGGAGGCAGGAGCAGGCGGTCTCCCCGGCGCTGGTTTGGGCGGCTGGTGCAAGAAGAGCAGCGATTGAAGAAGCAACATGACCATTCGATTCAAATCCAACGGTTACTGCTGCTAGAATCGTTTGTTGACTAAGTTGACAAGCCCTGCGTACGCGTCAACGTAGTAGGCCCACAGGTCAGCCTCCCAACCGGTGCGCCCCAGATGTCAGTGGGAGGAATCATTTTTTTCGCGTAATAAGGAGGCAGTTGATTGCGTGTGGCCAGGCCAGCGGAGGGAGTAGGGTAGGCCGGGGAAGCCTGCGCGGCATCACATCGGGCCACAAGAGCAGGGAGCAGGCAGTCCCACCGGCGCTAGTTTAGGCGGCTGGAGCAGGAAGATCAGAGATTGAAGAAGCACGACGGCTAGAATCATGTGTTCACTGACAAAGCCTTTCGTAAACAAGTCAGCCTCGAAATCTGTGGCGTGTACATCCCATTCGCTATTATTTTTATAATTTTTACTCATTTTCTAATTCATATGGAATTTATTGCAGCCTGCTTTTTCATTTTTAGAATTGCCGCCATTTTCCTCGTCAAGATTGTGGTCAAAAAGTTAACTAAATATGTGGGAAATTTTTGCTGGGGAACGAAATATTCTTAATCCAAAAATTAATAGCCATACTAAAACAAATTTAAAAATAAGTTAGTACTATGTCATGTTAAATCCAATGAAATATGTATAAGATATCAGTGAAGAACAAAATTAAAAAAAAAACTAATATCCCATTTGCTTGTCTTGAAAGATTTGCAGCCCAGTAATTCAGAGAAAACAAATAGGCCTAGCTTGGGTATTCTTCAAAAAGAAATACTGGGCTACCTATTTTCCCAAAGAACTGGTGCATGAGCATTTAGCTTTATTTATTTATTTACTTATTTATGTTTAGGGGACCATGAGCATGTACCTGGGCCGGATTCATGTGAGAGCGTCCCTTCCAGTTAATTATGGGCTTCTCTATTGAGCCTTCATCAGTGGGCTGTATGTTATCAACAAGTGGAAAATGTGTTCTGCATTTAAAAAATATTATGAGCTACGCATGCACGGGCACTAAAGGATCGAACCGTGCAACGACTTCCAAAACATTGTGTTTGTCGTTCTAACAACACATTTATATTCACCAACAGACAAATATACTAGTGATTGTACATTGAAAACAGCAGCAGCAGCAACCAGGGCTGGGGGTGCAATGTATAAAGAAGCAGGCCAGAAGAGTGAAGACGCATCTCTCTCTTCCAAACCAAACATCAGCCATCATTATAAAAGGGCTACCAAAAAAGAACAAGTGTATGCATCAAACTAAATAAAGATCCTACTACACCAAGTGTACGCATCTAACTAACTGGCTCAGTTAGACGTTACTATTTATTAAGCTGTGGAGATTGGCTGACGGCTTGAACCAGATGGGTGCCTGACGGGGGAAACTCCAGCCAGCAGGTCGAAGTCTGATACTTGCGACCCTCTCTCCTACTTTGGGCTGCAGAGCGTGGCGGCACATACCAGGGTATGGTGCATGCAGAGACGCATGGTACGCTGTGTACACACAGTTTTGCCTGATGAACGAAACCACGCTGCCATCATGATCCTTGCCATCGGTTATCTCCTGGTTAATCGGATAATTCAGTCCGAGAAACAGAGAGCTGCGGTGCTAAGGTTACTTACCAGCCTCCGTCAAAAATTCCTGAAGGCCCAGAGAAGCTGGGATCCTCGCCAAAGACCTTGCAAAGGATCGTGATTATATTCCGCGAAACAACACGTCCGCACGCGCGAACGATCATCAATCTTTCGCCGTCGTCTGATCGAGCCAGGAACCACCTGCAACCGCCATGCCTCTTTTCTTTGAAAGGTTCTGGGATTAGGAAGGGTAGGGACACCAGGCGGCCTACAACATCATATCAAGTTGGAGTCAAATAAAAAATGGCTCTTGATTTAGTCAATCTTAAGAACAGCATGTTATGAGCATGAATATTTTTTCAAGAATGTTGATGAATATAAGCAAGCCATCATGATATCATAGGAAAGTAACATACCGCTGTAACAACTGCTTGTAGCGATGGATCGAGTAGGCCAGCAATACGTCCAGCCATAGAAGGAGTCGACAATGTAAATGAAGCCCTTGTGTTCAATGGCATCAGAGAACCATGGAGGATGTATGATCCTGCGATGGACGTGCAGATTTATCCACTTACCGCAGTGACCTGTCAGATAGGCGAGACCGCGGTTGAAGAACACGATTAGCCTGAAATCTTTATAATTCCTAGATCTTGTGGGCACTTGGCAGATTACAACCTTGAGCAAATCAAACTTGGTATCATGTTGGCTACTGTAAGATTCCGAGTATTCTCGGGTCATGTGCCAAAGCAGTGCAGTGTTAATCGAAGGAAGGGG
Organism: Aegilops bicornis; assembly: GCA_021605145.1. Classification (NCBI taxonomy): domain Eukaryota; kingdom Viridiplantae; phylum Streptophyta; class Magnoliopsida; order Poales; family Poaceae; genus Aegilops; species Aegilops bicornis. The sequence goes on from CM038670.1 coordinate 830,962,638, forward strand.
GATCAATCGCCAGGTGTAGACCTCCACAAGCATCCAGCTGCCGCGACCGTCGACGAGCACCATCCAAGACGTGTTCATGCTGACCCAGTACATACCATTAATGTAGCTGAGGCTGACGGGGATCGGATCGCAGTGAAGGGGGTTGATGCTCGCCACCCTATGATTGTTATGCTGCGTGACATGTCGTGTCTGAAGATCAGGCGGCATCACCAAGCAAGGAGCTGGCTTAAAAAGCTCAGGCCTGAGGGCTTTGAGTAAACGGTACAACCCCGACGAGCATGCGGCGAGCGACATGGTACTGATATTGTCCACACGCGAAACAATGAGCTTGATTACCTCTGTGGGGAGCGAATTCCAGCCACTCTTTCGGCGGACGCTGCTCGGTTCTACCATTGTTAGTGCTTGGGTTTCAGACGAGGGAGGGAGGCGCCTTAGCGGGGATGGAAGCTTGGACGAGATTATGTGCGGACAAAGATGGAGAAGCGAATATGTGCTGCGGGAAGTGGACAGGTGATGATGACTACAACACGCCGCTTGACTTATTTAGACACATACCAGCAGCGAGGGTCATATCGATGCCGACAACTTTCTTGAGTGATCACAAGATCGGGTACTCCCTATAGTACCTACTACAGTACTATGCCCTAGCTTGCTAGAGTAGAGTAGTAGAGTAGGACTCTGCTCTACTACTAGCACCGGAGGAGTAGTATATTTTGATCTAAAATAGTTACAAACTTCGATGCCCGATCCTGGAACGACTACGAACCGTGCTCAAAGACCATGTCCATGTGGTGTTTGGACTTATATGCAAAAAAATAGCAAGATGCCCGTGCATTGCACGGCACACCATCATCACCAAATCAATTTTTTCTCTACTCCTACTCCTATAAAAGATTCAGTTGGTGATGATGGAGGCGAGGAGGCGTGTTCAGCCGGGCGTGCAGCGGACGATGCAACACTATTCGATTTGTTATAAAAAAAGTACTTGTAGAGATAGATACATAGGGAGGAGCACGAGGTAAGGCCTTATCTGTAAATGTGGAGAGAGGTGCGGGTATCTTTTGTAAAATTGTCATAGTTGGCTTTATATCCATCAGATATAGATCGGACGGTCTATATTACAAGATGGCAGGCAAACCATCATCACCAACTCGGTTTTCTATAAGGGTAGATATATATATAGATATAGATAGATAGAGACTAGGGAGTACTAGTAAGGACACCATCTACTGCTTCGTGTGCTACTCCCGGCCCATTCGGGCGGGTCAGAACGCCCCTCTACAGCCACTCCCTCCTGCGCTCCATTCGGGGCGCTGTTGAAATCTAGGAGCGCACTCGCGACCATCGGCAGCCACGACTTCACCGACGCATTTACTTCTTCCCCAACCTCGGTAACCTCTTCCTCAATGACATGGGCGACAACCTCAATGCCAATGGTGCTGCCCTGCCGCACCATATGTGTTTCTGTCCTTCCTGCTCAAATCGTGGTAGAATTCATGTTTCTACTCAGATCCTACTACTATGCTAGTCCACATGATTAGTTTCATCTCTGTTATAGCCGTCATGATTTATTTTGTGCTTATTCGGATTAAATCTTGTAGTAACTTGCTCACATATTCAACTGACGCAATGTCCCCTACAGCCAGTCCTGTTTCATGGAAGGCCTGGTCGATGCCTCCAAGGAGCCCTTCGTCCACTGTTATGAGTGCCCGATGCCGTTTTGTGGCTCACCGGCGGACATAGTGCATCACCTCACGGATGCGTGCAGCGGTCACTGCTGGCCCTTGGCGGAGAACATCAAGTACGACACGTGCTACCGGTTCACCATGCCGGAGTCGCTGGAGGATCACCGCTACCGCTAGTCTCGGAGGAGGACGGCGTCTTTCCTCTTGATCGTGGGCACCGGCGAGGCTCACAGCAGCCGCCGCGTCGTTTTGTAGCGGCGTCAGGGCGCCGCTACCGACGCCGGTTAATCGACACGAGGCATATGTATGGGTGCAAGGTCAATGTTACTACCCTCCGGTCACGTGGGCGGCGAAACCGGCCTCATCGGACAGACTTGGAATCTGAGGAGCTGGGACTATCCCGCCAATGTGGACTTGGAAAACCCATGGCATCCGTTCTATCCTTTACCCGCCGACTCGGTGCATGGGGACTCCAAGGAGGTTCACCTGGACATACGCATTATCAAGTGCACTTAGAAAACATGTAGTGTGTGTGGGCGCTTATGGCCCGTGTCTTTGACGCTTTTGATTCTGTAAGCTTGTCGTTAAACTTGAGTGGCTTTCGCCGCAGTCCTTCCTTTGAACTGCTCCTCTCAGTGAGCTGATGTGAGACACTTTGGGTTTCATTTGATAATGGAACCGGGGAGGAGCCTCCCTGTTCTTCTAAAAAAATACGCATTATCAAGTTAAATGTTGATCATTAGTCTTCGCTCAATGTAATACACTGTCTAAGCATGTGGAGACTTCCATGCAGGATCTTGCTCTATTGGAGTATCGCGCATGAATAAAAGTGTATCCGTTTATGGTATAGTCTAGAATCTTCCATGTATGAATTTTTACTACAAGATCGGTGAAAGACTTACGATGAACCATTTCTTACATCTCCTCCGCCCCTTGCAAGTCATCCTGATTTAATCCCTCCGTCTAGGTGTATAAGGGCATGGTTAATATTACTTAATAGTATAGCCAACTGTTGACTATAAGAAAGTGCCATGTCATCTGTAGCCAACATGTATAACAATCAATACTCAAAAACCAATTCTTAAAGATCATTTCTTGCAAAGCACAATAAGTGTTATTTCTTCACAAGTTTCGGATGCAGGTTGAATAGTTGAACGCTTTTGTTTGCAAAAGATACCTTTTTATCTATTTCACCCGGATGTTTGTGAGCTCTAGAGATGAGATAATATCCGAAGAAACCTATCGATACCCGTTACACATGAGATGACCCCACATCCTTTGTCAAAATAAACAACTCCCCGATCAATGCATTTCACTCTTCAGTGCAACGCACGGGCACCTTACTACTATAGATTAGTACGACCAAAAATTGAACTAACATTATATATAGTACGATAAATACTGATGCATGTCACCTAAAATTATATCATTCAAAACTATGTTCAAATACGAATCCAACGATATAGTTTTTGTTGACATGCACTAACATTTTGTCAGCTTAAATCTTCACCAAATTCAATGGGGGACTAATAAACCACGACCGATGTAGTACAAGTGTAGAGGGCGGCGCTGCACGGGAGTCTCACCTTTCACCCCGCTCGTGGCGCGGCAGTAAAGCCGTCATATCACAAAACCCAACCACTCCTAGTAATAAATGGCCTGGTAAAATAAACGGACAAGCAATCATCATATCCCTCCGTCTTTTTTGCATTTCATCTCTCTGCATTTACTTTCTCCGATTCATCTCCCACGCTCGATCCCTAGCTACTACTCCTAGGGCAAGTTCTTTTGGCGGCTTCCCCAGCTTTTCCCACAAGACTAGTCGCAGTGGAGAGTAACAATAAGGCGCCTCACTCATTTATTTGGGCTTCTAAACTACTACTCCGTCCTGGTTTATTCCTCACCATTGTAATTTGTGCTAAATTTTGACCAAAGATTTAACTGATAAAATGTTACTCAAAACACTTTGGCGCGGTACATCTAGGTGTGTAAGTCATCTTATGAAAACCAAATAATCTGAAAACACTTAGGCGCGGTGCATTAACTTCTACCTCATTTTTTGTTTCTTGACATATCAACCAATAAGAGATAAAGAGTGTGCATGCTTTTAATGACTTGAGATATCAAACACGACATGCAGTGGTTTGTTCATTGCATGCAATATTATTAATTAGCAAATAAACATTAACGTTTCTTGTTTTCTCCTCCTCCTTGGTCACAGTGCACAGAGAAATAACCATAGAGAAGGAAGCTAAAAGTAAACAATCAAACGAGCATTTTTGCATTTGTTTTGCATTGAATCGTTTCACAAGCTTGACTAGTGCTGTTTTTCCACTTCTACAAAAACCGCATCGTAATGTTCAAACGTGCATGCACGTACATAAGTAATAGTGGTACTCCCTCCGTCTAGGTGTACAAGTCTTCCCTCCTTCTTGGTCACCGTGCGCAACCAAACATGACTTATTGACATGGACGGAGGGAGTAGCACCGTCTACAAGCATATATCGAGAGAGACGTGTAGTCCGATAGTATATGCTAAAGTTTGTGCTATATGCACGTACTTGCAAAATGCGTAATAATACACAACGTTTCCAAACTTTCCCTTTTACATACTAAATTAAGGACGCTAAAAATTCCTGAACGTTCGGGATTTATCATTTGCAAATCCCAAAACTAATGAGATCGCCTTACGAAACAAAAATTATACTCCTCCTAAAAGCCATGGCGCTCGTAGGAGCGCTTGCGGCGTGCCACGAGTGCCCTGGTGCGCGGCCGTTTCCCAGCGCGCCGACACAATGCCTCTTCCTCAGCCTCGCAACTCGCGAGGTGATGATTGGCGGCTTGCCGGCGGGCGAGCGCGATCTCACCGGTGGTGGTGATCCGGCGCCAACACGTACTCCTCCTGGCTGGAAGCGTGCACCCGGTCCACGTACCGCCAAGCGTAGATGAGGCGCTTGGGCCCGACTGCACTCAGGGCGTCGGCACGGCGTCCTCCGCCACCCTCACGGCCCTCGCACGAGCCTTCTGCCAAAGAACCAATTGTTTGACTCTCTCGGACGTGACATAGATCTCCCAGAAAGCTTGTTGCGCGGTGCGCTTCTCTTCCTCGGCCTTCTTCTCCGCCTCTATTTTGGCACGCTCTGCTGGAGGCAAAGCCTCCCACAAGGTGACATCCATTTATTTCCAAAGCTCCTCAAGGCTGGGGGGGGGGGGGGCTCGGCGGGCGGCGCAGCATTCTCCTCGTAGCAGGGAGCCGACGCGTCCTCCGACGCGCGTGCCGGCGAGATTGAGAATGCCGACGCGTCCACCTCGATGCGTCGCGGCGAGGAGCGGAACGCCGACGCGTCCTCCTCGACTAGTGGCGGCGAGGAACGGAACGGCGACACGTCGCGTAGCGGCGAGAAGCGGAACACCGACCCGTCCTCCTCGACTAGTGGCGGCGAGGAACGGAAAGGCGACGCGTGACCGTCCGCGCGGTGCAGCGAGGGGCTCCTAGGGCTTGGGAGGGGAGATGCCATGGTGGTCGACGTGAGAGGGAGGGGGAGGAGATAGCGATGAACGTGAACGTGAGGGGGAGGAGATAGAGATGTCGTGGGAGGCGCAGTATTTATAGCGAGCAATGGCACACGTACGTAAGATATGGACAGAGCTGCATCGATTTTAATCGCAGGTCCGGTTAAGGCCACCGACATGTGGGCCAAGACACCTGCTGGGCCCGTATGTCAGTGACCCAATGCACCTGAAGTTAAGTAAAAGCTACGTGGACATATTTGTTGGAGTAAATTACGGGGGAGCGAAGGGGTGGAAATATTGCTGGTCACAACGGATTGGACGAGCGTGGGGTGAGGAGAGTCATGCATGCAGATTTTTTCACACGGGGTGGAGTGGTGGGACCGCCGGAGGGAGAAGGAGAGTTTCACAGGCATATTGTTTCCACACATGGAGAGGAAAATATTTGGAGACGAACGGGCTTCCTGCAGGTATGGGGAACGGAGCATAATAAGTCATCTTGCATGCCGGGCTAGGTATAGTCTCAAGTCATTAAAAACATACACACCCCACACATGTTCATATTTCAAGGTGCACTAAATTATTGCATGCGATGATTAAGGCTGGCCATCATGGTGGTATCTTAGCTGGTACACGGGAATAACAAACATGCTGATGTGGCAAAAAGAATTAAAGAAGAGAGGGGGGTTAGACTAACTAGTGTTCATGCATGCATTGGTAAACACATTTTTTTGTGAAGAACGACAGCACTAGTTGAGTACTTTTGCAGACTTCAAAAATGACAACATTAGTTGAGTATATATTTGGTCAAACACTTTGCAAACGGTTGACGGGAGTAAAAAGGACCAGCGGGAGTATCATGCATGCGGAGTAGGCAAAAAAAATTTCTCATTTTTAGCCGGTCGAAGTCTCAAAGGGCGTGACCGCGCGAGGGAGGCGAAGGTCGTGGGAGGCGCGACGGTTGACGGAATTAAGTGAAGTTACATCCACGCGCCAGCATGGCGTGCAAACAGGCAGAAGCTATACCGTCAGGCCTACGATATGGGTCTAGTAGACATGACATCTAGTGGGTCCCGCATAGTTCTCGAGAACTCTTTGGGGGCTTGCAACCGTTTATCCACCGGGCAAGCCAGCAACCCCACACCGTTCGCACACCCTACTCGTCCCCATCTTCTACCTCACAATAGTTCGCTCCCAGTCGTCCCGTCCTTTCACATTAGTTCGCTCCCAGTTTTTGCGGGGTACAACAGTTCAACTTCTCCTAACCCTCCTCCAAAATCCATGGCCTCCCAAATCTCCGTGGTCGCCACTGAGTACCAGGTTAGAGCCATCACCGGCGATCAGTTCATCGTCATCTACACACGTGGATCCGCGACGGTGAAAGCATGGCTTGCTCGCTTCCTACACATGTTCAACAGTTCAACGGATGAGTGGGTCGCTGGGCTAGATGTCGAGTACACCACAGTCCTGGGACGAGAAAAGGATCTAAAGGACGAAGAGAGGAAGAAGCCCGCCGTGATCCAGGTTTGCGTACATAAAGTTTGCTTGGTCTACCACATATGCCATGCCGACGTTGAGTGCCAGGATTTTAAGAACTTCCTCAAGGACAAAAGAGTGAAATTCACATCGTAGAGGCTTTAAGAACGACAAAGAAGTCCTGCGTCGGATAGGTCTCGTTGTAGGCCAGCCCTTCGATCTCCAGAAGGCAAGCCTGGCGTCCTCCTCTCAACCTTCAATGTTGACCGTGGCAGCAGCCATGATTGATCCTTCATACGCTAAACTGAAGAAACCTCATCACGAGTTTCATCATGCATGGGAGTCGAAGACATTAGATGAAGATCACATCCTGTACGCAGCAATGGATGCCTACCTTTGTTTAAATATCTACATGGGTTGGATGACGAAGCAGAGCCCAAAGTGTCCGTTCAAGCAAAGAAGGCCGGCGAAGAGGAAGAGGAAGAGGGACGAGGACGAAGTCGAGGACGTGGACTCGGACTCTGAGTAGGTGGCAGTGCCGTCGCTCATGCTGGTTCTACTACAGTGTCAAGCTGACTAGTTGCTTAGTTTATTTTCAAGGGTGTGTTGTCGAGGCCCCAAAGCAAAACTATGTTTATGTTCTTTCTCGTTATTTGAACTGTTTAGTACGAGAGTAGTACTAGTACTATGTCTTACTACTGTTCTTCTTGCAGTTGGTACTACTGCTCGTACCTTCGTGTTCCCACTGCATTTTAGTACGCCTGCATTACTAGTAGTATAATTTGGGTCAGTCGATTTGTGAAAGAAGTTCGACGGAGCGAAGGAAGAAGACGGCAAAAGAGGTGGAAGAAGCCCTTCTAGCCATCCATGTTGCATCAAACGGCTCACATGAGTCGACTGGCCCAAATTGCTCCTTCAGATTGCAGGATCCACGAGGCATTCAAGGTCTCGAAGGTAGATTCCGCGTCCGCACCCGGTTTGCGGGCTCGACGCAAGACGCTGACCGCTTCCGCCGTGATAGTCCACCATGCACGCCTCCGCGCGGGCGCAGACGACAATGACACGCTTAGTTCCTCCTCGTCGGCGTCTTTGGAGCACGCGCTCGTCCTCCTCTTCGTACGTTGCGTGCCTAGACGCGGCTCCACCAGCTGCTCGCGTGCTTGGCAGCGCGGCGGCATGGCGAGGAGGGACTGCAGACGACGTGAGCGGGCGAGCCTTCAGCTTCATGGCACAGGGATGGCGGCGACACGGCGGTGATAGGCGAGAAATTGTTGGCCGGAGCAGGCGGGCGCCGGCATGCGCAACGGCGGCGGCGATATATTGATGAGTGCGCGTATGGGAGCTTACTTTAGTTTTATATGAGGTTGGTTAAACTTAAAAGAAAACCGTACTAGTACACGTAAACATTAGACTTAGGCCGCGCTTTTTTTTGAAGTTAGTACCACAGCCATGATACGGAATCCTGTGCAAGCGCGTGAACCGCGGCCGCGCGGTCGATCGAACGGTGCGTCACCGTGTCGCTACCAAGGACATCCACCGAACCTTTTGTGTGTGTGAAAACAATCCTCGAATATTACTCAACTTTTTTCCTGGGAAAGTTCCCCGACGCTGCAATATTTCCATATATTTGAATTTAGCTCCAGTTTGTGTTTATTTGGATTTGGACGCTTTTAGGTGCGCCCTAGTTTTTTAATACTTATTTTGTGTGTGTGACTGAGAGAGAACGTGTGTATGTGTCCATATGTGTGTTGTGGCGGAAGGGCAATGTGGAGACGGTGTGCGTGTGATACAGACATAGAGAGGTGTGAATGTGCAAACGATCATGCATGAGTGAGACATAGACAGATGCCGATACGTTGTGTATACATGAGAGAACGGTCTTCTAGTTTACTTGTGTGTGTGTGTGTGTGAGAGAGAGAGAGAGAGAGAGGGAGAGAGAGAGGAGCATCCGTAACACAACAACCATCTCTCTCGATTCGTCTGTCCCTCGCACGGTCGCATGCAACATATGCGTCAACGCGCACATTTTGACACCCTCACTCGGCCCCTGCCCACCTCAAGGCCCGCGCAATCTCTTCATGAATACCCATTTCTCTCCTTAGGTTTGTTTTCGCTCAATATTTGACACACACACACAGAGACACACGCACGCACGCAAACACACACACACACGCACGCACGCAGCACAACACACACACACACTCCCCCGAGCACACAATTCATCCCCATCCAAGGTTATACGGCGACCACTCTCGCTTGTGCTTCTTTGCACCCCAACATGCACAACACCTCAATCTTCAAAGAGGGCATCGAGCAGATCGAAGACGGAGACCACACCGTGCTAGAGAATGCGGGGTCATTTGGAAGCAGGGTGATGTGACGACGGCTAACTGACTCCTCCCCCCCCACCCTCTCTCTCTCTTGCACAAAATTACCAATCCCTCTCTCCCCCACACAAAATTGTCAATCCCTCAACCCATGAGATCCTTCCCCTCTCGTCCATGTTTTTCCAGCTCTCTCATCAAACATGTTGTCTCTTCTCCTTCCACGTATACAGAATCACGTATATTACATGTCTCCATCTTTCTCACAGACCTAACTTCTTCCTCTCTTTTTCTCTCTCTCTCTCTGTGTCTCGTTAGGTTTGTCTCCTACTCTCTCGTACACATACATACAATCTTTCCCGCCCTATCTGCTCCATCTTCAAAAGCTCTCTCTACACGTTTCATTCAGACAATGGGATATGTCAAAATGTTGCTTCTATAATGGCTGATGTAGAGTTTTGGTTGTTTTTGTTGCATCCTATAAAGTAATAACTATGAAATGCATTTAGATTCTCATTTGACTGGGATTATGTGAGTTTGAGCATGTTGTGAAGTACTATAGACCTTGTATACATCTTGGGATTCGACAATGATTGTAACTATTGAATTGTATAGACCATTACATTCAAGTCAATAGCCTACTATATTTATTTCACAATTTCAACAAATGATTAGTTCACTACAAACTAAGAAAACAAATGTGTACTCCTCCGCTTTTATTTAAGTCCGGCGTATTAGCATTGGTCAAAGTCAAGTTTTGTAAACTCTCGAAAGCTTATAAAAAATATTAACATATACAATAACAAATAAATACCATTAGATTCATTATTGAATGTACTTCCACATCATACATATTTGTTATGGTAAATGTTTATATTTTTATATAAACTTGGTCAAACTTTAGGAAGTTTGACTTCTGTCAAACCTAATATGCAGAGTTTACTACTACTACTCGCTAGTTGCTTAGACGACTCACTCAACACGCAACACGGGGAGTCCAGTGTCACAAAATTTTGAGGTCGGCGGGAAAATCTCCCGTGACCCTGATTCGAGCAGTGGGAAGTTACCATCATAGCCTTCGGAACAGGCCTACGTACGACGCTTGGTAGGGGGCTGTTTTTGTAACATTAGCTTCACCCTACCCAGCCAGCCCCACCCCGGCACCCAGAGTAGTACACCTGAATACTCCCCATTTTCTATCCCCACCGCAAAATAGACTTCTCCACGGCACCGCAGCCTTCGTGCTCCTCCCCTTTACATTGGCGCACTCGTCCACCGCAGCGCATCTGCCTCATCGACGACCTCGTACGCTGCACTGGAGCCGGTCCACCGTCGTCGTCGTAGACGGAGCCTCTTCCCCGGCATCGTCTTCCACGGTCTCGGATCTGCTTCCCGGAAGCCGACGCCAAGCGCAGAAGTACCACCGTCATGGACAATGAACTGACTCCCATTGCCGACCATGACTCACAGAGGCCGCCGCGACCATCGTTCTCCTCCTCGATTGGTAATGTGTGTATTGAATCACTTAGCAGTATATGTGCAGTTCCAATTTTGTTCATACCTACCCTTCAATTTTCCTGGGTGCTATTGTTCCCGTAGAAGTAATTGGTTATAGCCTCCATTGTCCAACAGAATATCAGCTTGTAATTGTGCGTCGCTCCTGTATCGCGCTGTGCTTGGGTAGGTTTTTCATCTACAACCAGCAGTGTGGCAAATGATGGAAAGGTTTTTAGAACTAGCAAGATGCCCATGCGTTGCACGCATCAAGATGCAGTTGTATCAGTAGTTTATCTTGTGGGAGAAAAGGATGAACGAGGGAAGGCCTTATTTGCAAATCTGGAGAGGGGTATGGGTATCTTTTTGCAAAAATCCCATTTGTTTCCTTCCTATCTCACGATATAAATCGGACGGCCTATATTGCAAGAAAAAAGTATAGAGAAAAAAGTAGACAAGAAAGGAAGTAGAGATAAATATTAAATATTGAATATAAAATAAATATAACTGTAGAGAAGTGAGTTGAAATAGCAGTGACGCCGAAAAAGGATCGCGCGGGCGGGAAAAAGCGGCCGGGCGTGCGCTAGTTTTGGCGCCAAGGCGTCGGCGCGCTTTATAAAATCCAACGCCCTCCCACCGCTCTGTGCCTTGCCACCGCTCTGTGCCTCGCCACCGCTCTCTCCCTGCTCTTTATCGCCTCGCCGTCACTGCGCCACCATGCCGCCGTGTCGCCGGGAAACTTGGGGATACCGCGGCGTCCGCGCGCGCCCCTCCAGCGGCTTCTCCGCCAAGATCCGGTTCTACGGGATGCGCCTCGGGCTTGACAATTTCGACACTGGCACCGAGGCCGCCCGCGCGTACGACGCGGCGGCGTGGCGCCTCTGGTGGCCACATAGAACATTGAACTTCCCCAACGTGCCGACGCGGGAGCGGGCGCAGGAGCTCGTGCCTCTGCCACGGCTTAGCACCGACGAGGATCGTCGCGACAACCGGAGGCGGGAGCACCGTCTCGGCATCGTCGAGATGGACGAGGAAGCCATTGCACTGTGGCACCAACAATACCCGCATGACATCATCAACGAGCGCGAGTTCTACGCGCAAGGGAGGGTGGAGAGGGATAAGTGGAGGGCGGAGCGAGCCGCCTATCGTGAGGACAAGCGTAGGCGAAAAGCGGAGGCTCAATTCAACATGAGGCTAGGAGCAGCGTCGCCCTGGGAATCCGACGACGATCGGTATCTTCACGCCTACAGTCAGACGTCGGAGGAGGACATCACCGAGGAGCAGTCGGACGACGAGGAGTAGTTGAATTATCTTTTGTATCTATCTATGCTGAGAACTATCCTCTACTCTCTAGTATCTACTTCTCGATCTCAAGATCAGAACGCTTTTTAAAGCGCCGTGCATTGCGATTCTGTTGGAGATGCTCTAACATGGCAGACGAGTGCTTTAATGTTGCCCACAAGATGCGCGAGTATTACTAGTAGTTTTTTTCTTGCCATGTTGAGATTTTGAAACCACGAGTGTGAACATGCAGAGGAGCAATGAAGACCAAACATGGGATATTCGGGACATCTTCAAGGAACGTGGCAAGTTAAAGAGGAGCTGCACCGTACCTGTAAAACGAGCTTTCGTAAGTAACACCCTTTCAATTACTTTCGTTTAGCCTCGTGTTCTTCGATGTGTATATGTTGTAGTTTCTGTTTCTCTTAAGTGTGGTGTTCTTCGATGTGTAATAAGAAGAGTCTTAATCGTCCTAATGCTTTCGTTTTTAACTTGATGTAGGAAGTGGGTGTTCTCACCGTGTAGTCTGTTTTTATATTTCTTTTCCTTTTGAATTCACTTCTCCGAGTTCTGTTTATCTGGCTTCTACTAAATGGATCTAGGTTTCTCTGAGTATTGATCTAAAAAAGAAGTAACTTCATGTCAGAATGCAGTTCCTGCGAGGATGGAAGTATGGTCAACCTCGAGATCATGTTTCCAAAATGAGGCTGGATTACACACAAGGTGCCAGTTCCCTAATGATGCTGGATTAGACACAAGGTGCAAATTCCCAGATGATGTTGAATTACACACAAGCCAGGTGGAGTCGTCAGTTGTTCGTGTCCTCGTGGCATTAGTAAAGGCTGAAAGAAAGCATGCAGCAGCCCTTGAGAATGTAGCTGAGTTCCTGAAGAAGCGAAAAGAGCAATCAGATGCTCTCTTCACCCAAGCCAAAGAAGAGATGGAAGAAGCCAGAAATAAGCTAGCAGAGGCAGAGCAGGCTAGGCGTCTCCTGCTATCTAAAACTATTGTCAATACAAAATTTCCTTCATAATAGCTAGGTTCAAATGTTTATCCAGTCAGCATGCCTGTTGTGATGTCTGTGCATCTACTGATGTGGCACAAAATGTTTTTTTCGGGTCATGTAATAACAACAATTACTTTCCAAACAATAACAGGCGAATCATTGGACATGGTATAGTTCACGCGCAAGCCTGACATTCCAAGTCCAACTTCCACATCAAACTCATGTTCACAGATATTTGCACATTCATACATAATGTCCACAACCATGATTCAATTCAAAGCCAAAAAATGTGAGGACAGTTATAAATAAAGAAAAACCTCTACTAGTTCCTGCTACCAGTGCGAGCACAACAAGTTAAGACCATGCGTAAATTAATTATATTTTAGCCATTTTTTGTGTTCTAAAATGCATGCCGGCTCGCGGAAGGACGTGTTGCCAGCACACGCGCGAATTCAATGAAGGCAGGCGGGGCAGTATTAAGCTGGTTGCATGCGGCGAGGAGGCATGCTCAACCGGGCCTGCAGCGAGTGCGGCCCTCTTGGCCGGTGCGCTGGTTCAATGCCTGCGCTATGAGAGGTCGCATCCGTGTCAGAGTAATCACTCCCTCCAGTCCTTTTTTGTTTGGGTATAACAAAATCTCGTTTTCCATTCACATTTTACAAGTAAAATTCGTGGACAAACTTTGACCCAAAGTACGATGGGGACTAGTAAACCGGAATGGAGGTAGTAGTTTTTTTAATCAAAGAAGGGTTTCCCCTTCCGATTATTGAAAACCAGCATCTAAATCTAAACCATAGTATTTGCCCTAGAACTACTAGGTTCAACATCTCGTAACATAAACCCATATAACCATATGCCAAGGAGGTACGTAGTACTATGAATTCCATTTTCGCTCCATACCAATCGTTCTAAAAACTACTTACTACTTATAACGTGCCATTTAAAATCGGAACTCTTAACCCCGCTAAAAAAACGGTATTTTAAACGTGGCTACTCGGTCTGTGGCAACTGGCAAGCTACCACGCTCCAAGTCGTTCACCTGTGGTCCCGACCATCAACTCTTACAAAGGTGCTCCACCACGTACCCGGTACCCGCGAATGCAGCAATCATGCACCTAGGGTTTTAGGGTTTATTTGTTAACGCCGCTTTACGTAACACTCATGTGTGCGAGTCAGCGAGAGGCCAATCGTGTGCATGCGCCTTCTTCTCTTCAGATATGTACTCCACCGCTTGTCCGGTGTCCACAAATTATAATAACTACTAGCAATGTGCCAATGCGTTGCCACACGATCAAAGTAGATTAATACATATTCACCGATTTGATAGAAAAAAAGTCTAGTTTTGAAATACGTATATCACTAAAAATATGTTATGTTTCACTCAAAATATACTCCTTTGGCGGTTTTGATGAGATAACGGAGGCATGTTGTTGGTTTCAAGATTCGAGAAGTGGTATATGTCTAATTTCTAATCTTACTAGTAAGATGCCCGTGCGTTGCACGGAACATCAAAATCTCGTGGGAGAAAAGGATGAACGAGGGAAGGCCTTATCTACAAATGTGGTGAAGAGTGTGGGTAAATTGCCATATTTTCCTTCCTATCCGTCAGATATAAATCGGACGACCTACATTGCAGGATGGCAGGCCCACCATCATCACCAACTCTATTTTTTATCCCTACTCTTATAAAAAGCATTGTCGGTGATGATCGTGTGCTTGCCATCCTGCAATATAGGCCGTCCGATCTATATCTGACGGATAGGAAGGAAACTATGGCAATTTTGCAAAAAGATACCCACACCCGTCTCCATATTTGCAAATAAGGTCTTCCCTCATTCATCCTTTTCCCCCACAAGATAAACTACTCATACAAATGCATCTTGATGTTCCAGGTAACGCATGGCATCTTGCTAGTTGTTGCAAAAAGCCCATGTGTGTGTGAGAGAGAGAGGGAGAGTGGAGGAGGACGGAGTGCATGTGTGACAAAGACACAAGTAGTGTGTGTGTGCGATAGGTATCAGCTTAAAATGAGGCGATAGTGTGTGTGTGCACGATCGAGAGGGCGTGTCTCAAGAAGGGAAGAAAAAGCTACATAGATACAAGGAGAGAGAGAGACATGTATGCGATGGTGGAAGCATGAGTGTAAGGGGTGTATAAACCTATCTAGAGGCTAGCTAGTCGATAAATGCTTGTGAGAGAAATACGAGTCGGGGTGCGAAAGTGAGAGTTTTGTGTGTGTGAGAGAGAGACGGTAGTCGGGAAGGGGGGTGGAAGCAGGAGTTGTGTGTGTGTGTCTGTGTGAGAGAGAGAGGAGACGGTAGTCGGGGTTGTCTGATCGGTGTCAGTATGGGATGGAGACAAAAAGGAGACTGCAACAAATGTTGTGTCTACAGGAGAGAGAGAGAGAGAGTAATTTTAGTGGTATGAGTCATCTGTAGAGACATATAGGGTGTGTGAGAGAATCCCATAGAGAGAAAAACAAAGTGAAAGACGAGTGGAGACTGTGTGTGTGGCGGTGAAAAAGAAAGCTTAGGTACCGAGTGATACCAGAGAACAGTAGAGACGTGAGAGATAATGAAAACCGTGTAATGTATAATGGTAGGGAGAGTGTGACACTTCTCAAGGGAGACGTCGAGAGACCATGTTTGCGAGGATAGGAGAAACATGAAGTGAGCGCGCGGGTGAGCTGGAGAAAAGAGAGTGATGGCTACCTGAACGAGCATGCATGCGAGAGAGATGGGCGTGAAAGGAGTGAACAAAAAAGGGATTCAAATATTTGAATTCGAGATGATGATACATGTAATCCATACTCAAACCAAAATTGATCTATCAAACATGCATACTCATATGAATTCACGCACATCTATATTATTTAATATGTAGATATTATTGATCCATACATTTTAGTAGAACATAATTTGGTTACATTTTTTTGAATTCAACCTTAAGATTTCGAGATTGTTGTATTTGTAAATCATATTATACATATAAAGGAGCAGAATTCTTTGTTGTGCTTTTGAAAGTATATATGTAAAAAAAATGATGTATATAGAATGTAATTCCAATTGAAAATGGATCCCCCCCAAAAAAATAGTAGAATACAAACGGGATTCGAATTGAGTTGGCACGGTAAACATGCACTGTGCAAAATTTGAACAAAGCAGGGAAAGTCGCAGAATCACCGAAACCAAAATCTGCGAGATGGAAATCACTATCGCCTATCCTCGCCGCAAGAAAGCCTATCTGCTGGATTTCTATAGGTTTTGATAGGGGCAGGTTTGTAATTTCACCGAAACGTGACGTAACCGCCTCTCACCCGGATTCATACACGGTGGGCGCCAAAACACAGTGTGCCCTCGGCCGAAATCGACTCCCTCCCCGATTCATATTCATACATGGTGGGCGCTAAAAACAAACTCCTCATCGGCAAATATTCAGTGTATGCGAGATTACCGTCCTATCCCCAACCGACTAATGTTGTTGTGATGTAGTAGAAATTTGAAACGGGGTCTAATTTTGTAAATTTCCTCGCATTTGAGACAAGTGCGCCCTGACTACATGGTTCCCCCCTTCCTCTCTACCTCCCTTTTCCCCATTCATACTCCGTGGGCGCCAAAACACCCTCTCCACCCCACCCTCCCCTGTCCGCCGCCGTCCTCCACCCCATCCACCGCCATCCTCCTCCACCATGCCGGAGCTGATACTCCGCCGCCGCCATCCATTACAAGAGATCGACCTCTCTCATCCATGCCTTCGGACCGGGATCCTTGCATCCTGTCCTCTTGCTTCATCCCCGCCATCGTCCACCTTGCCGGCACCGCTCCTATGACCGTCTCGTCCACCGCGCCCCGCCACCACCGTCTACCCTCCTAGATCTACTTCCATGCCGCCGACAGCCATCGCTACCGCAGCACCGTCAAATTCTCACCAGATGCGTACACGGCGCCGCACTGAGGCGGTACTCTTTCAGATTCTGCTCAACTTATTTATCGCAGCAAGAAAATAGATCGCCACTACTTTACTCTGATTTCTTGTCTTGGTTGCAAAGTTGCCTTTGTCCGGTTTGCACCTTCAGATTCGCCATGGCACGCTCAACACTATACTCCCAATGCTTATGGTTTTCCCTTTTATATTCCACACTAGTTAAATCACATGAGACTAAATTTCAAAATTGGGTCACCGATTTTTCAGAGCTCGCCGGAGTTCGCGGATGCGATCCAAGAGGCTCGGGTGGTTGTGGGGCCTCGCCGAACGAAGAAAACTCGACGCGGGTGGGGGGTGGGGGTGGCGGAGGAACACAGGCGGTGGGGGCCGGTAGTCCGGCCGGCGGCTCGTGCGGTGTTCTGTATAGGAAGAATCACAGACGAGGAAGAAGAAGGGTTAGGAAACGTATGATCTTCATCCAACCGCCTGAAATGGTCGAGAGAAAGCTGGGAGTTGCATTCTTAATGCACTCTGGTTCATCATGTGTGGGCACTGCGCAACCAACATTTTATTATCCAAAATCTGCTTGCTCTTCTTCACCATGTTCGATAGAGCTGTGACACAAAACGTAGGACCAACTCCAGCAGAATGTACCCATACTTCACTAGCCACACCACTAGCCCCACCACACAGGACCTGCACTCCAGCAAAAGGTATACCGATTTCATTTGCCATAGCACCAGCTGTACCACAGAAAAATCCCACTCCAACAAAAAGTACAGCAAGTCCACCAGCCGAAGACCTATCCCAACTACAGAGACGGCCAATTCCTGCAGATTGGAACCCCATTCCATTTATTCCCAGTTTAAAAGACAATGCTTTCAATGTTGTTAGGGACTACGTGCATATATTCCCATCATGGGAATATTATTGTGAAGACAAACACCATTTTCACATCTTCCTGTCCAACTTACGTGTTAGTGATATTATTCATGGTTATTATTTTCCTGTTTTCACGCTGATTGAACACATCAATGATTTACATTACATTGTTGTAACTAGGCGAGGGTCAATCTGGATAGTCATGACGAGGAAAGCTTGCTTGTACTTTTCAAGGAAGCATTGCAGCAGTATCGGTGTTACCTGAGGAAATCACACTTTGGTGGCAAATCTATAAACGAATTTCTGCTGAAGTCTCATGTGCTAAATTTAGAAGATATTGAATGGGAAAACATTGTTATGCACTGGTCTCGTTCCCAGGATGAGGTACTGTCTATGAAATCACATGACAATTTGAACTTCTACTTTTCCGCATGTGCCTTATGGATCTTGTTTGCAGGAAATCTGCTCGAAGAAGAATTCTGGTTTGAAAAGAACGACAGGATATCGCAAATATGCTGCCCGCTGCTTTGCTCTTGTTAGTACCTGTTGTCCTGTATCACTGTACTTGCATACATACCTGGTTCATTATGTGATAGCAGTATGCATGATAGCTTGCTTATCAATTGTTCGCTCCAAATTCTTCAGTATCCAATGCCAATGTTTTTTTAGCTCTGCATTGTTCTTGTAAGTACATGATGTCCTTTATCAGTGTACTTATAATGACAGGTAGTTGTTCATGTACCATCACTCTGCAGCTTATTTTCATTTGCCCTCCATTTTCTACACATCAGATCTATATTTACTCTTACCATAAGGTTGGTACTGAAGAAGATAGCTATGCATTGCTCTTGGCTGTACCTTTTGCCTGTATCGCTGAACTTACATTTATAGCTACTTGGTTATGTAGCATCACTCTTCATCTTATCTTAAATATTCTCCATTTTTTCGTATATTATCACATCTATATTTACTCTTAACAAAATGTAGAATAAAGGCAATGCTTATGAAGAAGATTCTGTGGTAAACTTCTTGAATTGCCTCCCCCCCATTAGCATGGACAAGGCCTTTATAGAGCCTGTCTTCACCAATAATGTAAGTTTGTCCATCTCAAGCCTTCAAACTATGTTGTATATATTTGGTTAGGCATGACTGCAACAGCTGTTTATTTTTGGTGTTTGCATCAAATTGCATGTTTAAAGTTTATTATGTACTCCCTCCGTTCCAAAATAGATGACCCAATTTTGTACTGAAGTTAGTATAAAGTTGGGTCATCTATTTTAGAACGGAGGGATTAGTTCATAAATAAAAGTTTGTCCTTTCTCAATTTAAGTTTTCAGTTGTACAACCAAGTTCCTTATTCATACCATGTAAATTAAAGTATACAGAGCAAGTGATCTTCTTTTGCCTTTGCATGTAATATACATTCTTCATCCGTAATCCAAAGGTGTGGTGAACCTACCCACCAGCACAATGTCATATTCGCAATGTCTTAACTATGAACAATGTCATATCATTCTACTACTCCCTCCGTCAAGAAAATACTTGTCATTGAAATGGATGTATCTAGATGTATTTTAGTTCTAGACACATCCATTTTGATGACAAGTAATTCGACGGAGGGAGTATTATTTAAACCGCCTCTTTATTTGCCAATCTGAAATGGGATAAATTGACAAAGACACTAACCATTGATACTTATGAGTTCTTGATCCGTAATCCACTTTGGTGTCGTGGAAGCTGCCAACTCCTTCACAATGTCATTTCCTGCCATGTCTTGACCTGAACAATACCATATTGTGTTAATGCAATTTTAAACTATGTCACTTTATTCGTCAAGAAGAAATGTGATGAATTGTCAAGACCGATACTTTTATGTGCAAAACCTGTCATCCGTCTTCGCTTGTTTATCTTTTAGAGTGAGGAAGATTTAAGTGTTGAACAAGCTTGATCTCATCATCTTGCTCACCGCTTATGCGCTGCAGCTCCAAATAGGGCTAACCTTTCTTGAACTCTATTGAAGTGTTGTCGGTTTTGTATATTATTTTGTCGGCTGTTTATTTGCACCGGTGGCGATCTTTGATGCCCAAAGTGTATGTAATCATTGTCTACTTGTGCTTTATTATCATAGTGGCGAACTTTGATGCCCAAAGTGGATGTAATATGCTGTAATTTCTTTATTGTATAGTCTAGGTTTTTCTTATTCACGATGCTGCAGTTATTTTCTTGTCTTTCGCAATAAACCGCCAAACCGTAAAATTACGGTACATAATCGGGCCGTCATGCAATCACGATGTAGGTTGGGCACAAACGTCTTTGAAACGACTAACGGGCCGGCAGCAGCCCGAAATGAACCCTGACCCATGATTGTGCGAATCAAATCACGGGCTTTTAACAAACCAAAATTGTCTCGGTCCTTGTTTGGCCCAATCAGATATCGGCTGCGAGCAGGCCGGATGCAAACCGAGCCGTAGTTAGGCCCAACTATATGACATGTATTTAACAGGCCAAAATTAATATAGGGCCGAAATGTTAAACGGGTCCTTAAGAGGCCAAAACTAATGTCAGGCCGAATTACTAAGTGGGCCTCTAGCAAGTGGGCCCAAAAGCATAGTGTCCAGTTGACGGGCCGAATCTGATATGGGCCATAATTGAGCCCATAGCCTCTTAAAGGGTCATACCTGATCTGGGTCGTAATTTGGCCCGAACATGGTAGGCTTTAACGGGCCGGATCTCATATGGGCCACTATTAGGCCCGGAACGTGGCAGGCCATTAATGGACCGGATCAAATATGGGCCGGCATTTGGCCCAAAACATGGCAGCCAGTTAATGGGTCGGCCTACTAGGGCCCTCAAATTCTTGTGGGCCTACAGCTGGGCCGACCCGTTATTGTCGGCAAAATCTCGTGGGCCTTTAGCCGGGCCGGCCCATTATGATCCGCAAGAATCTTGTGGGCCTTTACCTGGGCCGGCCCATTATGGCAAACAAAAATCTTGTGGGCCTTTACAGGCCCGCCATTATATTACACGAAATCGTGTGGGCGTTAATTAGTGGCGAGCCCATTATGGCCCGCATAAAATCTCGTGGGCCTTTAGCTGGGCCGGCCCATTATGGTCCACAAAATCTTGTGGGCCTTTAGTTGGGCCGGCCCATTTAAACTTGATGGGCCGGTCCACGTGTCAACATATCATAGGCGCATCTCGCCCATTGGATGAGTGACACCTGTGCCAGCGCGGACCTGACACGTGTCTCCTCCGGCAAATGATGATTTTACACGTGGAAAATCCCCATTGGTCGGGGTTGTTAATGGGTTACCGGATCCAAAACCCGACCCGATAGCTTAACGGCGTTCTGTTACGGTGGATGCCACGTGTCGATCACCCTTGACGAAAGCACTTCTATGACGTGCGATTTATCGTCATGGAAGTGGACACTTCCGTGATGATAATTTTGGTAATGTCATGGAACACTTCTACGACAGCACAGGTATGACTATCTTGATTCTGTCATAAATTTGTCATGGATGTACATGCATGACAAAAGACGCTACCTACTGTGACAAACACGTATCATCACGGAAGTGTATTTTTTTTTGTAGTGCAGGCAAGCGACCTGATAGTAGACCTCCTGTTTAGTGGGGTGGTAGGGATTTGCTCTAGATTGATGTCTTTTGGCTTTCTTCCACAATTTCCTTTCCTTTGACTTGAAACATCTACGTCTAGACCTTCAGCAATTTGCTCCATCGCTTTCTTCCAAATCCTTTGTATATTCCAGACACCCACTCCAAAGAAATCAGCAATATTTTCCTTGTCATCTCTCTTAAACTTTCCCCCTCTACTCATGCACAATGTATGCATTGCAACATAAGCAACATATCTTTTCTTGTCATCTAGGATATCCCTTTTCTGAACTGCTTGCTCAACACCTGCACAAAGAAAATATATGATCAAATGGAGTACAACAATGCATTTACACAAGTCATTTGAGTCGTTTACTCTCTACTCATGATCATTTGAGTCATTTACCTGCATGTTGAACAATTTCATCTCCTATATCTTCGTCCATTTCATCTCCTATATCTTCGTCCATTTCATCTCTTACATTTTCGTCCATTTCACCTCCATCTTCTGCACGTGGGGTGTAGTTGAGGTCTGGGAGATCCATGTTCTCCAGGCAACTGAAAAGAACTTTCAAGGTAAGAGGTTGAACTTTCAAGATGCACAACAATACATTTTGGAAATGAAAATGATCAAATGGAGTAGTACAACATTCTTGCATACTTTGTTTGCACTATTCTCTTGCTTGCACTGCTTGTTTAACATTATATGATCAAATGGAAATGAAAATGATCTTGGAGTAGTTTAGGGTAGGACTTGGAGTAGTACATGAAACTTTTCATTTAACTGAAATTAGCTATTGTTTTGTTTTTCACTTTGTGCCAGCCCATTAGATTAGCTGGCAAAGTACATCTTTCATCTTAAATTCCCTACCCGTGCAGGCATTTGGAGTACATTGCTGATCAGAGACCCTGCTGTTTACTGGGAGGTGGCAGCACTACTGTACTAGTGGTTTATTCTTTGGAACCTTCTGCTTATGAAGCTATCTCTGGTAAGATTAATCAATTCTGATAACTACTCCTATGTGGAGAAGTACTGGTACATTTTTGTCTAGGTGGTGAAGTCCAACAACACTAGAACTGAATTGATTGATCTATACATGTGTAGGGGGAGCTAGATCATTTTCTTCATGGGGAATTTTGCGTAGGTACTTAGAGAAGTTAATTAGGGATGTCAGCTCAGAAGATCTTCTGCTCTAGCATTGAGCAGAAGTAATACTACCTGCACTACTAATCATATGCTGGGTAGGTACGTAGAGAAGTTAATTAGGATCTTACCTGAGATGATCTGCTCTAGCAATGAGCAGAAGTAGTACCAGTACTACCGATCGTATACTATGACTTTTTGACAGTGAGTAAAACAGGGCACTTGCTTTGCAGGAGAAAAGGATTAATTAAGTTAATATCTCCCAAGGAGAGACAAGAGAGTATGTTCTTTTCTGCTGTCCTGAGTAGGAGTATCACTACCTAGCCCTTCTTTCTACTTTTTGGAGTAGAATTTTCCAGTTATTTTTTTAGAATTTTTGCTTGAAATGCTATAGTGACATTGATAGTATACTCCTAGCCATTTGCCTGAAATGCTATAGTATGCCTACAGTGCCTTTGTTCTCTTCTTCCTCCTACAGTGGTCTGTTTGGAGTATGTAAATTTAGATGAGCACATGTTTTTGTACTGCTGCTTGTAGGGCTTGTATTCCTGCTGATTTAGTGATTTAGTTTGGAGTACTTTATTAATGTGATACTGCTCCATTAATTTTCATGGGCTTGTACTCCATTTCTTCTTTGTGTACATGTAATCTGAATTGTACTCCAACAGTAATTAATCATGATTCCTACTAGCAGCAGCAGCAAGGAATATTTGAAGACACACTCCATTGAGTTAGGAGCATGCAACATTACTTATTTTGAGTACTCCATTGAGTTAGGAGTAGCTAGGAATGAAGCTTCCTAGCAATAATTTGACCAAATTCTGTCATTTACTCCATTTCAATGCAGCTTTTGTAATTTATTCCATCGATGGTCTTCACTGCAATAATTTGACAGTAGTACTGCATTTATTTCCATTTGACTTATGCAAACTGAATTTGCAGTATTGCTGCATCAGTACATTCAGATTCTGTCAAATGGTTAGATCAAATTATTAGCCTATTGAATCAAATGCTCATCAAATTGTTTATGTTTGCAGTTTGTTCCAGCGACAGAGAGATGTATCAGACTCAACCAAGGAGAAACTTGATCAGAGAGAGGATGAACCTGTGTGGCAGCAGCCGAGCCCGATACCAGCTCGCCTCAACCTGGCGCTGGGTGAAGAGCCCAGCACCAGCTCGCCTACACCTAGGCACGCGCGGGCCAGGAGGAGCGCCTGGATGCCTGGGCGTGGGAGAGGAGGTGGAGTGGAGCGCCTGGATGCCTGGGCGTGGGAGAGGGCCTGGGCGTGGGAGAGGAGGTGGAGTGGAGCGCCTGGATGCCTAGGCGTGGGAGAGGGCCTGGGCGTGGGAGAGGAGGTGAACTGCAGCGCCTGGACGCCGGAGATGGAGGCGGAGGTGGGGGCAGGGACGGAGGTGGAGGTGGAGGTGGAGGTGGAGGTGAAGGGGGAGGAGGTGAGGTGGAGGGGCGGAGGTGGAAGACAGGCTGAGGTAGAAGACAATGAGGATTCAAATTTAGAACCGAGGGTATTAAAGTCATTTGGCAGTTTTTCACCTGGTCGGAACCAACTCCCCAGCGACATACAATTCAGAACAGAGGGAGTACTTTGTATGAAACGCATCAGCTTGAACATTTTATTCCAGAATTTCAGGAAATTTTGAAATGCATTTTCCGGAGATGGGAGCATCTGCTCCGATGAGCCAAAATGTGTTTTCGGGGAAGTGGATGTATCCTTACGCTTGGAACTACAAAGTGTAATTAAGTGATTCTTCGTTCCAAATACATCAACCCCAACTATCCTTTGCTTTTTATCTAGACGTCCATTCTTCTCTTTTTTATTTTCTGGACTTCTTTGCCCAAGCCATCCCTCCCTTAAAGTAAACATTGACATAGCACATAGCTTTTCTGATGTGTGCTTTCAGGCCCAATCTTGTCAACTCTGGAACGGACCCATGACAAGTAGTGGAGAAACAACTTGTGAACAACCATTTTGGCTCTAGAAGCAGATGCTCCCTCTGCCGAAAAGTGCATATCAAAATGTCAAAAAAATTCTGGAGGAAAAAAAGGGTGTGCATCTCCCCATTCTATATGCGCTCGAAAGGTTTGAGGTCACGTAGTGGCTCCATCAATTTCAATTAGTCAATCTCAGTTGACCAGTAAGAAATAGAAAGGATTACGTACTGATCAGCTCAGTTGCAAGGCTTTACACGAGAACCATACAATTAAGTCTAAAAGAAGGCAGACATATTCATATACAAAATTTCAGCTCAGATTGTACATATTCGATAGTTTACAAGGAAAATGGAACAAATTACCGGGGGCTACATAGTATATAGTGTGCAGGCAGAAGTGGAATAGCATTTGTCACCGTGGTAATATTGATCTCAACTGAATTTGAAACATGTAACTGCAAATACTCCTTTTATGCGTTCAGAAGTGTAACTAGCAATGCAAGTTGGAACACAGAGCCAACGGAGGCATGTAATAAGCATAATTAAATGAGTCTTGGAAAACTTGGATCATGCAAAAGTGGTACCTTTGTGTTGCAAAACTTTTTATAGTACATAAGTAGTCCAGCAAACTTCTAACTTGGTCAGTGAAATGATCGAGAAGAGGTGTCTAGAGGGGGAGGGGGGGTGATTAGACCCTCAGTAAGTAAAGATAGCAGTTTTTAAGTTTTTCAAGTTGAGGTTGGAAATTAACACAATTTCAAGCATTCACAATACAATTCAAGCAAGCATGCAAAGAGTATATGAGCAGCGGAAAGTAAAGCATGCAACGTGCAAGAAAGTAAAGGGATCGGATTGGAGTGTGGAAACACAATTGGAGACACGTAGATTTTTGGCGTGGTTCTGATAGGTGGTGCTATCGCAGATCCACGTTGGTGGAGACTTCAACCCACGAAGGGTAACGGTTGCACGAGTCCACGGAGGGCTCCACCCATGAAGGGTCCACGAAGAAGCAACCTTACCTATCCCACCATGGCCATCGCCCATGAAGGACTTGCCTCACTTGGGTAGATCTTCATGAAGTAGGCGATCTCCTTACCCTTACAAACTTCTTGGTTCAACTCCACAATCTTGAAGGAGGCTCCCAAGTGACACCTAACCAATCTAGGAGACACCACTCTCCAAAAGGTAATAGATGGTGTGTTGATGATGAACTCCTTGCTCTTGTGCTTCAAATGATAGTCTCCCCAGCACTCAACTCTCTCTCATAGATTTGGGTATGGTGGAAAGATGATTTGAGTGGAAAGCAACTTGGGGAAGGCTAGAGATCAAGATTCTTGTGGTTGGAATGGAATGTCTTGGTCTCAACACATGAGTAGGTGGTTCTCTCTCAGAAAATGAATGCCGGAAGTGTAGGCACGTTCTGATGGCTCTCTTCACGAATGAAGAGTGGATGGAGGGGTATATATAGGCTCCACACAAAATCTAGCCGTTACACACAGATTCCCAAACTCGGTGAGACCGAATAGTGAAACTCGGTCAGACCGATCTGGTTCAAAATGTGAACATTAGAGTTTTCGGTGGGACCGACAAGGTCAACTCGGTGGGACCGATGTGCAAGGGTTAGGGTAAAACCTCAACTCTGTTTGACCGATTACACAAACTCGGTGGGACTGATTTTGGTAATAAGCAAACAGAGAATTGGTCAAGCAAACTCGGTGGGACCGAAATTGTTGCAACATGCAACAGGGAGTTTGCAAGCCCATCTCGGTGAGACCGAGATCACATCGGTGAGAACGAACTGATCGGTTTGTAGTAGTGGCTATGTCAAATGAACTCGGTGGCACCGGATAGATCAAATCGGTGGGGCCGAGTTTAACTTTTATGTTTAGGACATATGTGGATATGAGAAAGTGGTTGATAGCTTTGGAGCATATCACAAAGCACTTTGAGCGAGCAAGCCATTAAGAAACACCTCATCCCCTTTGAATGTGATCTTGGATCACTAAAATGAAAATGTAGAGTCTTGAGCTTTTGCCAATGTTTGTCCTTAGCATCTTGAAGGGGTTCCACATCCTTTTGTCCATGCCACTCCAATGTTGAACTTATCTAAAATATACAAGGTAGAAATATTAGTCCAACAAGAGATATGTTGACATTAATTACCAAAATCACCCATGGAGCACGTGTTCTTTCAGTCAGTTTGAATAAAAAACAAAAAAATTACACGACCGAAGAAAAAACTAATCAGGGGGTCCTCATAGCCATAACCAACAAACTGTGTGTACACTCTACCATCCTACAGAGATTAATGCATATATTTGGCATGTATTAGGAAACTCGGAAAGAGGCAAGTGAAATGTTTAGACCATCTTACAGAACAAACGAAAAGAATAGCTGACCTTACGAGGTTGATTCAAATCAAACAGCTTGTGATGACAAGATGTTCTTGCTATACAGAGCAGTGAGTCAGGCTTTTATTTGTGACTATCGCAATTATGCATATTTATTTCAAAACCTCATTGATAATAAAATTATAGATGAGAAGGTGAATAAAAGTATAGAATAAAAATTTCTTTTTTGCATCCTTACATTTATACAAGAGAAAACAGACAAGATGAGTTAGGCTTGGATGAAATGATTTTTCATGAGGTGAGCGAAACAATCATGGAAGGTAAACGGGATCTATACTACTATTCCCTCTACATCTTGAACATAACGTATTCATTGAAAATAATTGTCGTGATATAGCCTTTTTGTGATTTTGTTAAGCCTAAATAACAATGGGTGCATAAGCTATGTGAAAGATCTTTTCTCGCGTTAGACTCCCCCCAAACAGCGATCGAAACAAACAAAAAAACCTCAATTATGTTCCCGATCTTGATTAGCTTACCCACAAGAACAAGAAAACAACCAGTGCTAAAGCGTATAAACAAGAATGAACAATCATAATAATGAACTATTAAGCATTAGAGAAGTTGTGTAACAATATGAAGGGAAGGACACAACTAGGATGCAATAGAAAAGTTTACCACTTTATATTGTCGGCGAAGAGATGGCTGGGACTTGGTATAAACCCATGTCTCGGGCACGGCAAACCCATAAATTTTACAAACCCTCCCAAGCTGCAACATCTTCACATCAACATAGATATATTCCGAGTATAGTGTGTGTGTGGAGTTGAGCCTACAAACCGTTGGGCTCCAAACTTTCCTAGGGACAAGTACTTCTTGGCTGTATAGCTTTGATAACATAATTGTGGCACCCAAAATCTAGTGAGATTGTCTTCTCAACTGCCACTGATTAGTACTCTCACCTTCGAAAAGGTAATGTAATAACAAAGACCAACTTTACCAGCTAAAGTTGCATCAAGGGTACAAAACAGCCCAATCCTTCCTTCCCCTGCCTCCACAGTGGCTAGAACTCTGTAGACCATCCTTTTGGTGGGAGTTCTGAAATGGAGAACTCCATCGTATGGGTACCAAACACGGACAACCTTGTCTTCTCCATCATGGTGGACTCCCAGTAGACGCAACCATAAGCTTAATAACACTAATAAAACATAAGGTCGATCGCTGACACTGTTATGTCCAAGATTCATGAATGCCGGAGGTTGGGAACCCCCTTTGTAGATTCAGTGAGGGGCGCAAGAGGAGGGGTCAAGATGCTTCGTACATCGGGATGCCTAGATCTAGCAAGGGACACTTTGTTTACCCATGTTAAGGATGACCAAAGGCTAATAGCCCTACGTCCTACATTGATTGTATTCATGGTGTATAGGATAGTGTTATAGGGGTGTTCACGGGTTACGATCGCTCTTGATGGGGAAAGACTAGAGGTTGAAGAAGAGCAGATCTAGACCGGGGTTGATCACCTCTCTCCTTCACCTTTCCTCTATTTTGCTAGGCTAAGCTCCCTCTGGATCTGATCCCCTATTCCTGGTGACCCTTGGCCCTCCCTTTATAGGCTAACGGGATAACACATGGGTCACGCAAGCGGCAGGTGAGTGGGGCCGAAGCTTCCCGCCCAAACGCCGTCTTTGGAAACCTATCGAAGGTTGTGGAAGGCCGTAGAAAGAAGTCGTCTGAAGGAAATATGCCCTAGAGGCAATAATAAAGTTGTTATTTTATATTTCCTTATTCATGATAAAGGTTTATTATTCATGCTAGAATTGTATTGATCAAAAACCTAAATACATGTGTGAATATATAAACGAACAATGTGCCCCTAGTAAGCCTCTACTTGACTAGCTCGTTGATCAAAGATGGTTAAGGTTTCCTAACCATGGACATGAGTTGTCATTTGATAATGGGATCACATCATTAGGAGAATGATGTGATGGACAAGACCCATCCGTTTGCTTAGCATAATGATCGTTCAGTTTTATTGCTACTGCTTTCTTCATGTCAAATACATATTCCTTCGACTATGAGATTATGCAACTCCCGGATACTGGAGGAATACCTTGCCTGCTATCAAACGTCACAACGTAACTGGGTGATTATAAAGATGCTCTATGATGTCTCTTGCCAATTTACCACTATTGTTTTGGGGTTATGCATTAGAGACAGCCGCATTCATGTTAAATAGGGCATCGTCTAAATCCGTTGAGACGACATCATATGAACTATGGTTTGGAAAGAAACCTAAGCTGTCGTTTCTTAAAAGTTTGGGGGTGCGGCGCTTATGTTAAATGGCTTCAGCCTGTTAAGCTCGAACCCAAAGCGGAGAAGTGCATCTTCATAGGATACACGAAAGAAACTATTGGGTATACCTTCTACCACAGATTCGAAGGCAAGAATCTTTGTTGCTAAGAATGAGTCCTTTCTAGAGAAGGAGTTTCTCTCTAAAGAAGTGAGTGGGAGGAAAATAGAACTTAATGAGGTAATTGTACCTTCTCTCAAATTAGAAAGTAGTACATTAGAGAAAACTGTTCACGTGGTGCCTACGCCAACTAGAGAGGAAGCTAATGATGATGATCATGAAACTTCAGATCAAGTTACTACAAAACCTCATAGGTCAACCAGAACATGATCTGCACTAGAGTGGTAGGATGATCCTGTCCTGGAAGTCATGTTATTAGAACAAGGCAAACCTATGAACTATGAAGAATCTATGATGAGCCCAAATTCCGACAGATGGCTTGAGGGCATGAAATCTGAGATAGGATCCATGTATGAGAACAAAGTGTGGACTTTGGTGGATTTGCCCGATGATCGGCAAGCCATAGGGAATAAATGGATCTTCAAGAAGAAGACTGACGCTGATAGTAATGTTACTATCTACAAAGCTCGACTTGTCACAAAAGGTATTCGACAAGTTCAATGGGTTGACTATGATGAGACTTTCTCACCCGTAGCGATGCTTAAGTGTGTCCAAATCATGTTAGCAATTGCTGCATTTTTATGAAATCTGGCAAATGGACGTGAAAACTGCATTCCTTAATGGATTTCTTAAAGAAGAGTTATATATGATGCAACCAGAAGGTTTTGTCGATCCTAAAGGTACTAACAAAGGTGCAAGCTCCAGCAATCCATCTATGGACTGGTGCAAGCATCTCGGAGTTGGAATATACACTTTCATGAGGTGACCAAAGCATATGGTTTTATACAGACTTACGGTGAAGCCTCTATTTACAATAAAGTGAGTGGGAGCTCTGTAGCATTTCTGATATTATATGTGGATGGCATATTGCTGATTGGAAATGATATAGAATTTCTGGATAGCATAAAAGGATACTTGAATAAGAATCTTTCAATGAAATACCTCGGGGAAGTTGCTTACATATTGGGCATCAAGATCTATAACGATAGATCAAGACGCTTGATAAGATTTTCGATGAATACATACCTTGACAAGATTTTGAAGGAGTTCAAAATGGATCAGTCAAAGAAGGAGTTCTTGAAAGTGCGTTATATCGACTAGAGGGGGGGTGAATAGGCGATTTTTATGAATTCTTCACTGAGGAATTTGCTGGTGAGGAAATTCCTAAATGAAGAACTACTTGCAGAGGAATAAGTACTCAAAAGTAAACATAGCAGAACACAAGCATAGTCGTCATGATGAAATGAAGACAAGCACAGAGTACAGAAAGCGTATGCACAGGATAACACAGGATGAAGACGAACAGACTGAAGAAATTGAACTGAGGAAATAGAGAAAGTCTTCAGTCAAAGTCTTCAAACAGATATGAACAAGCACATGATATGTCTCCAACGTATCTACTTTTCCAAACACTTTTGCCCTTGTTTTGGACTCTAACTTGCATGATTTGAATGAAACTAACTTGGATCGACATTGTTTTAGCAGAACTGCCATGATGTTGTTTTATGTGTAGAAAAGAAAAGTTCTCAGAATGTCCTGGAAATCCACAGAGGCACTTTTCAGATTTAATAAGAATTTTTGGTGAAAAAATCAAGGTCAGGGGGCCCACAGGCTCTCCACGAGACAGGGGGCGCCCCCCTAGGGCGCGCCCTCCTATCTCGTGGGCCCCCCAGACCTCCTCCGACCTCAACTCCAACTCCATATATACTGTCTCGGGGAGAAAAAAATCAAGGAGAAAGTTTCATCGCGTTTCACGACACGGAGCCGCCGCCAAGCCCTAATCTCTCTCGGGAGGGCTGATCTGGAGTCCGTTCGGGGCTCCGGAGAGGGGGATTCGTCGCCGTCGTCATCATCAACCATCCTCCATCACCAATTTCATGATGCTCACCGCCGTGTTCGAGTAATTCCATCGTAGGCTTGCTGGACGGTGATGGGCTGGATGAGATTTACCATGTAATCAAGTTAGTTTTGTTAGGATTTGATCCCTAGTATCCACTATGTTACGAGATTGATGTTGCTATGACTTTGCTATGCTTAATGCTTGTCACTAGAGCCCGAGTGCCATGATTTCAGATCTGAACCTATTATGTTTTCATGAATATATGTGTGTTCTTGATCCTATCTTGCAAGTCTATAGTCACCTATTATGTGTTATGATCCGACAACCCCAAGTGACAATAATCGGGATACTTCTCGGTGATGACCGTAGTTTGAGGAGTTCATGTATTCACTATGTGTTAATGCTTTGGTCCGGTTCTCTATTAAAAGGAGGCCTTAATATCCCTTAGTTTCCGTAAGGACCCCGCTGCAACGGGAGGGTAGGACAAAAGATGTCATGCAAGTTCTTTTCCATAAGCACGTATGACTATTTACGGAATACATGCCTACATTACATTGATGAATTGGAGCTAGTTCTATATCACCCTATGTTATAACTATTGCATGAGGAATCGCATCCGGCATAATTATCCATCACTGATCCATTGCCTACGAGCTTTTCACATATTGTTCTCCGCTTATTTACTTTTCTGTTGCTACTGTTACAACTACTACAAAAACCCAAAAACATTTACCTTTTCCGTTGCTACCGTTACCATTACTATCATACCACTTTTGCTACTAAATACTTTGCTGCAGATACTAAGTTATCCAGGTGTGGTTGAATTGACAACTCAACTGCTAATACTCGAGAATATTCTTTGGCTCCCCTCGTGTCGAATCAATAAATTTGGGTTGTACTTCACCCTCGAAAGCTGTTGCGATCCCCTACACTTGTGGGTTATCAAGACTAATTTCTGGCGCCGTTGCCGGGGACCATAGCTCTATTCTCTGAGTCACTTGGGATTTATATCTGTTGATCACTATGAAGAACTTGAAAGACGATCGAACTACTATTTTTCCC
Source organism: Aegilops bicornis (assembly GCA_021605145.1). Taxonomy (NCBI): domain Eukaryota; kingdom Viridiplantae; phylum Streptophyta; class Magnoliopsida; order Poales; family Poaceae; genus Aegilops; species Aegilops bicornis. The sequence goes on from CM038670.1 coordinate 830,994,654, forward strand.
TCAACTACGAGGGGAGGTAAGGAAGCGCCATCTAGCTCGCACTAGATTCTCCTTACATTATTAGTAGGCTCGCGACACCTAAACCTGCTACTGCTATGAATTACGATATGTCGCATGTTATTGATGATGTCACTTACGCTATGCATGATGAAACTACTTACATGCGTGATACTACTTTGCCATTAGGTGAATTTCTTGATGAACAACTTGCTAGAGTTAGGGGGAATGAAAATATTGAAGATGTTATTGATGATAGTGATGATGAACGTTCCCCCAATGATTATGTTTTACATGTTGTTCCTAAGGGTTATGTTATGAATGAAAAAGCTGCTATGGAAATTCTTGCTTGCAATGATAGATCTGATCTTAAGAAATTATTAGCTAAATGGAAGCAGCAGTCTCTTAATGTTAGAATGAAACTCGGTCCTGTTTTTGCTACTTCACCTATCTGTGTTACTGATAAGGATTATGAATTCTCTGTTGATCCTGATATTATTACTTTAGTTGAATCGGATCCTTTTTATGGCCTTGAATCTGAAACTGTTTGGCACATCTTACCAAGTTGAATGATATAGCCACCCTATTTACTAATGATGAGAAGTCTCGCTATTTATATATCCTTAAGATATTTCGATTCTCATTAAAGGGTGATGCTAAGACTTGGTATAATTCTCTTGCTCCTGGTTGTGTGCGTAGTCCCCAGGATATGATTCATTACTTCTCTGCTAAATATTTCCCTGCTCATAAGAAACAAGCTGCCTTGGGGGAAATATATAATTTTGTGGAAACCAAAGAAGAGAGTCTCCCACAAGCTTGGGGGAGGCTTCTCCGGCTACTTTATGCTTTGCCTCATCATCGACTTAAGAAAAATGAAATACTTGATATCTTTTATAATGGACTAACCGATGCTTCCAAGGACCACTTGGATAGTTGTGCTGGTTGTGTTTTCAGGGAAAGAACAAATGACGAAGCTGAAATACTATTGAATAACATGTTGACTAATGAAAATAATTGGACTCTTCCGAGCCAGTTCTCAAGTAATTCCTGAACCAATTGAGCCAACTCCTGAGCCTATTCCTAAACCCAATTCAAGAAGAGAGGTGTTTTATTTCTCAATCCTGAAGATATGCAAGAGGCAAAGAAATCAATGAAAGAAAAAGGTATTAAAGCTGAAGACGCGTTAAGAATTTACCTCCTATTGAAGAAATACATGGTCTTAATTTACACTTTGAAGAACCACATTGTCTTGATAACCCGACAGGTAGTAAAGGTAAATTCTCTCTATAGATATGATAAAGTTGAAATACCCTCTACTAAATTTCATAGCCCATGCTTAGATGAATTTGATGAATTTGTGGCTAGACAAGAAAGTTTTAATTCTTATGTTGGTAGAGAGTTAAAGAATAATGCTTTCGAGATAGGACGCGTAGGTGATAATCTGGCTAGAGTTAAAGATGAACTTCACCGCGTTAGCAAATATGCTTCTATGGTTGCTACTCAAGCTGAGCAAGTACTCAAAGCTCAAAATGATTTTCTTGATGAATTGAATAATAAAAATGACTTTGCTGTTAGAGTGGCTACTAGAACTGGTAGAATGACTCAGAACCTTTGTATCACGAAGGCCACCCTAAGAGAATCGAGCAAGATTCTCAAAGAAATAATTTAGAGGCACCTAGTTCTTCTAAAAGAAGAAGAAGAAAAAGCGATAGAACTTTGCATGCTTCTAGTGAACCATACTGTAGACACACCTAAGAATCCCAATGATATTTTTATTTACGATCTTTGAAACACAATCGGTGATGAACATGAACCTAGTGATAATGTTAATGATAATGTTCATGTTGATGCTCAACCTAGCAAAGACAATGATGTAGAGATTGAACCTGTTGTTGATCTTGATAACCGACAATCAAAGAATCAACGTTATGATAAAAGAGATTTTGTTGCTAGGAAGCACGGTAAAGAAAGAGAACCATGGGTTCGGAAACCCATGCCCTTTCCTCCTAAACCATCCAAGTCAAAGGATGATGAGGATTTTGAGCGCTTTGCTGAAATGATTAGACCTATTTTATTACGTATGCGCTTAACCGATATGCTTAAAGTAAATCCTTATGCTAAATATATGAAGGATATCATCACAAATAAAAGAAACATACCGGAATCTGAAATTTCCACCATGCTTGCTAATTACACTTTTAAGGGTGGAATACCAAAGAAACTTGGAGATCCGGGTGTTCCAACTATACCATGCTCCATTAAAAGAAATTATGTTAGAACTGCTTTATGTGATCTTGGAGCCGGTGTTAGTGTTATGCCTCTCTCTTTTATCGTAGACTTGAATTGAATAAGTTGACACCTACTGAAATATCTTTGCAAATGGCTGATAAATCAACTGCTATACCTGTCGGTATTTGTGAGGATGTGCCTGTTGTGGTTGGAAATGTCACTATCTTAACGGACTTTGTTATTCTTGATATTCCCGAGGAAGATAGTATGTCTATTATCCTTGGTAGACCTTTTCTTAATACTGCAGGGGCTATTATTGATTGCAACAAAGGCAATGTCACTTTTCATGTTAATGGTGATGAGCATACGGTACACTTTCCGAGGAAACAATCTCAAGTTCATAGCATCAATTCTATTGAAAAAGTTCCAACTATCATTTTTGGAGGTTTTGAATTTCCTCTCCCTACTGTCAAGAAAAAGTATGATATTCTTATTGTTGGGGATTTTCATATCCCGTTGAGGTAACTTACTGTTATTCGAAATTTCTCCGGTTCCGTGTTATTCGGAATGAGTTTGTTAACAAGGCTTGATCAACCTTGTTAGCGGGTTCATTTTGATGATCACGAGATGGATGAAACTAGAAGGCACAACCTTCTGTACCCTCTTTTTACTTTCTGTTATTTAGAATAAATAAAGCAAAAATAGTATTATCTGTCTGTTTTCAGAATTATCCGTGCATTAAAAAAATAGTCCTAAAATAAAAGTGCTCCAAATGCCCTGCAAATTTAGTATGGTTTTTTCTGGAATATTTGAGGATTTTAGGCACTGAAAACACTGCAGGAGGGCCAAGCACCAGGCCACGAGAGAGGAGGGCGCGCCCCCCTGTAGGGCGCGCCCCCCTATAGGGCGCGCCCCCTGTCTCGTGGGCCCCTGGTGGCTCCCCTCCACTTATGCCAGCACCCACACACTCCATCTTCTACCCATAAAAAGCCCCTTCCAGTTCTTGCCCGAGTTCTAGCTCGTTTTTCTGCGATTTTTGACCTCCTAGCTCAAAGCTCCATTCTCAAAACTGCTTTGGGAGATTGTTGCTTGGTATGTGATTCCTCCATTGGTCCAATTAGTTTTTGTTCTAGTGCTTTATTCATTACAAATCCTTGCTGCCTTGGTGACCCTATTCTTGAGCTTGCATGTTAAATTTTTGAGGACCCAAGTAATTCCAATGCATGATATAGGCTCTAGGCACTTGTAGGAGTAGTTGCTGTCAATCTTGTTTAGTTTTATCCACTTCTATTTTGAAGTTACTAAAATTTCAGAAATTTTCAGAAAATGTTAAGGAGGTTCTTTAAAGGCTCTTCTAGCTAAAGCTCTAAGGAAAAACAAGACAAAGAGAAGGAAAAACCCAAGTATAATCTTCCTCGCTTAGCGGAAGTACGGTCATGTGAATGGCCATGTGAGGATTTCTTGAAGGAAGCCGGAATTCATGAAGACTTTTATGCTTTAATCGGGACTGCAGGCCTCACCGGTTTCATGAACGACCGAATCGATCAGTATCTCTTACTTACCAATACTTTCGTGCAAAACTTTTATTATTATCCTAAGAAGACACCGCCTGCAATATCATTTCATTTATATGATGAACTCAAAGAAATGTCTTTACATCATTTTTGTGCGGTATGTAGGATACCTTATGAGGGAGAATTAGAGGAACCCCATCGTGAAGATGTGGATGGCTTAGTTAAAACTATTGCTGTAGAAGAGCCAAAGAAGGGCTCTGAGGCAAAAGTCTCTAGCATACACTTTCCTGTTTTACGCTACTTTGCCATATTTGCTAGTACATGCTTGATTGGTCATGGGAATAGTGGAAATTTGAGCGTTCGGATATTATTATTCTTCAACATGCTTTGCTGGGAGACAATACTTTTAGTATGGGTGCCGTCGTTGCTAAGCAGCTAATACGAATCGTACAAAAGGCCCCATATTTGGAGGTATCTATGCTGCACGTCTTGCTGAATATTTTCAGATACCCATTAGACACCTTGAGGAGAAGGAGACAAAATTACCTCCTCACATTTTAAATTACCTCCTCTCTCAGTTGGTCGCTTCCCAGTCTTTTGCTAGCCTTCACCTGTGCTAAGCGGGAATACTGCTTGTGCATCCAAACTCCTTAAACCCCAAAGTTGTTCCATATGAGTCCACTATACCTTCCTATATGCGGCATATACCTGACGATCAAAGTAAATTTTTATGTGCCAAACTTCAAACCTTCAAATGAAATTCTGTTTTGTATGCTCGAGCAGCTCATGTTACAACTAGGGCTGCCTATATCTTCCATGCTAGGTGGGTTATTCTCACGAGGAGTGGACTCCGCTCCTCATTCACGAGAAAGGGTCGGTAACCGGGATGCCCAGTCCCATTATCCAAAAACATCAAAGCAAATAAAAATAATTAAACAAAACTCCCCCAGGGCTGTTGTATGTTGGAGGCACTCGTTGTTCCGAGCAAGCCATGGATTGATGCTTGTTGGTGGTTGGGGGAGTATAAACCTTTACCATTCTGTTTGGGAACTGCCTATAATGTATGTAGTATGGAAGATACAACCATCTCATAGTTGTTGCGTTGACAGTGAAAGTATGCCGCTCAAAATGTTATTCAATCTCTATTTTAAAATCAAGCTCTGGCACCTCTACAAATCCCTGCTTCCCTCTGCGAAGGGCCTATCTAGTTACTTTTATGTTGAGTCATCACCCTTCTTATTAAAAGCACCCGCTGGAGAGCACACTGTCATTTGCATTCATCATTATTGATTTATATTGGGTATGACTTGACTGGATCTCTTTTACCATGAATTACAATGTTTAGTCAGTCCTTGATCTTTAAAGGTGCTCTACATTTATGTTTTGCGGTCTCAGAAAGGGCTAGCGAGATACCATTTTGTTATATCATGTTATGATTATTTTGAGTAAGTGTTGTCATCCGAGTTTTATTATTATGACTCGCTAGCTGATTATGCTATTGATATGAGTAATTGTGAGACCTATGTGTTATTGTGAGTATGGTTAGTTCATAATATTTGCTAAAACTTGAATGCTGGCTTTTCGTGTTTACAACAACAAGAGCAAACAGAGTTTGTAAAAGTTTTTCTTTATCAGTTTCAGTTTGTCAACTGAATTGCTTGAGGACAAGCAAAGGTTTAAACTTGGGGGAGTTGATACGTCTCCAACGTATCTATTTTTCCAAACACTTTTGCCCTTGTTTTGGACTCTAACTTGCATGATTAGAATGAAACTAACCCGGACTGACGCTGTTTTCAGCAGAACTGCCATGATGTTGTTTTATGTGTAGAAAAGAAAAGTTCTCAGAATGTCCTGGAAATCCACGGAGGCACTTTTCAGATTTAATAAGAATTTTTGGCGGAAGAATCAAGGTCAGGGGGCCACGGGCTGTCCACGAGACAGGCCCCCCTAGGGCGCGCCCTCCTATCTCGTGGGCCCCCGGACCTCCTCCGACCTCAACTCCAACTCCATATATACCGTCCCGGGGAGAAAAAAATCAAGGAGAAAGTTTCGTCGCGTTTCACGACAAGGAGCCGCCGCCTAGCCCTAATCTATCTCGGGAGGGCTGATCTGGAGTCCGTTCGGGGCTCCGGAGAGGGGGATTCGTCGCCGTCGTCATCATCAACCATCCTCCATCACCAATTTCATGATGCTCACCACCGTGTGTGAGTAATTCCATCGTAGGCTTGATGGACGGTGATGGGATGGATGAGATTTACCATGTAATCAAGTTAATTTTGTTAGGGTTTGATCCCTAGTATCCACTATGTTCTGAGATTGATGTTGCTATGACTTTGCTATGCTTAATGCTTGTCACTAGGGCCCGAGTGCCATGATTTCAGATCTGAACCTATTATGTTTTCATGAATATATGTGTGTTCTTGATCCTATCTTGCAAGTCTATAGTCACCTATTATGTGTTATGATCCGACAACCCCAAGTGACAATAATCGGGATACTTCTCGGTGATGACCGTAGTTTGAGGAGTTCATGTATTCACTATGTGTTAATGCTTTGGTCCGGTTCTCTATTAAAAGGAGGCCTTAATATCCCTTAGTTTCCGTAAAGACCCCGCTGCAACGGGAGGGTAGGACAAAAGATGCCATGCAAGTTCTTTTCCATAAGCACGTATGACTATTTACGGAATACATGCCTACATTACATTGATGAATCAGAGCTGGTTCTATATCACCCTATGTTATAAATATTGCATGAGGAATCGCATCCGGCATAATTATCCATCACTGATCCATTGCCTATGAGCTTTTCACATATTTTTCTCCGCTTATTTACTTTTCCGTTGCTACTGTTACAACTAATACAAAAACCCAAAAACATTTACCTTTTCTGTTGCTACCGTTACCATTACTATCATACAACTTTTGCTACTAAATACTTTGCTGCAGATACTAAGTTATCCAGGTGTGGTTGAATTGACAACTCAACTGCTAATACTCAAGAATATTCTTTGGCTCCCCTTGTGTCGAATCAATAAATTTGGGTTGTACTTCACCCTCGAAAGCTGTTGCGATCCCCTACACTTGTGGGTTATCAGCACACAACAACTGAAATGAGGAAATGAAAGAGTTGAGGAAATAGAACCAGTAGGCTTGGCGAAGACAATGATCTTGGTAGACCAGTTCCAATTGTTGTCTCAGTTGTACGTCTGGTTGGAGCGACCGAGTATTTAAACTCGAGGACACACAGTCTCGGACACACAGTCCTCACAGTATTCTCCTTGAGCTGAGGTCACACAGACCTCGCCCAATCACTTGCGGTAAGTCTTCAGGTTACTTCCAAACCTTCACAGACTAGGTCACTCGGTGATCCAGAATTCCTCTTGGATGCTCTAGACCATGACGCCTAACCGTCTGGAAGAAGCACAGTCTTCAAAGGTAACAAGCGTCGGATCCACGCAGGATCAATCTCTTCAGTGATGCTCAATCACTTTGGGTTGTAGGTGTGTTGGGTTAGGGTTTTTCCTCACTTGATAATTTTCGCTCAAAGTCCTCGGAGGATGGGATGCTCTCAAATGACAGCTGTCAGTTTCTCTCCGAGCAGCCAACCAGCTAGTGGTTGTAGGGGGCGGCTATTTATAGCCTAGGGAGCAGCCCGACATGATAAGACATAAATGCCCTTCAATGATATGACCGTTAGGTGGGTAGATATTTTGGGACATCTAGCGCATAGCACAACAACGGTCGGAATTTTGACTCTCAAATTCCTCAGGGCTATCATGTTCCTCATTGTGTAGGCAATCCGCACTGGCGAATTCCTAACTCCTTGGTCAGAACAAATTCCTCAGTGACCAGAAGAACTTCGTCTCACATCCTTGAAGAAATTGACTGAACTGTATGAGATTTCAATGGCTTCACTCGAAGGGATTGGTAGGTGTAGGATTTTGAGTTGAGCATCACATGGAAATTTTTCCTTAGTATTTCCTTGACCCCCTTTAACAGTATGGTGTTTCCTATGACTCAAGAAAGAGAAAATGAAACTACGAAAACAAAAGTCTTCACGCTTCATGTTCCTCGAATGATTGCCAAGTCTTCAAGGTCACACCAATTTATTCACTTTCAAAGTCTTCAGAAATCCAAAGTCTTCAGTTGAAGAACTTCATTTTTAGAAATTCGACTTTCTCTGTAAATATCAAACTCCTCATAGACTTATAGACCTATGTAAACTCACAAACGCATCAGTCCCTTAACCTATAAGTCTTCAATACACCAAAATCACTAAGGGGCACTAGATGCACTTACAATCTCCCTCTTTTTGGTGATTGATGACAATATAGATTAAGTTTTCAACGGGGATAAACATATGAAGTGTAAATACTGATATTAGGAATTTGATTGCAAGATATAGAAGAACTCCCCCTGAAGATGCGCATAGTGAGGAATTTGCTTTTGAAGCAATGCACACTTGAAGAGTATAATCATGGAGATCTCCCCCTATATCTTGTAATTCATACACACATTTGACATATAATATGAAGAATTTGTAATGCATGATGAAATATGGTGACTGATGTAATTCAACATGCGTGCATAGGCATTAATGAGGAATAAGCATGCAGAAGAACTCAGCAAAAGTATCAGGCCACCATAGAGTTTAAGATTACAACTCGATCCAACAAAGTCATCAAAAGAACGAGAGTTGTAACTTAGAAAAAAAACGCCCATATAAGATAGACCCGCTTGAAGACTAACTCAAATTTCTCCCCCTTTGTCATTGAATGACCAAAAGGGTTGAAAATGAGGATTAACGCCCCTGAAGAATATCATGATGATGGAGGAGCGCCAGCGTTGTTGGGGTCTTGTGTCGTTGTAGGGCCTGCTACAGTGTCGTCCAAGTCTTCATACTCGCCCGTGTCGCGTGATGAAGAATATGAACTGGCGACCAAGGAAGGAACCTTGACCTTCTTGAATCTCTTCGGTGGAGGAGCAGACCAGTCAAAATCTTCCTTGAAACCCATTTGCTTCAGATCTTCTTCACCATAGAGATGTGACAGAATAGCCCAGGTGCGATCGAAGACTTCATGGAGGTAGTAATGTTTTTTCTTCACTGCATTATGTGTAGAAGTCATGTTGTGAAGAATAGAGCCAAACTGACGCTTAACCCATTTGTGGTTTCGATCCACCTTCTGGTGAAGACTAAGAAGCAGCTCTTGGTCAGTCATCACACGAGGAGCAGTGGCTTGAGGATTTGGCTTGGATGCATTTGCAGCAGAATCATGAGTGGCAGAGTCATCATTGGTGGAATAAGATGCAGCTTTGCGGAACTGACCATCCAATGGACGAATGCCCTCATCGATAACAGTTGGTGCCTTGCCCTTCTCATCAGCTGAGGAATGTGTCTGCTTGAGGACTTCAATCGATGGCAAGTAGCTGAGGTGATTCTGAAAGTCAGTCTTGTAGTTGAGTGAAGACCTTGTTCTGAGGAATCTCATGATCCAAGGAGCATAAGGCTTCAACTCAAACGGTAAAATTGCAACATTTGCCAGAGTCCTCATGAAGAAATCATGATAATTGACAGGGATGCCATGCATGATGTTGAATAACATATTCTTCATGATGCCACCAATTTCCTCATCAGATGAGTCATGGCCTTTGATGGGACTCATAGTCTTCGTCAGAATGCGATAGATGGTTCTGGGCACATACAACAATTCCTTCACGAGGAATTTGGTCCTTGGGGCTTGATCATGCTTTAGAGGCTTCATGAGCACTTGCATGTAATGAGCAGTGAGTTCTGGCTCTTGGTACAAACAACGAGCACCTTCAGGTGGAGGACTGATTGGTAGGGCATGAAGTAGTTCAGAGGTCGGTGTCTTGTAATGAGTGTTTTCGGTCATCCAGTCCAACACCCAAGTGTTGATATCATCAGCATCACCTGTGATGTGCAGCGTTGTGTAGAACTGAAGAATAAGCTCTTCATTCCAATCAACAATGTCTGAGCAAAAGTTGAGCAAGCCTGCATCATGAAGCATACTGAGGACTTGAGAGAAGCAAGGCATTGATTCCATGTCCACATGAGGAATATGCTCGTGGTCGAAGACTTTGTCCTTATTGAAAAGCAGTGAAGAATAGAAATTGGCCTGGCTGGCAGTCCAGAAGCGCTTCCTTCTAAGACGAGCATTGTCATAAGGGTTGAATTCAGTGAAGAACACATGCTCACCGAAGAAGTCATCAACCTTGAATTTTTGCTTCTTTGAGAAGGGATCCTTTGGCTTGGGCTGAGGAGTGTCAGTCAATTGCATCACCACCCTAGGAATCACAATCTCAGGATCCACAGGCTGAGGAATTTGAGGTCCTTCTTCAGCTGCAGCCTGGGTCTTCAATTCTTCATTTACAGTTTCTTCAGAACTAGTGGCTGGAATTTCTTCATGGACAGATGGGGTTGCATGAGGTTCTTCAGATCCCATTTGTACTTCAGTAGCAGCAGGGGACTGAGGAATTGCTTGAAGTGGAGTGAACATTGGAGAGTTGGGGTGCTGACTTTCCCAAAAGTCATCATTCAGCACAGGTGTGGTACAGCCAATGTCCACATCCACATCTTCCATTTCTTCAACGCCGGCCTCTTCAGCAGTAAACTGAGGCATAGACGAGGAGACAACAGGTGTTGAAGGGATTGCATCCACTTCAATTTCTTCATCCAACTGCTCTGATGAAGCAGCAGGAGGATTCTCTTCATCAGGTTCACTTGGAATCACATAATCTTCACCAAAAGGAGCAAGGTCCTTTGATGGCATGAATGAGACAGGAACAACATTAATTGGATTGTTAATTGAGCTGGTCAAAGGCTTCATCTTCTTCGGAGCTTACTAGCAGATGCCTCAGCAGCGGTAGCAGCAGCAGCAGAGTCTTCATTAAATTTCCTCACTGCTTCCTTTGCTTGTTTGGCCAGTTTGGCCTGGCGCATTGCCCATTCATCAGGATAATCCTCACCGCACTTTAGGCTGGTGGGATCTACCAATTGGCCAGGTGCCAATGGAGGTCTTGGGCATGGAGGGTTGAGTGCGAATTTCTTCATATATATGGGAGTAACATATCTGTACTCCCTCCATTCCCATGCCCATCTCCTCTCAATCTTTTGAATGCGCACCTTGCAACGTGAAATAATGCCTTGTGAAGTGCTGGTAGGGAACCCACGGTAAGACCAAACATGCTCCATATTGATCATCTCCTCTGGTTCTTGGCCAACATTGAATACCGCTTGGCATCACTAAGAGTTCCCCCAAACACTTCATATTTGCATTTTTAATAATGCCCTGTGAAGTGCTTGCAAGGAACCCCCGATAAGACCAAACATGCTTTGTGATGATTATCTCCTTTGGCTCTTGGCAGGTATTGAATAAAGCTTGACGTCACCAAGAGTTCCCCCAAACACTTCACGGTGGCGTTTGAAATAATGACTCATGAAGTGCTTGCAAGGAACCCATGGTAACACCAAACATGGCTAAAAATTAGTGCAACTCTTATTGTTCACGGCTAGTATCCAGAAAATGCTTGATTACACTGAGAGTTCTCCCAAACACTTCACATAAGCTCTCAGCAAGGTGCTTTGTAAATTGTTTGAAGGGAACTCCTGGTAATATCAATGTGATTCATAGTAAATCTCGTGTGGTTTATGACCTACAATATCTGCTAAGTGCTTGGTTGCACCAAGAGTTCTCCCAAACACTTCACATAATATCTGGAAAAATTTCTTGGTGAAGTGCTTGAAGGGAACTCCCAATAATAGAAAATGTGGTTCTCAGTCCATTGGGGCATCTCTCTTATGGTATGTGGCCAATGTCTATTGAATGCTTGGTGACACTAAGAGTTCCCCCAAACACTTCAGAAAAGTTGTTGAAAAGATGCATCCTGAAGTGCTTCAAGAGAACTTCTGACGAGGCCAAACTCGATTAATGTCCACGCACCCATCATAATGCACGTGGACCTACCACTATAATTTCTAAAGTTCAAACACTCCCAAACTTATCGAAGCTGCTGGTTGCCTCCCAGAGTCCCCCAAACACTTCACAATGAACGCCTCTCTTATCCCTCCAATGCACACTTTTAAAACAGTGCCAATGCAACAATTAGGTAGAAGCTAGCAACTGAAGTGATTTCAGGAGAACTCCAGGTGACCACTAACCAAAGTATCTACCTAAGACTCTTGTTCATCTCCGGTGGACCACATTTCACTTGTTTAATCTGTGTTTGTTGATGAGTGCATAGGCGGCTTCTATTTACACTAGTAGAAAAAGGGCCATTCGAACCGGTTCGTGAGGGCCATTTGTCCCGGTTCGCGAACCGGGACTAAAGGGTCGTAACTAAAGCCCTCCACCTTTAGTCCCGGTTCGATCGGGAACCGGGGCAGATAGGGATCCACGTGGCCGGAGCGGCTTGCCCAGGCAGGGGGCCTTTTGTCCGGTTGGTGCCACCAACCGGGACCAAAAGGCTTCCACGCATCAGCAGTTCAGGGGCTGGGTTTTTTTACGAAGGGGGGTTTGGGGGTTTTGTAGGGTTAATTTAGGGGTTTCATATATTGTGTTAGCTAGCTAATAGAGAGGAGTGTCCTCTCTTATCTCCGTGCTTGGTCGATGCTACGTATAGACATGACTCGACACGCTAGCTAGCTAGTAAGCAAATGAAGGAAACCATTAAGTGCAGAAGATCGTCATGAACATATATACACAGAGAGAAGTGATCGAACTCTCCTTCTCCGATAGATTGGTCAAACAACAAGTTTTCGTATATCTATCCGACGCTACTAGCTACATATATATATATATACAATATAAGATCTCTTACATCTGAACTCAACTTCCACATGGTATTCTCCATGTTTGTCGATGACGTGGTCAAGAAAGAATCCCACCAATTCCTCTTGAATTGCTTGTATGCGATCTTATGGTAGGAGTTCATCCCGCGTCCGCCACATCTAATTTCAAGAACGGGGTCAATACATAAATATGAATGAAACCGAACACAAATGATGGTAATAAAATAAAATTGTGAATATTATTGCTTACACACTTCATATTGTTGTTTAGAGTAGCCCCGCTCACAGGTGGTGTGGTGGATGAACTCGCAAATGTAGTATCCACACAAATCATTCCCGGGTTCCTGCCACAACCACTTTACAAGAAATATAGGTCAATCAAACTAATAAGCAAGCATGCTAAATGGTATATTGATGAAACTACCTAGAATCAATGGGAGATGCGCAGAACTAGCTAGTAGCTAGTACTTACTTTCGTGTGGTCAAATCGCAGTTGCGCTGGCAGTCCCGGAGCTTGTGCGGTGAACTTTTTCCAAACCCTGCCAGATAAAGAAAACAATTACTCGATATTAGGAAATGAACAAAGTTGCCGATATGGTGCGATAATGATCGATTGAACTTACTTCTCGAGCATTTTAGTCATGGTCGCATACTCCTCTGGATTTATTCATTTGGAGTCTATGACGGTTGCTAGTCCCTGCTCAAGCTTAATCTCTAGCAGAATAAAGTGGAACCTGCGCATGCATGCATAACTCATCAATTACATTACTATAACCTCGAGTAATAAGGGAAACCGACTATGCACAAGACAGTAACACTCATTTGTATTCATAAGGAAAGAGTATTCTAGATTTGTTTTGATTTCGAAGAAACGATGCGGGCAACTTGGCCTCGGTTTGTCTGGCATCATGTTTAACACTCCATTCATCCATGAGTTTTGTGTTAATGAACCCAATATCACCTACTTGTCTTTTCTTCAATTCGGCGTTCTTCAATCTGCATAATATAGTGAGGATAATTATATATACATGCAATGAAAGAGTTGAGCTATATACAGAGACTTGACTAATTATGGAGAAGTAGTACTTACTGACAGTATCAAGTGATGATTGTTTTATCGAGGGTCTTTTGATTGTAGAACTGGAAGAACTCCTCATATGGAACTAACAACAGATCAATTCCAACGAGGTCGTGCTCCTCTTTAACCGATAGCGACAAACAATTATTGCATCGTCGTCACCCATGTAATCTCTAGGATTGGTACCGGGCAGCACCCCCGGAAGATTAGCGACGATATCGCTAGACACATTGAGCGGGGGCACGATTGCTTCACTTGTTCGCTGAGCTCGGGAATTTGTTTCCCTTTTCTTCGTTCTGCTTCTGGTTGTACTGCCTCCCGTTCTAGAGGCTTGAGAGACGATGACTGTATCTGTATTGCCTCCCGCCTCTGGCTGTATTGCTAGACGCCGGAGCAGCCGGAGCAGCTGCGGCTGTCTTATTTCGTTCGTTAAGAGGCGGAGCAGCCGAAGGTGGATTGCTACGATGCGTTAGAGCAGCCGGAGCGGCGGCGTCTTTGTTCCGCCTTCACTTACGAGGCGGCGAAGGAGGAGGCAGCGAAGGACGGGCCGGAGCAGGCGGAGAAGGAGGCGGAGTACTGTTGCCCTCACGTGCCGGAGTAGGAGGCGGAGTGCCCTGATCACTCGCCAGAGGAGGAGGAGGAGCCGGAGGAGGCGGAGTGCCCAGCTGACTAGCAGGAGCCGTGAAGTTCAGAAGCTTGATGTGCTCCTTCCGCCATAAAAACGGAGTATGCATAGCAAGACCCAGCTGAGTATCCCCATCACCTGTAGGGTGGTCAAGCTGGAGCTCCTCAAATCCCTCCGTTATTTCATCCACCATAACAACAGCATAGCCTTGTGGAATCGGACGGCAGTGAAAAGTTGCTCTAGGTGAAGGAGGGAACACAAAGCCGACAGCCGCCTTGTCTTTGAGCTGATCCCATTGCGTCATAAGGTGGCCCTGGTGTGAATCCATGATAAAATCCACGGGGTAGCTAGGACCCGTCAAGTCAGGCTGCTGAACAAGCTTGGTGGAAGCCACGCTGCTTCTCTGCTGAGATGGCAGGGTAGCTTATGGGGAAGCATCTTGGGCAGGATCTCGCAGCTGCTGGTTCTCAGCATCTCGTTCCTCTAGCTTTCTTACCCTTGCCTTAAGCTCCTGCAGTTCGCTCTGCTCCACTTTTCTCCTCCTCTCTTGGGTTTTGTAACCGCCTGCGTCGGGAAACCCAACCTTCCACGGAATGGAGCCTGGCGTGCCTCGTGTTCGTCCAGGGTGCTCAGGATTCCTGAGGGCCCTTGTGAGCTCATCGTTCTCTCTGTCAGGAACGAACTTCCCTTCCTGCACTTCGTTGATTGCTTTCCGAAGCTTCGTGATGGGTGTTGCACGTTGCTCGTCCGTCCAGCAGCACTTCCCTGTTTCAGGGTCCAATGTCCCACTAGGCCTGAAGAACCAAGTCCTACAACGGTCTGGCCAGTGCAATGTCTCTGGTTCGACCCCTTTAGCAATCAGGTCCTGCTCAACCTTGTCCCACAACGGCCGGGCTTTGAGGTAGCCACCTGACCCCATGCGATGGTAATGCTCCTTCTTTGCAACATTTATCTTGTTAGTCGCTGACATCTTCTTACTCCTCTCCGATGTCTTGTTGTCCACCAATGCGGGCCAGTGATCTCTTATCTTCTCAAATCGGTCGGTGAATTCTGGAGTCTTTTCTTGGTCGACATACGTTGTTTTCAACTCATTCTTCCACCTCCTGAATAGATCTGCCATCTTCTTGAGAGCATAGGACTTGATCAATGGCTCTATAACTGGATTCTCCGGATCCTCCTCTTCCGGTAGGGTGAAATTTACCTTCAGCGCTTTCCAAAGATCTTCTTTCTATCTATCTTCAACAAAAGAAACTTGAAGGAGCTCTTCCTTCTTAGGCTCATTCCATAGCTCGATGCTGATGGGGATCATGTCCCTAACAAGAACCCTGCACTGAGCAGAAAATGCTTCCTTGGTCCGGAGGGGTTTAATCGGTTGGCCATCACGCGCGATTTCTGTGATCGTGAACCTTTAATCCTAGCGCAACTTTTTCTTTGGGCCTTGTTTCTTTACTGAAGTATTGCTTGATCCGGAGGGCTATATAAAAGAAGAAAGAAGAGTTAATATATGTACATACCAAAACAATTAATGCACAATTAGCTAGTCAGCATAAGCTTAATACACACACACACACACACACACACAGAGATATATATATATATACACCTCGCCGGACTTTGCAACAGCTGATCCCAACTCCGTTCGGTCACCGGAGCCGTCATCACGGTCGCCGGAGCCACCATCACGATCATGACCCTCCTCCATTGTTTGATCAACGCAGCCTGCTTCCTCTCCTTGCAGACCTTCTTCGATGTCGTTGAGAAACGACAAGACTACATCACCTCCGTCGCCGATTATGTCCCCCAATATCTCTTCTTGATCGAAGTCTCTTTGATGATCCATAGTTTCTGCAAATATTACAACATGGCAATTAATATACAAACATGAGAGATGGATATATCGAAGTTATCGGGGAGGGGGTATATATATCGACAACGACGACATATACATAGAAAAAAATGTTATCGGGGAGGGGGTATATATATCGACAACGACGACATATACATAGAAAAAAATGTTATCGGGTAGGGGGTATATATATCGACCCCCCTCATGTCGAAGTTATCCAAGAGGGGGTATATCGACAACGACGACATATACATAGAAAAAAATGTTATTGGGGAGGGGGTATATATATTGGCCCCCTCTTGTCAAAGTTATCGGAGAGGGGGTATATCAACCGCCTCTCTCTCATGATTGTCTGACGTTTGTGTAGTGTTGAAGGATGGAAACAAAACCATGTATTCATCATTAGGCGAAAGTAACAGGCGCATGATGGTACAAAGCTCTCCAAAGTTGTTTTGGAACAGAGTCCTAGATAGGATAATTCACTTTTTGGTACAAAGTACAGCAAGAGCCTTCCGAATATCGCTATTTGGAAGGCCTTTGCTGAAATTCATACCAAAAGGCGGATCATCCTATCCAGGACTCCATTCCAAAACAACTTTGGAGAAATTCGTACCATCATGCCCCAGTTACTTCTGGCTAATGATGAAGCCATGGATTTCTACAATACTTTGACACTAGGCCACCTCTCGACCCCTCGGCAATCCTCGACCCCTCGACCCTAGCTAGTTGACGACCCTCGACCGCTCGGCGATCCACAACCCTCTACCCTAGTTCCCGATCGTCGACCCCCTCATGTCATGTTTATCTAGTGTCAAAGGATTCAACAAAACCATGTCTTCATCATTAGGCGAAATGCTTGAGCGCATGATGGTACGAAGCTCTCCAAAGTTATTTTGGAACGGAATCCCAGATAGGACAATTCGCTTTTTGGTACAAAGTACAGCAAGAGCCTTCTGAATATCGCTATTTGGAAGTACTGTGCTAAAATTTGTACCAAATGGCGGATTATCCTATCCGAGACTCTGTTCCAGAATAACTTTGGAGAACTTCGTACCATCATGCCCCGGTTACTTCCGGCTAATGATGAAGCCATGGATTTCTTCAATACTTTGACACTAGGCAACCTCTCGACCCCTCGGCGATCCTCGACCCTCGAACCCTCGACCCCTCGACGACCCTCGACCCTCGAACCCTCGGCGACCCTCGACCCCTCGACGACCCTCGAACCCTTGGACCCTCAACGACCCTCAAACCCTAGAACCCTCGAACCCTCAACCCTCAAACCCTTGACCCTCGACCGGCCTCGACGACCCTCGACCCCTCTGTGACCCTCGCGACCCTCTAGCCTAGTTTCTGACCCTCGACCCCTTAGCGATCCTCGACACCCTCGTTCGTGATAAAAAGAAGAAGAAGAAGAAGAAGAAATAGAGGAGAAGAAGAAGAAAAATAGAATTGCTATTTTTCTTCTTCTCCTCTATTCCTACTTCTTCTCCTCTTTTTTTCCTTCTTCTTCCTCTTCTTATTTTTTATCTCCACTTCTTCCTCTCTTCTTCTTCTTCTCTTCTTCTTCTCCTTCTTCCTCTTCTTATTTTCCTTTTTCCCCTCCTTCTTTTTCTTCCTTCTTCCTCTTTTTCATACATATAAAAAGTACATACATGCATACAAAAAATACATCTAAAAACTACATATATCTGAAAAATACATACATACATACTTATATGAACATCTAAAAATACATATATACATGTGAAAATACATACATATATGAAAAAGCATATATAAAAAAACCGCAACGAGGTGGCAGCGGCGGGGGCAGGGGCGGAGCGGTGCTCACAGAGGGAGGCGTCGAGACAGGGGGCGCACGGCGGGGCCGAGGGCGTCAGCGGCGGGCAGGGGTGCGTCGGGGCAGGCAGGGTCGCGTCGGGGCAGAGGACGGCGACAAAGGACGATGCGCGGCGCGGGCGAGGGTGGGGACAAGGGCGTCGGCAGCGGGCGAGGAGCTGCCGGCGACGAGGACGGCGGGCTCGAGGTCGGCCGAGGCGGGAGGTCGGGCGGTGACGGCGTCGGTGACGAGGCGTGGCGATGACGCTGGGCGGCACGAGGCGCTGGGGACGACCGCGGGCGATTTACAACGGCGGCGACGGGCGCGGGCGATGGGGCAGAGGGCGGCGTTGGCGGCGAGAGAACGAGGAACTGAACGAAAATTTGACAAGTGCTGTTTATATAGACGAAGCATTGGTCCCGGTTGGTGGCTAGAACCGAGACAAATGCAGCCCTTTAGTCTCGGTTGGTGCCACCAACCGGGACCAAAGGTCTCTTTTCAGCAGCTCAAAGGGCGGGAAGCAGAGGCCTTTGGTCCCGATTGGTGCCACCAACCGGGACTAAAGGCCTCGTGCTGCCCGTGGCCAAAACTTTAGTCCCACCTCGCTAGTTGAGAGGGGCGGGCAGTGCTTTATAAGCCCCACTGTCGCACCCCTCTCAAGCTCCCCTCTATTGCAGGCATACGGGCCTAATTGTCACTGTTATGTCTGATGGGCCTACTAGGCTTTCTGCGGACCTGAATCCTGGCCCATGGTAGGGTTTCTAATCGTATTCAGGCCGTAGTGGCCCAGTAGGTGGCATTTTTTAATTTTCCCATTTTTTTTCTATTTTTTGCATTATTTATTTTCTTTTGTTTTTTGCTTTATTTTTTAGTTACTTTTGCTTTTAGGTACTAAAAAATATACACTTTCTATTAGTGCCATTTGTTTTCCAATTTGAATAGTTTAAATTTGAATTTTTTGAAATTTGTGTGAATCACTAATTTTTGAATAACTTTACAATAAACATAGATTTTTGAGTGATTATTTTTCCTGCTATTTAATATTACTGTGTTTTATCATTATATTCAACAAAAGATTTTCTTATTTTAGTTTCTAACACAAAAATTCTTAAAGATAATTCTTTTTGCTATTAAAGTTTCTAACAAAAAAATTCTTTACGAAAATTCTTTTTGCTTTTAATGTTTTGAACAGAAAATACTTTGATCATAACAGAATATTTTAATTGATTATTTTTAGTTCATTCTTTTTGCTATTAGTTCATTCTTTTTGCTTTTAGTTCGTTCTTTTTGCTATTAGTTCATTCTTTTTGCTATTAGTTCATTATTTGAGATAAATGACCCTTAAATTGAAAAGCACTACAAATGAACTCTGAAAAGGTTGAAAGTTGGCATGGTATCATCATTTCACCCACATAGCATGTGCTAAAAAGTTGAGAGGGTTACGGCAAAAACTGGATTCACTTCGTGTGCAAAATGGACAATCTCTTTCGAAGTATCAGGGTTTCGGACGGAAACTCATTTGTTGCAAAGGGATTCCATTTTTTAACTTATTTGAACTTTAGACTTTTTGTTTGTTCAAAATGCACCATTCAAAGCCACATCATCAATTTTCAACCCTCTCTGACTTCATTTGGTATTTGTCATGCATGTACTGATTTTTTTGAGCTAAATGACCCTTAAATTGAAAAGCACTACAAATGAACTCTGAAAAGGTTGAAAGTTGGCATGGTATCATCATTTCACCCACATAGCATGTGCTAAAAAGTTGAGAGGGTTACGACAAAAACTGGATACAAAACAGACAATCTCTTTGGAAGTATCAGAGTTTTAGACGAAAACTCATCTGTTACAAAAGGATTTCATTTGTTCAAATGTAACTGCAGTGATATTCTACATCAAAGGCATCATCATAATAGTTGTTGATAGAAAGTCTTCACTTTTTCTTCGCTTGTGTTCTTTTCTTATTGCGCTGTAACCATGGATAATCTTCATCGTTTAACAGGATGCTTGGGTCAACCTTGACTTTGAAGGGAGGAATTTCATGAAACTTTTCATAATCTTCAGATACGTCTGTCTTGCCCTCCAATCCCACGATGTCTCTTTTTCCTGAAAGAATTATGTGGCGCTTTGGCTCAACGTATGATGTATCCGCTTCCTTATCTTTTCTTTTTCTCGGTTTGGTAGACATGTCCTTCACATAGAAAACCTGCGCCGCATCATTGGCTAGGACGAATGGCTCGTCTGTGTACCCCAGATTGTTCAGATCCACTGATGTCATTCCGTACTGTGGGTCTACCTGTACCCCACCTCCTGACAGATTGACCCATTTGCACTTAAACAAAGGGACCATAATATCATTTCCATAGTCAAGTTCCCATATGTTAACTATGTAACCATAATATGTGTCCTTTCCCCTCGTCGTTGCTGCATCAAAGCGGACACTACTCTTTTGGTTGGTGCTCTTTTGATCTTGGGCGATCGTGTAAAATGTATTCCCATTTATCTCGTACCCTTTGTAGGTCATTACAGTCGAAGATGGTTCCCTCACGAACGAGTATAGGTCATCGAAAACAGTGTTGTCACACTTGAGACGTGTTTGGAACCAACTGCCGAAACTCCTGATGTGTTCACATGTAATCCAGTACTCACACTAGTCCGGGTGTTTGGAGCGCAGAATATTCTTGTGTTCATCGACATACGGGGTCACCAAGGTAGAATTCTGTAAAACTGTGTAGTGTGCTTGAGACCAAGAATGCCCGTCCCTACATACTATTGAGTCCCCTCCTAGCGTGCCTTTTCCACCCAGTCTCCCCTCATACCGCGATTGAGGGAGACCTATCTTCTTAAGGTCAGGAATGAAGTCAACACAAAACCTAATGACATCCTCTGTTTGAGGGCCCATGGAGATGCTTCCTTACGGCCTAGCGATTCTGAGACATATTTCTTTAGGACTCCCATGAACCTCTCAAAGGGGAACATATTGTATAGAAATACAGGACCCAGAACGACAATCTCGTCGACTAGATGAACTAGGACGTGCGTCATGAATTGAAGAAGGATGGTGGGAACACCAGCTCGAAACTGACAAGACATTGCGCCACATCACTCCTTAACCTTGGTAGAATTTCTGGATCGATCACCTTCTGAGAGATTGCATTGAGGATTAAACATAGCTTCACAATGGCTAATCGAACGTTTTCCGGTAGAAGCCCCCTCAATGCAACCGGAAGCAGTTGCGTCATAATCACGTGGCAGTCACGAGACTTTAGGTTCTGGAAGTTTTTCTCTACCATATTTATTATTCCCTTTATATTCGATGAGTAGTCAGACGGGACCTTCATACTGAGCAGGCATTCTAAGAAGATTTCCTTCTCTTCTTTGGTAAGAGCGTAGCTGGCAGGACCTTCATACTGCTTTGGAGGCAAGCCGTCTTTTTTGTGCAAACGTTACAGTCCTCCCGTGCCTCCTCTGTATCTTTTGTCTTCCCATACATGCCCAAGAAGCCTAGCAGGTTCACGCAAAGGTTCTTCGTCACGTGCATCACGTCGATCGAAGAGTGGACTTCTAGGTCTTTCCAGTAGGGTAGGTCCCAAAATATAGATTTCTCCTTTCACATGGGTGCGTGTCCCTCAGCGTCATTCGGAACAGATAGTCCGCCGGGACCCTTTCCGAAGATTACTTTTGAATCATTGACCATAGCAAGTACGTGATCACCGGTACGCATGGCGGGATTCTTCCGGTGATCTGCTTCGCCTTTGAAGTGCTTGACTTTCTTTTGACATTGATGGTTGGTCGGAAGGAATCGACAATGCCCCAGGTAAACATTCTTCCTGCATTTGTCTAGGTATATAATTTGGGTGTCATCTAAACAGTGTGTGCATGCGTGGTATCCCTTGTTTGTCTATCCTGAAAGGTTACTGAGAGCAGGCCAATCATTGATGGTGACAAACAGCAACGCATGTAGGTCAAATTCCTCCTGTTTGTGCTCATCCCACACACGTACACCTTTTCCAATCCACAGCTGTAGAATTTCAATAACTAATGGCCTTAGGTACACATCAATGTCGTTGTCGGGTTGCTTAGGGCCTTGGATGAGAACTGGCATCATAATGAACTTCCGCTTCATGCACAACCAAGGAGGAAGGTTATAGATACATAGAGTCACGGGCCAGGTGTTGTGATTGCTGCTCTGCTCCCCGAAAGGATTAATGCCATCCGCGCTTAAACCAAACCATACGTTCCTTGCGTCACCTGCCAACTCCTCCCAGCACTTTCTCTTGATTTTTCTGCACTGCAACCCGTCAGCGGGTGCTCTCAACTTCCCGTCTTTCTTACGGTCATCCCTGTGCCATCGCATCGACTTGGCATGCTCTTTGTTTCTGAACAAGCGTTTCAACTGTGGTATTATAGGAGCATATCACATCACCTTGGTAGGAACCCTCTTCCGGGGGCGCTTGCCGTCAACATTACCAGGGTCATCTCGTCTGATCTTATACCGCAATGCACCGCATACCGGGCATGCGTTCAAATCCTCATACGCACCACCATACAGGATGCAATCATTAGGGCATGCATGTATCTTCCGCACCTCGAATCCTAGAGGGCAAACAACCTTCTTTGCTGCATACGTACTATCGGGCAATTCGTTATCCTTTGGAAGCTTCTTCTTCAATATTTTTAGTAGCTTCTTAAATCCTTTGTCAGGCACATCATTCTCTGCCTTCCACTGCAGCAATTCCAGTACGGTACCGAGCTTTGTGTTGCAATCTTCGCAATTCGGGTACAAACCTTTTTTGTGATCCTCTAGCATGCGATCGAACTTCACCTTCTCCTTTTGACTTTCACACCCACTCCTTGCATCAACAATGACCCGGCGAAGATCATCATCGGGCACATCGTCTGGTTCCTCTTGATCTTCAACAGCTTCCCCCATTGCAGCATCACCGTATTCGGGGGGCACATAGTTCTCATTGTCCTCTTCTTCTTCCATGTCTTCCATCATAACCCCTATTTCTCCGTGCTTGGTCCAAACATTATACTGTAGCATGAAACCCTTATAAAGCAGGTGGGTGTGAATGATTTTCGAGTCAGAGTAAGACTTCGTATTCCCACATATAGGGCATGGACAACACATAAAACCATTCTTCTTGTTTGCCTCAGCCACTTCGAGAAAATCATGCACGCCCTTAATGTACTCGGAGGTGTGTTTGTCACCATACATCCGTTGTCGGTTCATCTGCGTGCATTATATATAATTAAGTGTGTCAAAAACCATTACAGAACATCATGAATAGATAATTAAGTGACCAAATTAATAGAAGTTCATCATCACATTAAAACCAAAGTACATACATAATTCTCATCTAACAACATATAGTTAATTAAACCATACATTGAAACTATGTAAAACATTTCAATGCCAAAACAAATGCGATCATAATCGCAACCAAGGTAACAATTGATCCTACGGCATAGTGATACCAAGCCTCGGTATGAATGGCATATTTTTTAATCTTTCTAATCTTCAAGCGCATTGCATCCATCTTGATCTTTGTGATCACCGACGACATCCACAACATGCAACTCCAATATCATCTTCTCCTCCTCAATTTTTTTTATTTTTCCGTCAAGAAATTGTTTTCTTCTTCAACTAAATTTAAACTCTCGACAATAGGGTCGGTTGGAATTTCCGGTTCACATACCTCCTAGATAAATAAAATCTATGTCACGTTGGTCGGCATAATTGTCATAAACAATAAATGAACCAAATAGTTATAAAGATAATATATACCACATCCAAATCATAGACAGGACAAGGGCCGACGGGGGCGGATACCAAAACCATCGCACTAAATAATAAGAAGCAATAATAAAAATAAGAAAATTATACAAGTATCTATATAAACATACAAGTAAGAATTTTTCCTTTCAGAAAGAAGATAAGAACAAGAGGCTCACCACGGTGGTGCCGGCGATGAGATCGGCGCGGGCGATCGACGGCGGTGAAGAAGGGACGGTACGTGACGGACCGCTAAACCTAGACAAATATTGAGGAAAATGGAGCTTGGAGGTCGAGCTTGGAAAGGAGAAAG
Source organism: Aegilops bicornis (assembly GCA_021605145.1). Taxonomy (NCBI): domain Eukaryota; kingdom Viridiplantae; phylum Streptophyta; class Magnoliopsida; order Poales; family Poaceae; genus Aegilops; species Aegilops bicornis. The sequence continues at coordinate 831,018,665 of CM038670.1, forward strand.
CTTAAATAGTGTGGCTCAGGCATTCCATCGAACACCTCGTGTGCATAAGAGGTGAGCTAGAGCACCACAAAGCTCTCCCCTCACCGGCCAGGAAAAACAGAGCAGTGGGAGTGCTCTGCTCGCGGGCGAGGGGTATATATAGGCAACTCATTGGTCCCAGTTCGTGGCATGAACCGAGACTAAAGGCCACCCTTTGGTTCCGGTTCAAGCCACCAACAGGGACCAATAGTGGTGGGCCAGGAGCGAGGCCCATTGGTCCCGGTTCGTCCCACCAACCGGGACCAAAGAGGCCAGACAAACCGGGACCAATGCCCCCACGAGGCCCGGCAGGCTCCTGGCCTCACGAACCGGGACCAATGGGCCCATGGGTACCGGTTCGTGACCGAACTAGGACTAATGGGCTAACCTGGCCTGAACGTATGCTATGTTTTCTACTAGTGTTATAAGTCAAGACAAATGACCAAAGATCTACTAGTAGCGAAGTATGTTGCCTCCTGTGGACTGCGATGTAGTAGCATGGTCTTGGTGTTGGATCCATGAACCTGGCAATGAACCTAGCCGTGATGTAGCCTAGGTTAGAATGAACTAGCTAGCTATAGCCAAGGGAATCTCGTGAATGTGGCCTTTTTGGGCGGCACAACTCAACTAGATTTGCAGCTCCGAATCATGCAAAAGCTCATGGAGCAAAGGAGCTTGCCGACCCTGCAAATTCCTTATCTCCTCAAGCAGCAAGCAAGAGATTAGTGTCGTCGTCGTTGCTAGGTTTATCCTTCTTTCACATGCAACGAGATGCAGAGATCACATTATAATTATTATCCAAACCGGCTCAAAGCTAGCTTGTGCCTGTTGCTAGGCAGGGGAGAGACATACGGGGTGGGATTCCAGGTAAACTTTGTTAATTTGTTGCAGAAAATGCTCGATAAACCTCATGGATAGATGCGGTTAATGCACTAATGCTCTGTTGCAGTATCTATCTTGACAAAGTGATCGATCATGCTGCTTTAGAGGCAGAAGAGAAAACGTTTCGGCCGTCTGTGGCATTGAACATTTCACATCCGGTTCAGTAACTACTCCCTCCATTCTTAAATATAAGTCCTTTTAGTGATTTCAACAAATGACTACATACGGGGCAAAATAAATGAATCTACACTCTAAAATATGTCTACACACATCCATATGTTGTATTTCATTTAAAATGTCTAAAAAGACTTATATTTAGGAACGGAGGGAGTACTCAACACGCGATGTCGACAATCCTGTTTCGTACCTGTTGGGCCGGCCCAGTCGCGTGGATAGTCAACAATCTCGGGATTCAACACGCGACGTCGATAATCCTGTTTGGGAACATTCTCAACGTCCAAAATAGAGCGGGATCGAAGAGTTCAATGTGCTGATTTCAGGAATTGAAAGTTAAGGGTTCGATTTAGCTTTCACGAGTTTAAGATTTATTTTGGACTTTTTCCATGCATGCACGTGCACATGCAGATGTCAAAGCAGCAAGCAAGTGTTTCATTTGTTACTTTGACTCCAGCGAACGTATCACCATCTACCGTGTGTCAAATCCCACTAAGCAACATGTGATCGGATCGATGTACATAGTACTCCGAGGCATGCATGGATGCATGTGGCCTGAATATCTGAACCCTGACGATTTATCTGTAATCAACTCTGAATGTTTATCGGTACTCCCCCGCAGACGAGAGAATCTTTGCGCTTCCCCTAATCGTCCCGTGGTCTCTAGTCAACCGTGGGACGGACGTGCGTACGCCGCACGCAGGAGCAAGATGCCCCGTCGTAAGAACCCAACCATATTCACGTCCGTAACCTGGGAACTCCTGCGACCTTTCTCTCCGATCTCTGATCAGCTCCTCCTCCCGAGAGCCGAGAACATGACAGTCCAGTATCTTTCTCATGACCAGACACAGCGCTGCACCATCAAACCCTATAGTATGAGAGGCAACAAGCGGCTCCATCTCCCACCTTCCCTTCTCCTTCCCAAGAAGGCCACTTCAGCGCTGCTTTCGCGCAAGTGTGGTCAGGGTGGTGCTAGTGCGACCTTGGCGAGCAGCTGCTTACCCACTTTCGTGCAGGTCTCAGTGCAGGACTCCGCCAACGCCATTGAAGGTCAATGTGGGAGGTGGGCATCGTTGCCTTGTCGCGAGGGGCCGTTATGTAGGAGGTCGCCACGGTACAGACCAGCGGGAGCGACGGGATGTGCGGCCTGGTGGGAGGTCGTTATTGAGGCACTTCGGGAGGGGTGCGGCGCGACGGGGATGGCGATAGAAGCTGTAGCGTGGCCTCGCGCCTCCTCGAAGCGACCAGCCAAAAATAACGCGTTGCCCTTCCTTCCTCATCGGCCCTGCCTTGCGATCGATCGTCAGCGAATCGATAGGCTAAATTGGTCCTAATGGCAGCCGTCAGAGCAGGATGACTCTCTCGATCGAGTTGAGTCGACGTGACTTTTTTTAAGAAATCGCCTCGACGTGACTTCGTACCCGGATGAATTATCCCATGGGATCACCCTCGCTTGCGTACTATTTGGCTGCTCCTCCGCTCCACGGATCCACCCCTCAACACCTCTTCTCTCCCTCACAAGCCAATGCCAATACTTATGGGAGACGGCAGAAAAGGCGGCGGCGATGGTTATTGTGTTCGATTCCAAACCGGTAGACCATGTTGTAAGGGATCACGAGAAAAAAACAACTGGATGGGTAGATTCGTTTCCAAGAAATCCGGGGAAGCAATGTGAAGGTTCGCGTGCGTGTGTGTACGAAACAGACACGAACATTTATGTCTTCGATGGGTTGAGGCAATTGAACTGGTCAATGATTGAACCGGTCAACTAAAATCTAGCCAAAAATAAATAACCGACCCAGATCAAACGTGCCTCTGTCTTTTAATAAATATTAGGTAAAAATAAAGATAGGCACGTAAAATAGTACCACCTCGGATGTAGAAAATAATATAGGCGGAAAAAACTGAAAGCGTAAAATCACGGGAAGAAGCGTATTGTGACGGTGAACCCGGAGACCCAATCCGTGCTTTATTATTAGGGAGAGACTAGCAAAAGGGTCCGTGCGTTGCAACGGAAAAAATTATAGAATGAAAACATGGCATTGCTTGTCCTCTGAGATGCATCTCTTTATGGTCTGTACAGAGAAAAGCATTTGTATCTTTTAAAATCCAAAGTAAGATGTAAATGTGTGTAAGAGAATGGGAAAGTGCAGTATTGGGCATTGATGTATGCAAATATTTAAAAATGATATTAGATCTACATATACATTATAGCAGTCCATCACTGTGACAATATATATAGAGAGAGGAAACATGCCAGGCCAGTCCACCAAAAATATTGATAACATGCCAGTCCACTCTTTGCAGCATGTACCAATAAAAATATTTCACATCCTTTTCTTAATACGGTCTTGCTAATTATTATAATCATGAGTGTTGAACAAAAGTTGCTGCCAGGATTATGGATTTATAATAAAGTGCTTCTGTGATACATCTTCTGTAACAAAAGCCATGTAAAAGCTAACCTTTGCGTTGGAGCGTTGGTGCCAACTTCAGACCTGTGTTCCACATTTCAACACCAATAGCTTCATCCCTTGCCACGGACTCAGAGGTGCAGAAGAGATAGCTAGACAAATTAATGGTGATATGTAACTCCAATGTTGAGAAAAGATCGGAAGAGAACCAATCTGTTTGACCGCAGTAATCAAATCTTGCAATGGGGTGCCTGAGGATTAGGCCATGATGATGATTGGCGTTGAGAAGAACTATGAAATTTGATTATACAGAAGTGCAGGTTTAAACAATGGGTAGAGACGACACACGTTGTAAGGATAAGATGTACTCGTATTTACCTTGAGTTGCCCAGAAAATGCGGCATCGTGAAAAAAACAATCACTTGCTGTCCAAGGATATGCACATAATCAGCAAAACCAAACAAAAATAAATCATCGGATGGTCAAGACAACTGCATTGCAATTTTTCGCCCTAGTTTGTAGATGGGTTTAGCTAGGACTCAGTCGACTGAGACTTCGCAAAGTCTCAGTCGACTGACGTCAGCATCGTACTTATAGGCCTGCCTCGATCGATCGATTTTCCTGTTCGTTCATGTGGGCTGTGTGTACGAGGCTTTTCTTAAGTGGGCTGCTTTCCCTTTGTTTTGTTCTCCCAAAAGCTTGTCTCGTGCTGGGCTGTCTTCTTTTCCGGTGCCTTTTTTCCTTAAGTGTGCTGGGCTGTCTACTCTCCTGCTTTGTTGGTTACTTTTTTTTGTATTTGGCCTGACAAATACATCAGTGTCTGTGTCAACGCTGCCAGGCGTGGAGTGCGTCTCCATGAAACATAACCATGCATTAAAAAAATTGTGTGTTTGTATTACTTGAGCACATAATTTTGACACAAAAAATGGAAAATTAAATTAGAGAACATCTCTGGTTGAACTAAAAATGAGCTTCCTGATGCATGTCGTAAAAACTGCTAAAAAAGGGGAAGCAGGTAGTAGAAAACTAAAGGTCACTCTCTGATAAACAAAAATGTAATTTGGAACATATGCCTAGTCTAGGACCATCTACTTCTTTCTTAGTGTATATCACTAGTTTTAGATGATCCGTGCGAAAATAAAACATATTTTAAATAAAATAATAAGTTACACACGGATGACAGACAAGCAATTGCGTGTGATCAACGTGTGCGCGATCAGATGACACTATTTTGAGAAAAAAAAGGTTGCATAAAAATGACGAGCATGCAATTGCGCGTGGACGATTGACATGTGGCTGGCACGTGCATAACCAGTGACACTATCTTATAAAATTAAAAATATATATATTAAGTTGTACATGAATGGGCATGGCCAGAGTACATGCGACTGTGCGGCCCATGGGTGTGCAAGTCGAGTGGCGTTATTTAAATAAAAATGCTAGACATCACTAATAAGAAAAGGAAAAAACAAAAAAAAATAGAAAGTAGAAAATGAAAAAGTTAAAAATAAACCCATCATATCGATCTGCCCAAGCAAGCAACCGCCCGCCCCGCACACACCCTAGGTTTGCTCGGGTGATGTCACTTGCAATTGCATGCAGACTACAACATACTCCCTCCGTTCTAAATATAAGTCTTTTTAGAGATTCCACTATGAACTACATATGGAGCAAAATGAGTGAATCTACACTCTAAAATATGTCTATATACATCCGTATGTAGTCCGTAGTAGAATCTCTAAAAAGACTTATATTTTGGAATAGAGGGAGTATGTGGTTGCGCATGGGAGGACGTGCAACTAGTGTCGGACATGCAACTGGCCGCCCTCTCCCACCGCCCTCCGCAAAACAAAGGTCCAGTTGCAACTATGTTGGAGGACATGCGATTTGCGGTCAGGTGCTGGCGCTTGCGATTGCATCCCTAGTGTCGAACATGCAACTGGCCCGCCTCTCCCGACGCCTCGACAAAACAAAGATCCGATTACAACCATGTTGGGGGACATGCGATTGCTTTGTCAGTGCGGCGCTTGCGATTCTTGGGTTGTTGTCGGGCTTGCAACTGGCCCGTCCCCTCTAGCGGCGCCCCTCCGACAGAACAAAAAAGTCTACTTGCTGTCGGCGGACAAGACATGCAGTTGCGGTCGGGTGCGACACTTGCAGTTGCATTCCTAGTGTCGGATATGCAACCGGCCCGCCCCCTCTCCCGCCTCCCCTACCGACAAAACAAAGGTCTAGTTGCAACCACGTTGGGGGACATGCAATTTTGGCAGGTGTGGCGATTGCAGTTGCGGGGATGTTGTCGGGCTTGCAACTGGCTCGCCCCCTCTAGCGGCGCCCCTCTGATAGAACAAAAAAATTCAGTTGCGGTCGGGCTAGAAGACATGCAGTTGCATGCCTAGTGTCGGACATGCAACTCCCCTCCCCCAATCAAAACAAAGGTCCAGTTGCAACCATGATAGGGGACATGCAGTTGCGGTCGGGTGCGGCGCTTGCAGTTGCGGGGCTGTTGTCGGGCTTGCAACTGGCCCTCCCCCTCCGACAGAACAAAAAAGTCTACTTGCGGTCGGGTTAGAAGACATGCAGTTGCAGATGGGGCACGACAATCAGAGTTGCGTGCCTGGTTGCATACATGCAACTCCACACTCACCCCCCCCCCACACACACACACAAAACAACACATAGTTGCATTACGAGGCGATACTTGCAGTTGCATGGCTAGTATCAGACATGCAATTGTCCCTCCCCAACAAAACAATACAGAGTTGCAATTGGGTTGAAGACTTGCAGTTTCAGTCGGGACGCGACACTTGCAATTTCATGCCTAGTGGTACACATGCAATTGTCCTCTCAACAAAACCAACAAAACACCATAGAGTTGCACTCGTGTTTGAATCATGTAGTTACAGCCGAGGCACGACAATCAGAGTTGCATGCCTGGCTGAAGAAATGCACCTCTACCCTCCCCCCGCAAAAACAACACATAGTTGCATTACGGGCGATACTTGCAGTTGCATGGCTAGTATCAGACATGCAATTGTCTCTCTTCGACAAAACAATACAGAGTTGCAATTGAGTTGAAGACTTGCAATTGCAGTCAGGACAAGATACTTGCAATTGCATGCTAGTTCCAAGCATGCAACTGTCCTCCCGATGGAACATCATAGGGTTGTAGTTGGCGGGCACTTGGAGTTGTGTGCCTAGTGATAGACATGCAACTACCACATCTTCCGATAAAACACCAAAGAGTTGCAATCACGTTGAAGATGTGCAGCTGTACCTAGGGGTGACCCTTGCTAGCTACTCCCTCCCCAACAAAAACACCATTGAGTTACGATCATATTGAAGACATGTAGCTGCAGTCAGGGCCGATTGTGCAACAAGATGGCAACATTTCCAATTTTCAAAAGTGAAACGAAAAAAATGAAAAATAAAAAAGGTAGCAAGAAAAAGGTTTAAAAAGAGCAATAAAAAGAAAGAAAGAAACACCTCATCGATGTGGTAAATTGCATGAAAAACAAAAGAAAATTGAATATCCCACTGGATGTCGACTTCCATGTGGATGGGAAAAAAGAACAAAAACTATAAAATAAAATAAAGTTAAATAATAAAAATTCCCCATATTATGCGTGTTTCGGTCTCATCGCCACACAAGTCTCGTCACAGTTGCGGACGCGTTTTACCCCTTGAGTTGCACATAGTTTTAGATGCATGCAATTGCATACGTGTTGCACCCTCGTATTGCATGGATTCCGATAATTCTAGTTGTACGTAATGGGAACAAGAGTTTTTGTAACAAATAAAAAGAAAAGGCAACAGTTTGTCTGTCAACCTAGTAGGAAAAATAGGGCATATCAACATTACGAAAATATATTCCTGGGTAATACATGAATGAAACAAAAAAATTACAAAAAAAGGGAACATACAAATAAACAAAAAATCCATGTACAAAAAAGAACAGGCAACATACAAACAAACAAAAAATCCATGTACAAAAGACATTAACAAAGCGAGCGTAAAATCCTTCATGCATGTAAAAAAAGTCTGTTCTACAAAAATTAGATATTCCGTATTGCCAAAAGATAAAAAGAAATTACAAGTAAACCATTTTAACAAAAAATAAATTGATGATTATATACACTAAAATAGAAAAGGGAAATAAAAATTAAAAAAGAAAGTACAGGTATATAGGAGAGTGGGCTGCGCTAGCAAGTTTCCTGCTTCTTGTAGACAAAAGCAAAACAACGGAAAAGGCCATCCAGCCGCTGGCCAGCCGCCCGTAGCCTTTCGCGGCAAAAAAACAAAAAGGAAGTGGGCTGGTGACTGTCTTAACATGCCGAATTGATACAAGACACTATATTACGTGAATTTTGAAGCGACAAACATCGAACGGCCAGACTGTCGACTGAGACTTCACGAAGTCTCAGTCGACTGATTTTTAGCGTTTCCGAACAAAAAAATTCAGTTGCGGTCGGGCTAGAAGACATGCAGTTGCGGTCGGGTGCGACACTTGCAGTTGCATGCCTAGTGTCGGACATGCAACTCCCCTCCCCCAATCAAAACAAAGGTCCAGTTGCAACCATGTTGGGGGACATGCAGTTGCGGTCGGGTGTGGCGCTTGTAGTTGCGGGGCTGTTGTCGGGCGTGCAACTGGCCCGCCCCCTCCGACAGAAAAAAAGTCCACTTGCAGTCGGGTTACAAGACATGCAGTTGCAGATGGGGCACGACAATCAGAGTTGCGTGCCTGGTTGTATACATGCAACTCCACACTCACCCCCCCCCCCCCACACACAAAACAACACATAGTTGCATTACGAGGCGATACTCGCAGTTGCATGGCTAGTATCAGACATGCAATTGTCCCTCCCAACAAAACAATACAGAGTTGCAATTGGGTTGAAGACTTGCAGTTTCAGTCGGGACGCGACACTTGCAATTTCATGCCTAGTGGTACACATGCAATTGTCCTCTCAACAAAACCAACAAAACACCATAGAGTTGCACTCGTGTTTGAATCATGTAGTTACAGCCGAGGCACGACAATCCGAGTTGCATGCCTGGCTGAAGAAATGCAACTCTACCCCCCCCCCCCCTCCCCCCGGCAAAACAACACATAGTTGCATTACGGGGCGATACTTGCAGTTGCATGGCTAGTATCAGACATGCAATTGTCTCTCTTCGACAAAACAATACAGAGTTGCAATTGAGTTGAAGACTTGCGATTCTTGATCAGGACAAGATACTTGCAATTGCATGCTAGTTCCAAGCATGCAACTGTCCTCCCGATGGAACATCATAGGGTTGTAGTTGGCGGGCACTTGGAGTTGTGTGCCTAGTGATAGACATGCAACTACCACATCTTTCGATAAAACACCAAAGAGTTGCAATCGCGTTGAAGATGTGCAGCTGTACCTAGGGGTGACCCTTGCTAGCTACTCCCTCCCAACAAAAACACCATTGAGTTACGATCATATTGAAGACATGTAGCTGCAGTCAGGGCCGATTGTGCAACAAGATGGCAACATTTCCAATTTTCAAAAGTGAAACGAAAAAATGAAAAATAAAAAAGGTAGCAAGAAAAAGGTTTAAAAAGAGCAATAAAAAGAAAGAAAGAAACACCTCATCGATGTGGTAAATTGCATGAAAAACAAAAGAAAATTGAATATCCCACTGGATGTCGACTTCCATGTGGATGGAAAAAAAGAACAAAAACTATAAAATAAAATAAAGTTAAATAATAAAAATTCCCCATATTATGCGTGTTTCGGTCTCATCGCCACACACAAGTCTAAATCACAGTTATGGACGTTTTACCCCTTGAGTTGCGCATAGTTTTAGATGCATGCAATTGCATACGTGTTGCACCCTCGTATTGCATGGATTCCGATAATTCTAGTTGTACGTAATGGGAACAAGAGTTTTTGTAACAAATAAAAAGAAAAGGCAACAGTTTGTCTGTCAACCTAGTAGGAAAAATAGGGCATATCAACATTACGAAAATATATTCCTGGGTAATACATGAATGAAACAAAAAAATTACAAAAAAAGGGAACATACAAATAAACAAAAAATCCATGTACAAAAAAGAACAGGCAACATACAAACAAACAAAAAATCCATGTACAAAAGACATCAACAAAGCGAGCGTAAAATCCTTCATGCATGTAAAAAAAGTCTGTTCTACAAAAATTAGATATTCCGTATTGCCAAAAGATAAAAAAGAAATTACAAGTAAACCATTTTAACAAAAAATAAATTGATGATTATATACACTAAAATAGAAAAGGGAAATAAAAATTAAAAAGAAAGTACAGGTATATAGGAGAGTGGGCTGCGCTTAGCAAGTTTCCTGCTTGTTGTAGACAAAAGCAAAACAACGGAAAAGGCCATCCAGCCGCTGGCCAGCCGCCCGTAGCCTTTCGCGGCAAAAAAAACAAAAAGGAAGTGGGCTGGTGACTGTCTTAACAGGCCGAATTGATACAAGACACTATATTAGGTGAATTTTGAAGCGACAAACATCGAACGGCCAGACTGTCGACTGAGACTTCACGAAGTCTCAGTCGACTGATTTTTAGCGTTTCCGAACAAAAAAATTCAGTTGCAGTCGGGCTAGAAGACATGCGATTGGTCGGGTGCGACACTTGCAGTTGCATGCCTAGTGTCGGACATGCAACTCCCTCCCCAATCAAAACAAAGGTCCAATTGCAACCACGTTGGGGGACATGCAGTTGCGGTCAGGTGCGGCGCTTGCAGTTGCAGGGATGTTGTCGGGCTTGCAACTGGCCCACCCCCTCCGACTGAACAAAAAAGTCCAGTTGCGATCAGGTTACAAGACATGCAGTTGCAGTTGGGGCACGACAATCAGAGTTGCGTGCCTGGTTGTATACATGCAACTCCACACTCACCCCCCCCCCCCCCCACACACACACAAAACAACACATAGTTGCATTACGAGGCGATATTCGCAGTTGCATGGCTAGTATCAGACATGCAATTGTCCCTCCCCAACAAAACAATACAGAGTTGCAATTGGGTTGAAGACTTGCAGTTTCAGTCGGGACGCGACACTTGCAATTTCATGCCTAGTGGTACACATGCAATTGTCCTCTCAACAAAACCAACAAAACACCATAGAGTTGCACTCGTGTTTGAATCATGTAGTTACAGCGAGGCACGACAATCGAGTTGCATGCCCGGCTGCAGAAATGCAACTCTACCCCGGCAAAACAACACATAGTTGCATTACGGGCGATACTTGCGATTGCATGGCTAGTATCGGACATGCAATTGTCTCTCTTCGACAAAACAATACAGAGTTGCAATTGAGTTGAAGACTTGCAGTTGCAGTCAGGACAAGATACTTGCAATTGCATGCTAGTTCCAAGCATGCAACTGTCCTCCCGATGGAACATCATAGGGTTGTAGTTGGCGGGCACTTGGAGTTGTGTGCCTAGTGATAGACATGCAACTACCACATCTTCCGATAAAACACCAAAGAGTTGCAATCGCGTTGAAGATGTGCAGCTGTACCTAGGGGTGACCCTTGCTAGCTACTCCCTCCCCAACAAAAACACCATTGACTTACGATCATATTGAAGACATGTAGTTGCAGTCAGGGCCGATTGTGCAACAAGATGGCAACATTTCCAATTTTCAAAAGTGAAACGAAAAAAATGAAAAATAAAAAAGGTAGCAAGAAAAAGGTTTAAAAGAGCAATAAAAGAAAGAAAGAAACACCTCATCGATGTGGTAAATTGCATGAAAAACAAAAGAAAATTGAATATCCCACTGGATGTCGACTTCCATGTGGATGGGAAAAAAGAACAAAAACTATAAAATAAAATAAAGTTAAATAATAAAAATTCCCCATATTATGCGTGTTTGGTCTCATCGCCACACAAGTCTCGTCACAGATTCTTGGACGTTGCTTTTACCCCTTGAGTTGCACATAGTTTTAGATGCATGCAATTGCATACGTGTTGCACCCTCGTATTGCATGGATTCCGATAATTCTAGTTATGCGTAATGGGAACAAGAGTTTTTGTAACAAATAAAAAGAAAAGGCAACAGTTTGTCTGTCAACCTAGTAGGAAAAATAGGGCATATCAACATTACGAAAATATATTCCTGGGTAATACATGAATGAAACAAAAAATTACAAAAAGGGAACATACAAATAAACAAAAAATCCATGTACAAAAAAGAACAGGCAACATACAAACAAACAAAAAATCCATGTACAAAAGACATCAACAAAGCGAGCGTAAAATCCTTCATGCATGTAAAAAAAGTCTTGTTCTACAAAAATTAGATATTCCGTATTGCCAAAAGATAAAAAGAAATTACAAGTAAACCATTTTAACAAAAATAAATTGATGATTATATACACTAAAATAGAAAAGGGAAATAAAAATTAAAAAAGAAAGTACAGGTATATAGGAGAGTGGGTTGCGCTAGCAAGTTTCCTGCTTGTTGTAGACAAAAGCAAAACAACGGAAAAGGCCATCCAGCCGCTGGCCAGCCGCCCGTAGCCTTTCGCAGCAAAAAAAACAAAAAGGAAGTAGGCTGGTGACTGTCTTAACAGGCCGAATTGATACAAGACACTATATTACGTGAATCTTGAAGCGATAAACATCGAACGGCCAGACTGTCGACTGAGACTTCACGAAGTCTCAGTCGACTGATTTTTAGCGTTTCCGTTTGTAGATTTGCAGGTAGCCCGTCACATGGCCAAAAGTGGTGGTGGCCACCATGATCAATGCAGTATGCCTGCAGAAACAATAATAGTGAAATACTTCAAAATTAATTTTGGGAACAGCAAGATCCTTCCTTACATAAGAACAATGATACAGTCAGCACGTCAATTGATGGCTGTGTTGGAGAGGAAGAAAAGAAAACTCTGCTGGCCGCTACCACCGTGGAGGTGCACAGACTGCAGTTGAGCACGCAGTAGGCATGAGGGATTACCTATCAACGTATCCATCTTTCTCATCCATCCTCTATCTCTGTCTACTCTAGTAGAGACCCATCTATCTCCGTGAACTTCTCCACCACCTCTTTGGATCGACTGGCCCCAAGTACTACTCGACCGCGCGTGCTCTTGCAGGTATGTCGGCAACACACAGGCTCGGGCATCTCTAGCACGTGAAGGGAGAAGGACGACCTTTGGTTGCAGCATCAGTAGGCGAGATGGATGCTCAAACGGGAGTGGCGGTGGCTATAGATGATCCAGGTCACAGCGCAGAACTCGACTTACGTGCGTGGTACGACTCGACAGTTATGGGGCGACGCGAGGGATGAGGGAGGCGGCTCGGCACTGGCCCGGCAGATCGGCGGCCTTCCCATCTCTCGAGAGCGGAGGAGGCTTCGAAATCGCGCCGGAGCCAGGGTGCCTGCGGTTGGCGATTTTTGGGGGACGGCCGGACGGGCGAGTGGGAGTCGACGGGCGGCTAGGGCTGGTCATATATGGAGACGCCTGGGGAAGACGTCGGATTACAATACGTTTTCTTTTTTTTTTAGCAACACGCCGGATACAATACGTCTGATTCCTTCCAAAACTGTTTGCACAGGCCCAATAGGCAGTAACGGCTCAAGCCCGTGAGCGAACGAAAGTTTTAAGTGCGTCGGGCATTAATTATAGACACCCAAGTGGGCTTGTGGAAGGCAACGGCGGCCCAATAGTTCTACACGTGCGAACATAACAGAAGAACCTGAAGTAATTTTAGTACCACCTCGTATTTGACTATTTTATAAAAACGCCGCGACGGTGAACCCGGAGACCCAATCCGTGCTTTATTATTAGGGAGAGACTAGCAAAAGGGTCCATACGTTGCAACGGAAAAAATTATATGTCCATAACCCAATGAGCATGACAAAGATGCGCCTACCACTATAATGAATGTGATGATAACATGTCAGCCGGTGCTTTGGAATTTATCAATGAGGTTGTAAAACCCAAAGTAAGAGCATCACCAATAATCGCGCCACCACCACTGACCATCGCCGCCATGCCACCCACTTGCCGCCGCTGACCACTATCGTCTGCTGCCAGCCGCCATCGAAGTTCACCGCCGAGGTTACGCCACCACCAAAAACCAATTTTAGATGATTTTTTTACAAAAACTAGGAAAACAGCTCACTCATCAACTTCAAACCACCTTCACGGGGAATTTTTAATGGGAGTTGTTGGATATGCTCTAAAACTGATACGAGATATTCTTGTCGACTACGAAGATATTTGTGATGACTTTGTCAATCGCAAGATAATGTGTCGGTCCAGTCTCGCGGAGATGCTCATATGGGTAGGTGTGCGTGCGTGCGTTCATGTTGATGAGTGTATGCTCGTAAATATGAGCGTCTGCATTTGTATTGTGTTAAAAAAAACTTTTTAAGCATACATAGATAATCACGCCAGTGTATGCCAAATCCAATAACCCATGCATGACGAAAGAGGGCTCATACTTTTTCAACCTTTTCAAACAAAGATGTATAGTAAAGGATTGCAATGTTTCAAAAAAAAGGAGAGCAACGTGTGGAAGTGCCATAAAACGGCTGGCTGGATTCCCAAGCCGAGCACTCACAGGACTGAATCACGGCGGAGGATATTTGATGCTTAATCAACACCTGACAGTGAGCTTGAATTGTTTGAGCAAGCGTGCTTTGCACTGCAACATTGTTTGCATTCTCTGCTCATAATACCATTCCCCCTTTTCAAACTGAACAACCTATCAGCAATATTATCGAGGGTGCACTCCTGCTTTCTACCCAAGCCAGCAGCCATGAACGCTTGGACAGAGACGCAGAGTGGTGCGCATCAAAGCTGAGTCGACTCCACCATTGCCTAGTGCCGTAGCCGCCGCAGTCGTGCTACTTGCCTCCTTCTCAGCCCCATCGCGGCTGTGCCTTAGGTACAAACGTATAGTCCCTCGTCTCGTCCGACGACCATGACGCGCCTCTGCCTGCCACTTGATCACATGTCGTCATCTGGCTGTTGCCGAACGCAGCAATCTAATCGCACACAACACAACGACCATGGCATACTCTGGTGCAGCTGCCGCCGAGTCTAACCGCGCTGACCAACCTCCTCACAACATCTGCTCGCCCACCCAGTCGCCGATTTTAGTCACTTTGCGGACAAGGTCGAGCCCCCGCGGCCTCCCCGCCTCCCCTGGACCTCTCCCTTCGCTTCTCTGCCTCGCTGTGTGGCCCAAGCGCCCAATTGACCGGTCACGGAAATTCCCGGCTCGTGGAGAGCAGGCTCCTGCTCATGCAGGAGGCGAGCATACATCGACTTTCGTCCACGCCGCTCAATACACCATTAGAGATGCGCTTGGTGAACAACTCGTATGCGTTGGAGGAGGGCATGCTCGTGTCCACCAGCCGCTGGGATGCGCTGCAGCTGCTCCGACTAAGGCATATCTCAAGTTGTTCAATTTCTTTCGATTCGATTCGAACTACCCATGGGATCGGCCTCCACTTTCGCCTCCTCATCCGGCGGCCCGTCTGTGGCTTCTCCGCCTCCTTTGGGCGGGTATTTGTAGAGAGGCTAGAGAAGGCAGAAAGGAATCTCGAGAGGGACTCCGGATGAGAGACGGCCGGGTTGCCATGAACAAAAAATATGTTTGCCCATGTGTACAGGGCGCTGCTTCTGCTAGCAACGAATCATTTTCTCCTCCTGGTGTCGGCCCAATAGAAAAGAGAAAACAAAAACCGTTCTATGCAGGCCTCAGCCCAGCAACGTGAAACTAATGAATTTAAAAGCGACGCTATCGATTTAGTACCACCTCGCCGGTCAATGGAGTTGCACCTACAAAATTTAGTACCACCTTGAATAAGTTTTAAAATTCAAAGTGAAAGCGTAAACTTACGGGAAAAAGCACATTGTGACGGTGAACCCGAAGACCCAATTCATACTTTATTATTAGGGAGAGACTAGCACAAATACCCGTGCGTTGCAACGGGAGATAAAAAACCTCACTTCACTAACCCAATGGCTCAAGATCTCCTCCTCTCCCCATGGCCCATCACCAGACATGACATCATCAAGAAACTCCTTGAAATTCACCAATTAAGAACAATGAGTGAATCCTCCTCTCCCCGACAAGGAGATCGAAATTCTGATTGGTGGCGTTCGAAAGTATAGATGATGGGTCAAGTGAATCTGCATCTTTAGCTGGAAATTAGCCTCTTTTTTTTTTTGAATTTTCACCGGGGGGAGAAGAAATCCTCCCCACCTGAATTGTATTCATTTGACCTCAAAATAGGAGAGCAAAAGAATACTACAGATCAGACTGGAATTTCACGGCGAGGTGAGTAGGCTACATAAAGAACAACTGTTATACCTGAGCATGGTTCACGAGTCCTCGCGGGCTGAGGTGGCTCCCGCATCCTTGAGAGCTGTGGTGTGTGAGTGTGCTCACGTGCTCGCTGCCCATGGAGACTCCCATGTCCTCGGAAGTTGCGGCACCCACATGAGCTTGCGTCGTCGCTAGATGCGATGGCGTCATTGTGAATCCGGTCCCGCGACGAAGGTGTAGGAGAAGGATGACACCGTGGTGGCAGCCGCTGCCTCCGCCCACTTGGATGGCGCCACAAGGAAATCAAATGTTCATAATGATTTACATGACAATTTGTTTGGGCACACATCACATGCAGCTAACTACTCATAACAAACCCTAAACTCCCAAATCCTTGGGCTACTTGTGGACAAATTAATCAAGGATCCCTTCATTCAAGCATCTCATATATCATAATACTCTTACATGAGACAAAGAACTGAATATCATCGTGGATGCGGTCACTGCTTAGGCATACTGTCGAACACCAGAAGTGCAAACCAGTCATGGGGCATTCAACAGATATTTTTGAGGAAGAAGTAGAGCATTGTGCAGAGTACTGCACTCGGATTAGCATAGAGACGCAGGAGTGGCATACTTACATGCGAGACACCATGCGAGACGCCGTCCTGAGCCTCACTAAGCCGCCTCACCACTCTCTCCTCGCTGCAGATTGACATAGTCAAGAATCAAATCAAATTGAATAAAACAACTTTTACAGATTGTACAAGGACGTACCTCAAGTGGGCACGGCTAGCAGGACGGCGTTCCGGTTAAGTCCATGGTCCAGCGAGATTAGAAAGGCTCGATGGCAGGAGGTTGCAGGTTGAGGAGGCTTCAGGTGGCGCCGGAGAAGATTGGGACGGATGGGGAGGGGAAGGAGAACGGGGCGACGGATGGCAGAGAGGCCGCGCGCGGCAGCGGCGGCGGATGGACGGAGAGGCGGCGCGCGGCGGCGTGCGGCGGCGGCGGCGTACCCGTGCTCGTGTGTGCCTATGTTTTTCTGTTCGCTCGTAAGGCCCAAGTCGATCCACGAAACGTTTTCTCTACAAACTTAAAATAGGACTGCGCGTTCAACACGTAATTCATCAGGGACTTTTTTACAAGAGCGCCGCGACGGTGAACCCGGAAACCCAATCCGTGCTTTATTATTAAAATTATAGGGAGAAATTATTACTAGCACAAATACCCGTGCGTTGCAACGGGAGATAAAAAACCTCACTTCACTAACCCAATGGCTCAAGACCTCCTCCTCTCCCCATGGCCCATCACCAAACATGACATCATCAAGAAACTCCTTAAAATCCTCCACACTACTACACGAGAAACAAAATAAATATTAGGGCGCTGTCCAAAGATCCCCATCTTTGGCTAATATAACAAAGAAAAGAGCGGAGTTTGTGTCGCACACAGTTCCAAGTCCCAACTCCTTGTACTTTGGTGACAGGCGCTAGTGGTTCGAGCTGAAAAATAAGAGTGAAATTTTTTTGTTCGTAGAAAAATATAGCATATGACCAAAAAATAATGAAAAGTTTCTATTGTGATTTAGACATAGTTATTTTTGCATGTGTTATTGCAATATTTTGCTCCTGAGTTAAACAATTCTGATACGTTAGTATCACAGTATCATATTAGTATCATGTATGCCCCGTGGTGATTCCACATTTACCATCACTTCACTTTTTTAACCGTACTTCATGTAGGGTTTTTGATTA
Organism: Aegilops bicornis; assembly: GCA_021605145.1. Classification (NCBI taxonomy): domain Eukaryota; kingdom Viridiplantae; phylum Streptophyta; class Magnoliopsida; order Poales; family Poaceae; genus Aegilops; species Aegilops bicornis. The sequence goes on from CM038670.1 coordinate 831,036,200, forward strand.
ATCCGAAAAGTCACTTTGGAGCACGGGCACATTGTAGTCATTTTTAGAAACATATTTTTATCCAAAAAGTATAAAAATGTAGTATATTTGTGTGAATTTTCATCAAATTTCATGTTTGTATGTGAAAGATTAAAAGGAAGACAATTACGTGCAAAAAAAAACAAATTGTTTTTGCTGGATTTTTTCTTTTTAATTTATTGAAATTTGGTATGTACTTGGATTTTCATATTTGTCAGGTTTATTATCTTCTTCTACTTTTTTTTGTGGCGACGTTGCTCTAGTCACGCACATACATTTGTCCCTACTTTTATGGATGTGCAAGCACATTTTTCCTAGCAAATATTGGGCGTACAGAAGCACTTTTTTAACTTTAGCGTTTTTTTGAGACAATCCAATCAGCTTTAATTAACAGCCATCCATGAGGTGGCTGCGCAACTCTCTTTTTTTGAGAACATGGTGGCTGCTCAGCTGGGCCAGGGAGGCTGGGCTTGGGCGCGAGCGCTGTGCTGGGCCTTGAAGGGTCACGCGGCCCACACGAGCGAGCAGCAGAGGCTGTCGTGTCGTTCTCCTCGAACGAGGGCAGAGGCTGGATGTGGCCTGCGGCGGCGCTCGAGGCAAACTCCGACGGGGACGGCAAGGGGCCGTGCAGATCTAGCGCAGGAGTGGCGGGGATGGGTTGCCCGCGGCCGGATCTCGCCGGATCCGAGCACGGACGACTCGTGGCGGCGGCTGTGGAGCTCCTGGCGTCCTGGAGAGAGAGAGAGAGAGAGAGAGAGAGAGAGAGAGAGAGAGAGAGAGAGAGAGATGAAGAAGAAGGAAGGGAGAGAGAGATGCGCTGCTCATCCGCTGGTCCGGCCAGGGTCCGGTCGCCGGCGGCGAGGCGAGGTGGAGGAGGTCCAACCGGCGCGGTCGGGCGGCGGGGTACTGGCGTAGCTCGGGCTCGGATGAATTTCCCAAGGCCCGATATGGGTCTCAGCGGGCTGCAGATTCGCCCCGAAGGAGCAGTGCGAAATGTTTTTTTTTATTAATTTACTGGACTGCGGGTTCAATTACTCAGAATTGCAAGTGCTTTTGTGCAAAAAAGGCGCGACGGTGAACCCGGAGATCCAATCCGTGCTTTATTATTACTAGCACAAATGCCCCTGCGTTGCAACGGGAGAAGAAAAAAACCATACTTCCTTGGCCCAATAGCTCAAGACCCTTCCCCCTCCTCCTCCTCCTCCCACGACCGACTGCGAGACATGGTGACATCAGTAAACTCTTTGAAATCTTCCACACTGCCACATGAGAAACAACATGAAAAGATGTGTTGTGCAAAAACATAACCGTGAAAGGAATTCGTAAGTTTACTGTAGGTGTGTGCAATTTAAATCACAGAAATATCTACATGGTTGCGAGTATCTCTTCATGTATTTGTTGACGTTGCTTAGTGATGCCTCAAAAATATCACACTATAATAAAAATAGTAAAGTCTTAGTACAACATTCTAGCTTTACTTCGGAGGCAACAAAGATTTCCATGAACCAGTGTTGGCTAGGTTTAGGGACCGGGTAGCATAGCACTATTTGTGTCCAATGATATTAGAAGCATTTTTTGCGGGGCAATGATATTAGGAGCATACAAAGGTCCTTCATCAGTGGCTAATATAACAAAGTAAAGTGCGTAGTTTGTGTCGCACACAGCAGGGAGTCCGACTGCTTGTGCTTTGGTGACCAAAATTATTTTTATTAGGAGCATTGGAAGAGTTTGTGACGGACGCTAGTGTGTCGAGCAGAAAAATAAGAGCAAAGATTTGTTTTTTCTTAGAAAAAATATTGTACATGACCAATATATATAGAATGAGTCCTGTTTATTGTGATTTAGACATAGTATTTTTTGCGCATGTTAAACAATTCCAACATAATTTGCTTTTGAGTTAAAATTTGACGTCAACAATTCAAATATAAAAAGTAGTTCAACTTGCCTAATGCCGTACTATTGGCATTCCATGCACGGAGACGTTAGTGCCATTATATCCCATTTGGAGACCCTCTCTTTCCTTTTTTAGTTTTCTGTATTTTCCTTCCTTACCTTATTATGGGACAACTTTCACTTTCCATTTTTTTCTCTGTCTAGAGATGAAATCCCTGCCCTCTTTCCGTCCTTATTCTGCCATACGACATGAAATCCCCCTCCTCTTTCCACATGAAATCTTCCTTTTTTATTGGTTCCTGAGATGGCTCCTTGATACCGAGAAAACTCGAAGATGTATATAAATTACGAAGATTGAGTTTAAGGGAACGGTATGGGACTATTTAAAAGGTGAATCAACTGTCTAAATATAACACACCGCGAGCTATGCAAGTTGGCAGCGACTCTGGTTATTGTATATGTGGTTCAGAATTCAATTCAGCCCACCATCCAATACTTTTTTGCACCAGGCTGTGGGCCAGCTTAGCCCCGTTAGGTTGTGTGGCCTTCCTTCGGCAGGGTGGGCCGGAATAATGTGGCCTGGCGGCCGAAAGTCCTCCTGGCGTGATAGACTAAGAGGTTAATCCTTGTTCTTCTAAACATACAATCGGCTAGCTGAGTTGGTCGTTTGCTCTATGCACTTTTCTGGCAACCCGCGTTTGAATCCTCAAAATGTCAACTTTTTCTCTGTCTTTTTTAAGGAAGCGACCATAAAAAAAAAAACGACAGAGAACCTGACGGAGTCATCTTGGATATAGAAAAAAAACTGAAAGCGTAAATTCATGAGAAGAAGCGTACTGTGACGGTGAACCCACAAAGTCAATTCATACTTTAGTTTTAGGGAAAGATTATTATTATTATTATATAGGAAATATGCCCGTGCATTGCAACAGAAGAAAATGTCACATAATTGTAAGCCCATAAGTATGCATCAATCCCTCCCCCACCCCAAGCAGGTCCACACCTTCTACTTCAACACAAAGAAATCTGCCCGTGAATTTATGCATCAAACTTGCAAGTTTGTAAAGATTGAGAATATTTCATGTCATGAAGTTCCAGATTTATTTCGCCAAAAAATTGAAGTTTCAGTTTTTTTATATTTTGTTTTCTATCTTTTTGATGTTACTGTTCATGAATTAGAAAACTCACCAGCCGTTTTTTATGTCACGAAGTTTCAGATTCATTTCGCCAAAAATATTACTGTTCATGAATCATGAGGGTGTCGGGATACCTGAGCTAAAAACCAATCTCTACAAACTCACCAGCCGTTTTTGAGGACGGGCACATGTATATCAAACCTGCATGATTTACACCATTGCATACATCAGGAGATACGCACCGTGTGTATCCAGTGACAAAAATAAAACAAAAGCAGATGATAAAGCTTCCGCCATCAAGTACTTGCCGTCACCTCCTTACATACACGTGTAGAGAACAAACCAAAATAGGATGAGATGATGAAGCTGTCGTCCACTCCGAGCATGCATGCTCCTAAGGTCAAAGAGACGTCGATCAACACCACGACGTAAGCATGCAACGCCATTCTTTCACAAGTACCTGATGGAAGTTTTGGGTTGGAGAGAGTTCCAGCTTGATGGCTTGAGAGGGCACGGTTTTAGCTGCTCCAGTGATGGCTGTTATCTGCCTCCTCGTCGTCGCGCCGGCGAACAGTCCACGGCGGCTCCGTGCCGGCGAGATCAACACAGGCTTACCATAGGATTGTAGGAACATGGCATACCACTACCTCCATCGCTCCACGTTGCCGCCGTCGGCAGATCGTTGCCCAAAGTAGAACTGATCACAACTGTCGACGGAGATAAACAGGCGCATGGATACTATATGTAAACAAACAACTGCATCCGGCATGGATGAGAATCAAGGCACTCAGGGGCACTGTATGACGTATTTACCTGCCAATAACAACGTAAAACTTGTAGAGGACAATTCGTAGTTGGAGAAGAAGAGCAATAATTGGGCCTCGGAAGTGGCTTTGGTTGGCTCGTAGGCGGCCTTTAGTAAGGGGCCCTATCGTCCTCATTGGTTCCCAGCGTCTGGCACTATTTGTTGTCATCATCATCATGCTGGACGTCGATCCTGGGTGAGTGTTCCTCCTTCACTGCCAGACCAGCACAGGACGCGATGAATCCACGAAGCTCTCATGGTTCACCACCACCTCTAGTCTGCGGTCTATACCGATCCAGCGCTTGGCCATGGAGCTCGATCGTTCCTTCGCGCAGGTTTGGGATCGTGCTTGCCCGGTTGCAGTCGAGGTAGGATCAAACCGAGCTTGCGGGGACTCGCGATGGCAGCCAAGCCGAGCCGATCGACGAACCCTAGTCTCTCGAGAAAAGAGGAAGGGAGCGAACGATGAGACGAGGTCCCGGAAGAGAGGTCCGGGCAATTTGATCGTGGAGTCAGGTGCCCTAGTTTATATCGACGCAGAGAACCGGGTCTTTCCCGATTGATTGCATGAGTCCGTTACTTATACGATTTGATGATGCAAACACACGCGAATCTTTTGTGATTACGCTAGCGGGGCAGGAGCCGAAGGCCCAAGTAGACATGGTCCAGTTGATGGTCGCAGGCCCAGCCAAGCAGCGGACGGGCAGACTAACAAAAAGATAAAATAGTACCACCTCGGATGTAGAAAATAATAATATAGATGAAAAAAAATTGAAAGCATAAATTCAGGGGAAGAAGCGTATTGTGACGGTGAACCCGGAGACCCAATCCATGCTTTATTATTATATATATATATAGGGAGAGATTAGGGAGAGACTAGCAAAAGGGCCCGTGCGTTGCACCAGGAGAACAAAATCACATGCCCCTAACCCAATCAGAATTAATCTTAGGAATAGTCATGTAATAAGAGTCAATCTGTACACCCACCACAGCTTCTGATCATGGCGTTTTAAACATAGTTGTACACTTAATTCAGAACCCGCAACAACTACCAGGAAGGCAACCAGCTCGTATGAGGTCTTCCACTGTGTTACAGATGCCAAATTGTCTAAAAGGTTGTCACATCACCACCGATGCCAAATGAAAAAGTTATTACACCGGCTTCACATCATAGGGCACCGCCCAGTCTGAAAGAAGGAACCCAGGTTTAGATAAAACACTATATAAAATTATCACTGGAGCATCTCGAGCGAGTTCTTCGTCCATGAAAATTCCCTTTGTTCTCCAAATCAATTCTTTCTATGGCTGAAACCACCACCCCGTCATATTTTTATGTTTACTTTAGCACACATAGTTTAGTAGTACAACATAGAGAAAAACATAAATGTATTTAGAACTGAAAGTAAATATAAGAAGCATGACCATATTGTTGGAGATTATTAATCCACGTCCTATAGAAAATAGAAGTGTTGAAGCAGTCTGTACACAAAGTTGCAAACCCATCCGGATGAAGTAGTCTACAAGTAGTTACGGATTGTAACGAGCTGACGTTAAAACTAAAACCAGAGCAGACACACAATTTCTCTCTCAAAAGAAAAAAATATCATTATTATAGCCGACTACATGAATTTATAAAAAGAGAAGTGAAAAGAAAATCAAGTTACAGGTGAATAAATTACAACTACAGATTTAACAATACCTGCACTGCGTGTAAGGTCAAATTGATTCAATTGATACTAACATTCAGCATTTCTTATGAAAATGTCTAACGCTTATAGCCCGAAAGCTGAAAAATTCTTTGCAAATTGTTTTATTTTTTTGGAGCTTATACATGTATGGGTGGGTGCCTCAGTTCAGGATTTAACTAAGTAAACATCTTAATGTTGAAACTTTTGGTGAAATCTTATCACAAAGAGGAATACTTATGCAAATTTCATCAGTGTAGAGTGCCTTATTGCTGGCCTTTCCACCATGATTGCAAGAATCAATTTGCCACCAAAAAGAAACCCCAGAGACATGTGTATTTAGACGATGCTAATGTGCACTGTACAATGGCAGAATAAAAATCATCTCAAAATTAGGTTCAACAATACATTAATTAAGTTTCTTTTAGGAGCAATTACCTACTCACGTCCATGTTCACAGTAGTGGAAAAAAGGAATATAATTTCTACTAAAGCAAACAACTATGCTTCCTGTACTAACCTTGGGCATTGCTCGAATGTTTTAGCGTCTGCTTGTGTCATTCTTAGTTGCTAAATACAACCAAAAGTGTAGTATTTAGAAGCAACGGCGTAACTTGCAACAAAATAACTATTTGTATAGTAAATGGCCTAGTTCACTAATCAGGTAGAAACTGTTCAGCCAGGTTGTCCTTGAAGTTCTCCATGTCGTGAGCATAACTTCATTGGCTGAAAAAACTGCTGATACACTTAAAATTAACAACCAACACTATGCTAGTATAGTATAAAAAAAACAGTAAGTCTATCTGTTTCACACCAATGTTTCTTCCAACGAAGGATCACCCCCATTGCTATACCAAACTGAGGGCCTGAGGCTATTTCCCTTTGCTATACAGAATAACAAAAAGGGCTCTACACCCAAGCATCACACCACACAATCTTCCAAGGATGCTATACAGAATAAAGCACTACCTTACGAACAATTTCAGATGAGGACACTGACCAACAAATATTGCAGTTAAAATTTTCAAGTTGTGATCTCTGGTGCTCCCCGGCTTGGTTGTGATGGTCGTGGAGCACAGCCAGATCCTAGTCCTCCTGTGGACGCTGACGCGCAGATCCGACCATAGGCGAAAGAGGCCATAAACCAAGAGAAACAAATCAATAGTGGCCTAGACCATGCGAGCCCAGCGTCCTCGATCCCAGGAGCCATGGCCTTAGTGGCGACATGGAGATCATGGTCGATGCCCAGCAGAGGAACACAGCTAGCAAAAAAGGATAAATAGGAACCTATTTCTCACCTTGGAGGTGTTGCTGCTGCTGCACTGAATTGTTTGAACCTCGCTTTCTGTACCTCCTTGGAAACCTGAAATATGCAGATGTTAGAAAGCTTATAATTTGTATATGATTATTTTAAGAGAAGGGGAAAAGAGTATCAAGAATAGATTCATACTTTTGGCTGTTAGCCATTACAGGCTTGAATATATCTATTTCTGTATGCATGTGCAAACTATCATAAATCAATAATAGTATTATCGTTTAGCTATTCCATGGAACAATTTCTCTGAACATTCTTGCTTCAAAGTTGTCAGAAGTTCTAGCTATGACAAAGACATGTACTAAAAGTTCTCACAAATAACCAAAAATAAGAAGGCATATCAAGACAGGAAGATGTTTGTTTGACCAAATAGTTACCACTCTCTGAACCATATTGCCAAAAATTAGCAGGAACATGGTCGTGAACTCATCCCCAGTGATCTCTCTTTAAACCAAACACTCCCTGACATATGGTCATCCCACTCACCTTCCTGCCGCTGAAGAAAACAATCTAGATGCAGAACGTCGCGAGAGGTGGGGAATTGCAGGAGCTTGCAAGGGAACCACTCCAAACCGGCCTTGTACACCTTGAACGCGGAGCATCCATGGTTGCTCCTGTATACGAAGGACGGCGGTGAGAGAGAGAGAGAGAGAGAGAGAGAGAGAGAGAGAGAGAGAGAGAGAGAGAGAGAGAGAGAGAGAGAGAGAGAGAGAGAGAGAGAGAGAGAGAGAGAGAGAGAGAGAGAGAGAGAGAGAGAGAGAGAGAGAGAGAGAGCAAGGGGGGAAGGGGAGAGACACAAGAGACCTGGGCGGCTCCGGCGCGACGGCGCGTGCTGTCCTCCCGCGGCCACGCAGCAGTGGTCGTCGGAACCAGCAAGGACTTCGCGCCCCCGCACGGGATCCCTCCGTCTCCGGCGCCCGTCCGCCATCGCCCGGCTCCGGCGAGCTCCGGCCTTCTTCTCTCCGCACCGCTTTTCCTTTGTCCCTTCTTCTCTCCCTCGCCTCCTTGTCTCCCCTCTGCCCAATAGTCGTGGATGCCATGAACCCGCCCGGGAAGCCGCGCTCCGGCCTTCCTCGTCGTCACCGGCGATCCTCGCCACGCCGCCCGCCTCCGGATCCGCCTCCCCAGCCCCTACCGCGCACGGACCCGGCCCCTGCAAGCTCCAGCCGCTGCCGCCGTTCTGCATCGCGCTGCCGTGCCACCGCGTTGACCCGACCCTAATTAATAACGAATCGTTTTTCACTTATCCATGTACTGCGGGTCAAATACTAAAAAGCACAGGGACCTTTATGCAAAAATGCCATGACGGTGTCAATCCGTGCAACGGGAGAAAACTGAATGTTATATCTAAGCATAGTGCATCATGGGAATATTTTGTCAAACGCAACTTGTTTGCAACGTGATAAAAAGTTGACATGTAAGAGTACACTTAGATGCATCCGCGTCCATACTTTCTATATTTTCATGGATCGAGTTGATTTAACCAGTGCATGCACGTAGGAGCAGTTGCAACATCCCTAAAAAAAAGAAAGGAACAGTTGCAACAGGCATTCAATCCCACCCCACCCCGAGAGAGATCCTTTTGAGGAGTACGTGCCTCACCGTCTCCATCTTTCTCCTCCCGTGACCTTATCCACATCCATCATGGCTCATCCTCTCTTCTCCATGACTCCATCATCCAAATACCACACGAGTGGCCCGCCTGCTCCAAACCAGTACACCCACTACTCCGTTCTCTTCGCCGACTGCTCCAACAAGACGCACGGCTCCATCCTCTTTCTCAAATCTCCTTCTCTAACCCCCGCACGGCTCTATCCTATCTTCTCAAATCTCCTCATCCGCGCCGCGGCGATGCGCCCTTATCCACCATCCTCTCTTCTCCAATCTCCTTCTCCACTTGCACGGCTCCATCTCCATCCTCTCTGCTCCAATCTCCTCATCTGCTGGCGATGCGCGCCATCATCCACCATCCTCTCGATGCGCCATCGTCCTTGTGGAAGGCTCGTTCTATCTTATCTTAGATAATCAATTGAACGATGTGGGAAAAGGCTTGTCGATTTCTCACCGACATGCCAGCACATTATGCGGCGCCAAGATACCACAACCGCCATGGTGATGGCCTTCAAAGCATCGCCATGGATCTTCTCCTCTATCATCGCCGCCTTGCTCGTTTGGAGCCCCAAGCACCACCTCCGTGGTACCTCCTACCGCGCCCGCCGCTCCTTCTACTCCGTCGTGGGGCTTCTGCGCGCCGATGCTCCTTCTACTCCGTGGGGTCTCCTGCCGCTCCCGGCGCCTTCTACTCCGCATGTTGTAGCCATCCGCGGCAGGGCGCCCTTCACTTCTCTGCCCGCCACTGTATGGCCGTCACGGCAAGGGCGCGCCTTCACTTCTCCTGATCCGCCGCGTCTACAAAGGGAGCGGGCATCTGGATAAAACGGAACAGGATTCGCGGGTTCAATTCATACATATGTAGTTTTTTCTTATAAAAACGAAACATTTTTTCCAGATTCACTAAAACAGGGACAACAGGTTTAATTCCTAAAAACCATAGGGTCCTTTCTGTAAAAACACCATGACGGTGAACCCGGAGACCCAATCCGTGCTTTATTATTAGGGAGAGAATCCTGGTCTCAAAGAAGAGGGAAATGGGGATATGGCGAAATCGGTAGACGCTACGGACTTGATTGTATTGAGCCTTGGTATGGAAACCTGCTAAGTGGTAACTTCCAAATTCAGAGAAACCCTGGAATTAAAAAAGGGCAATCCTGACTTCTCCTGATCCGCCGCGTCTACAAAGGGAGCGGGCATCTGGATAAACGAAACAAGATTCGCGGGTTCAATTCATACATATGTAGTTTTTTCTTATAAAAACGAAACGTTTTTTCCAGATTCACTAAAACAGGGACAGCGGGTTTAATTCCTAAAAACCATAGGGTCCTTTCTGTAAAAACACCATGACGGTGAACCCGGAGACCCAATCCGTGCTTTATTATTAAGGAGAGATAGGAAAAGGGCCCGTGCGTTGCAACGGGAGAATTTTTTTTAATCTTCAATGGCCATGATCCCATTTTGCTGCATCACCGGGATAAACTATCACTATCAATTTCATGAAATCATGAACAATTTTTGAAATCATGAACATTTGTTTTAACTCGTGCATCTATTTAAAATCGTGAACATTTTTCAGTTTCATGAACAGTTTATACAAATTGAACATTTTCTAAAATCAAGAACATTTTTTACTATTTGCACACATTTTTTAAAAATTTGTGAACATTTTTTTAAACAATTTTCTTGAATCGGCAAATATTTCTATAATCAACGAACATTTTTATGGAAATGGTGGAATAATTTTTAAAATTAACGAATTTGTTTTTGATTTAATGATTTTTTTATTTAACAAACATTTTTTGAAATGCATGATCATTATTTGAATCAGCAAATATTTCTCTTTTTGTCTCGCCTGGTGACAGTGATTTGGAGTTGGACCCTTGTTTATCTCGATTGATTTGATATTACGTGGTTAGAAATTATTTTCACCGTCGTATGCCACAGTTTATGAATAACTGTATGAATTCAAAAGTAGATATAAACACTAAAAAATTACAAATTTCAGACTTTTGAGCAATGCGAATGTTGAAATCTTACATGTTTTTTTTAGTACACAAAATGCGTACTATTTTGTATAACGTACACGAACTCCCAGTGTTACTCAAGGCAACACCCGGAAACATCATCCAGGGCAGGTAAAGGAAAAGAAAAGACACATAAATTACAGAGACCTGCTCCTACTCAATTCGCACTAAACTGTATCAATTGCTGAAGCTGTTGGTAAATGATATCTCCTAGCCTAACTTCAGGAAATACTTGGTGATTGTTACCAAAGACACGAGCATTACGTCCAGAAAGTTTGCATGACAAAAGAATCAAACCCCTTCCTTCTGATCTTACAGAGTTGCAGTCTAGAAGTGTGCCATCATTCAAGTATTGTATTTGAGGGATACTGTTGGGAACACTTATTGAACAAGCAAGTGGTGCGTTGTTTCATCCTCCTGAAGACAGAGATAACACGGCCAGATGGTCGCTTGTAGGCCCTTGGAAAACCTGCGGTCAGACTTCCATATCCTGTACTCCCTCCGTTTCGAATTACTTGTCTTGGATTTGTCTATATACGGATGTATCTAGCACTAAAATGAGTCTAGATACATCCGTATCTAGACAAATCCAAGACAAGTAATTCGGAACGGAGGGAGTACTTAAGAGAAAACCTGATGAAAACATTACAATTCATTGATGTATAGCTCTTCCAGATAGCATTAGCAAGACAAAAAACGCTCCTTGCTCTGACATAGGATCTTGTAGCTGGATTCTTCAGAATAGTAGCCTGACGGTGACAAGCGCCAGGCAAATGTGTCTTCAGTATTCCGCTGAATCTGAATCCTATTAATCACAATCCATAGCCTGAAGTACTGAAGCAGATCAGGGATAGAGAGATTATCAGCAATGTCTAGTACAGCATCTAACACAAGCAGAGATCTTTCCTCGTCAATGGATAGAGAGATCAATCTGATGTTTTCCGCCGAGGCTCAGGACCTCAGTAGGCTTCCTTGATTCCTTGCCGCAGTCGAGGCCAATACTGGCTTTGGAGGCCAAAAACATCGCAGCAAAAAGGCGTAAAGCGGCGGGCACGCGTCATGCAGCGAGCACGGTCGCAGGAGCACCCGGCGAGGCACGACAAGGCATGCGGGACAGCGCGGGCAGCAGGCGGCCGTGGTCGACAACCAGCAGGACGAGCGGCGGTGCGCGCTCCTGCACGTGGCATCGCAGGCACCATCGCGGAGCATGGTGCATGGCGCTCGGCGACTACTCATGCTCCAGACTCGACGCGGAAGAGGACGAGTAGGAGAAGAGAAATCGATCGAATCTTGCACTGCAATTCGATCCAAATCAGACACGGGTCTCGTGCGCGAGCACGGCGCCGCCCACGGCCCGCAGCCCCTGAAGCAAGATGTTAACGCCCGCATCGTCCCGATGAAGCCGATGTCGCTGGCTCCAGGATGCACCTCCTCTGCTTCGTCCGTCAAACCACCGCCCCGGCCCCGCGCCACCTGCAACGGCCCGACGCCGTGCTGCCGCGCCCGAGCCCCGGTGAGGCGGCCTCCATCCTCCCAAGCGAGCACGCCGGCTGCCTTATCGTCCTCCGCCGGTGGTAGGCCGCGGGTGTGGGGCACTTGGGTAGGGTAGGCGCGACGGCGGGGTAGGCGGCGATGACGGCGCGCGGTGACGGGCGGCGACGGCATGGCGGCGACGGGCCGTGGCGCATGGTGAGGCGTGGCGTGGGAGGACGCGGCGGCGCGCTGGAGTGGAGATTGGGTCGTGCGGGCGGCTGCGATTTTTTTTTTCTTTTTCTCGCCCGAATCGGTTTGACTTATTAGGAGGACTGCGGGTTGAATATGGAAAATCACAGGGACCTTTATGTAAAAATGCCGCGATGGTGAACCCAATCCATGCTTTATTATTAACTAAACTAGTACATGTTTGCACGTAGAAAAGGTACTTTATGAATTTTGCCAAAATTATTTGTGCAACAGATTGGCTTATAATCTCATGATTATTAGATGCTTCTTACTAACACGATTACATAATATTACGCTTTGATAACTATACTGCACTATTTGCATCTATACCATAACGGAATACCACCCTATCCGGTGTGTCTTGTCTTTCTAGAACTCTCCTGACAGTCCTATTCTTCCTACCCCATCCGGTGTGTTCTCTAGTCCTCGAGTACCCTCTCCTTATGCGCCAGTACATGCTGGTCCTGGGGAGCAGTCCAGTAGACTGGGAACACAGGGTACTGTAGATTTACTGTAGCTGCGAATCCCCGCAACTTCAGCCGTCCGATGGACTCTAATCAACGGCCAGCATGTTGCAGCTCACAGATTTGCTACTTGTCCACCGTCCGATGCATTATATCTAACGGCTAATACTCAAACTTATTCGTGTACTATATAGGAGTATAGATTAGGGAGAGATTAGGAATAGAGTAGCAAAAGGGTCTGTGCGTTGCAACGGAAAAAAAAAATAACACGTGGTTCAAGATTTTACTAACCTAACCACTGACTTGCATATGTCTAGTTCATTCAAGCACTGACTCTCCTGCCATGACCTCTAAGCTCTCCTCACGCCACCTCCTTTCTTACTGGGTCTGTCATTGTCGGATTATACCCACACCTCATCCTTTGTTTTGTTTATTTCCGTCATTGCCAGATTATAGCTACACCTCACCCGCAGTTTTTTATTATTTTTGAAGAGGCTTGTTGGTTGTCTATTTGAGGCCATATATAAATTAGTGGGCCTGCGGGTTTTTATTATTTTCGAAGAGGCTTGTTGGTTGTCTATTTGAGGCCATATATAAATTAGTGGGGTCCTGTGTATATTTGCTAGGTGGTACTACTAATTTTCTTTTCAGGAAAAGATGGTACTATTAATCAGTAAAGAATTTTTTTATAGTACCAAAAGCTGGCCCAATAAAGAGAATAATAAACTGGATGGGCTGAATCATAGGACATGGCATCTCGTGCCCGTCAAATAAAGAATGCTTTCCCCTAAACAAAAGTTAAATAGGTGATATTTTTAAACAACACAGATATCGCCCATGGGCTGCAGCACAGTACCGCACATTTGTTCGTTCTCTCATGATTGGTGGGCCCGACTCTTCATTGATTTTTTCGTCCTACCTTTTCTACTGTTGCATGTTGGTTTGTTGTAATGATAGGGGAGAAAACAGGCCTGTTTTTCTCATACTTTTGAATTTTTATTGGTGAAATCAAAAGTTCTCAAATAAAAAAAAACATTCACAATTTCAAAATAAGTTTGTAATTTTGAAAACAAAACTAATATATATGTAATGATGTGCTACATGAAACAATTTAGTTAGAGATCTAGTAATACATAATAACAGTATGGTATAGCCGTATAGGGTACCTGAGTATCTAGAACCAACAATGAATACACGTTTGTTGTTGTTCCTCCAAAATCACCCGCACAAACAACGTGAAAGCTGAAATTATGCAGGATTCATATTCCCTTGTTCCTGTTCTTTGTCACCTCTTTCCTTCCTTATCTGTCAACCTCGTCCTTCTATTTCTCGGGATTACACTCTATTTCCTTCCTTAATCCTCGGGATTACACTCTATTTCCTTCCTTAATCCTGTTCTCCATCACCGTCACCTCATTACTTCCTTATTTCTTTTATGCCTCAGGATTCCAATTTTCTTCTTTGTTTCTTCTCTGTCACCTTGTGAACAGGTATAGAAGGTTCACCTTGCTTTCCAGTTAATTAGCCTCTCTTATCTTCATCGTTTTCTGTGATCTCTGAGACAGCTCCCTGATACCGAGAACCTCAAAAACATTTATAAATTGGGTAGATTTGATGTAAGAGAGCGAGGTGGGACTATTTATTTGAATCAATCTACATTTTATGTGCACCGCAGGCTAGCTTGGCTGGTGGCGCTGTTATGTGTTGGTTGTTTGGTTTTGAGTATTTTTTGCCTCAAAGGGGATAGGTGGGCCAGATTCATTGGGCCACAGCCCATTGGTGGGTTTTTTCGGTTGACCCTGCTGGTGCAAAAGAACGTGAAATACGAACGATGGACGAATCTTTCCCTGCTCGAACGATGGAACACACAGGTAAAACCTAAAGTTGGACACAGTCTGGCCGGCCCATCTAGTAGCAAAGGCCCCATCTGGTTCTCAATCGTGCGTGGCGAGCTATCGATCCATCGTTGGCTCCCACGATAGGATTAGTACCACCTCGGATATATGTTTTAAATTCAAACAGAAAGCGTATTCACAGAAAGAAAACGTATTGTGACGGTGAACCCACGGAGTCAATCCGTGCTTTATTATATTATTATTATTATTATATTATTATTATTATTACTAGCAAAAGAGCCCGTGCGTTGCAACGAGAGAAAAATAATAATATTGCCCCTAGCACAATAAGCATTGCTCGAGACCCCTACAGGTGCGTGAGGGCCGTGTACGTCAGGACACCGGTGAGGAAAATGTCCCGTGGAAGCAGGTGGAAAATAATAGTGGAGGCCGTACATAAACCTAGCTGCTGGCTCAATCTCATAGGAACAACCACCTGATATCTGGCTATCCCGACTAATGTATTCGCCTTGATAGTTGTTTCTGACCTCTTCGATAGCTTCCTCGTCCATCCTGGGCCCTACCACCGATGCCTCCTCGGCCCAATCTTCTTTAATCATGTCCATCTTTTATTCCTTCTCCTTCTAGTAACTCTCACTTTATAGATGCATTGATTGCATCGTCTCTATCCCTGAAATCCACATGTTTAGATTTGTTTCAAAATTTTGCAATCCATAAATATAAGGATTTGCCCCCAAATAAAATGACATAAAAATTCAAAATCAAACATCTGTGCATGTAAAATGGGGAGAATTTAAAACCTCGAAAAATGCATTCGAAAAAAGAATGCTGAAGTAAATTCCCTTAAGAGCTTCTAAAAAGTCTCAATGTATATTTAAAAGATTTTTGGATGGACATCCCTTTCAATACGATTTATTGAACAATAAATTCAGTTAATTCCTATGAACCATGGCAGGCTGAGTCGAGAAATTGTGGCATGGGCGGTCGCTCATGAGAAAAGAAAACATGTATGTTTTGAGGATCACGGCATCAGCTCATGACATGGGGTATGATTCCGAGTAAATATATCTGCCCTTTGCTACTTTCTTGAAGATGACATCTTTGATACTCGACATAATACCTGTTGAAAGCAAATAATGTGATTAGTTTTGGAGAACAATAGTTGGATAAAACATATGATGCTATTGTTTTCATTACGGAGTTATGTACCAATGGAAAGCAACCCTATGCATGTCCTCACTCTTAATAATCTCATGCCAGGATTGCATCAACATCCAATTCTTTCAGTCTGACACGCAAATGAACTTTATGAAATATTGGATGGAAATAATTTAAACTAACGGATAATTTTTTTCCATTCTTTCGGAATAACAAAAAAACTATCACAAGATTTCTTTTCCAGACTGATCAATTGTTTGTAATAACCAAAAAAACTAACAACTATTGGAAGAGAAGAATTACACAAAAATCTTAGGAGAACTATTTGAGTGAAGCTTTCAGAAATATATAAAACCATCTAAGTTAGTCCACGTGAAATCAATTCACATACTTGGCATGTAGCGGACAGTTTACCTTTGATAAACTATAAGCAATTAACATTAGCAAATAGTTATATTCTTCTTGTTAAAGATGGCAAACAAAATCCACCAGAAGTTGTTAACTTATCATGCAATTGTATGTTTGTGTATCTTGTCCACAGAAGGTTTAAGCAACTGTCCAGTTTGGCAATTCAGCAAGTTGAGGCTATATGGCGACTTGGAAAATAACACGCGGTGCCGAGTAATTTACATCATGATTATGCACTCTGACAGGGAGCAACAGCAAGATATTTCAGTGTTATTCCATTCGAATATACATCTTGAACTCTGCCGCCATGCCTTCCATCCCTCTGCCGATCTCTCTCCCAGCTGATCAACATCATTAGAATTCAGAACAGGACCAAGAGCCTCTTACCTTACAGTCACGCTGGAACCCAAAAAATCGTCGAGCGGGCAGGGGCACAGTCACACGCACGGATTCCATCACCACCAGTTTCTTTGGATACTTCATGGATACATAGTGCACGACGCCATCCAATACTAAAAAAGTATAGTGTTTTTCCACTCTTCCTCGTTGAATCCTGGTCTGATTGACTCATTGACCCACATCTAGCCTCCAGCAAGTCAAAGCGAGATATGAGAAGAATTCCAGGTTGCAATCGCCGCTATCGATCACAGGTATGGCTTCACAAGCTTCTGCAGCTCTCCGTGCGGCCGCCCTATAGAGCTACTCCATCACGGCCGCGCACTCTGACAGCAGCGCGTCGACGGCAAAGGCCAATCCTGTGGGATACCATCTATCTTTGGCGCTGGAGCTGCATACGGCGCCGCAGCAACTCGCACAACGTAACGTCCTCCTCGACAAGCGCAAGTCGAGAACGTGGCCGATGAAGTGGACCTGGACCTCGCTCCATGACACTGAGCCTTTTCATCTG
Organism: Aegilops bicornis; assembly: GCA_021605145.1. Taxonomy (NCBI): domain Eukaryota; kingdom Viridiplantae; phylum Streptophyta; class Magnoliopsida; order Poales; family Poaceae; genus Aegilops; species Aegilops bicornis. The sequence continues at coordinate 831,053,204 of CM038670.1, forward strand.
CAGATCCGTGTGCGGCCGGAAGGTCGCCCATGTCCAGGATGACCGCTACCTCGCCGTATCTTGGTGCGATGGCGGCGATGGATCAGCGAAGGTCGGCTTTTTTTCTTGCGGGGCGGAAGATGAGAGACGAACACACACGTTCTGGCGGAGAGGAGGGACGTGTTCCAGTCTGTCTTCTAATAGTTCTTTTCGTTTGATCTATTTTTTTAGGAAAATCGAGAGACGGTCACGTGACTGACGCTAGTATCTTTACGAAAGGTTTTTTTTTCACTTGAAGGGTAATTTCGATGACGGTGAACCCGACCAATGCGTGCTTTATTAGTACCACCTCGTTTATATTACAAAATTTTGTCCATACAAATTGTAAAAGCGTATTATGAGATGAGAAGAAAGCGCATTGTGACGGTGAACTCGGAGATCCAATCCGTGCTTTATTATTAGGGAGAGACTAGCACAAATGTCCGTGCGTTAAAACGGGAGACAAAATCCCACTTTACAAATGCAACGGCTCACATCACGAGACATGGTGATATCGACAAATACAATATGATTCTCGGGGCATCTCCATCGCCGACCCGCAGAACAGACACTACTTCCATCCGTAGACCAGGGACCAGTCCGCGGACACTGATGCGGAAGACGACCATCCAAAGCTATCCACATATGTTCGGTTGCATTTCAGAAGAAATTTAACAAAAGTGAATAAATTTGATGGATATTTAAACAAACCAAACGATATTCATTCATACTAAACAGGATGCTTTTCATCTAGACCGGAGCAAACTAAATAAATTTGACATATTTGAACTAAATCATACTCTAAACCAAGTCTAAATGACCGTTGGCGCACGCTTCGCCCATTTTCACCGGCCATGAGCCCCAAGTACTAAACCTCCAGCTCCGCATCCATAGCCTCTGCCTCTACAGCCTGCAAGGGGCTAATCGACCGACGATTTTGAGCCGCCAAGCTTGGCTTCAGTGCGTGCGAAAGGGCGGTGGCCTTCCTGCGACCCGAGTGCCGGTGAACTTCCATGTTCTACTCTTCCTCGTTGTCGGAGGCGCCCTTGGACATGCCGACTTAGTGGTTGTGGTGACGGGGCGCGGGCGGGGCGGAGTTGGCAACATCTTCCTCGTCCTCAGTCTTGTGTTGATCTGAACATGTGCTGTCTTCATGTAGAAGAACTAAATATGAATTTGTTTTAGGTCAATAACCAAGTACATGTGATCTGTATGTTAGCGAGAACTAAACATTTGATCTTTATTGAACCGATAGGATTGTATATTCGATCTCTGTTTAACTCGGCTGGTGCCGCTTCAATGCCGGAGTGCCAGTGAGAGGTCACGTCGCTCTGAGCTGGCATGAATGTGGCACTGGTTCTCTGGAGCGGCGTTGACGGCTTCAAGCGGGAAGAGATGCATGCGAGGGAGGGTTTTTTGGGTGGGTCGGGGCAGTAAGAATTGAGCGTGGCAGCGGTCTGGATGTACGCAAAGCCCCTCCAGTTTGTTTTTGGATTGCGGGAAAGTTACGTCCGAACCGGTCGACGGATCGATACAGACACGCGCTCGATGGCAAAACACGTTCGGTCTGAACCGCATAGTCCGGACTATTGCGGACGTTTTGAGCAATGGCATTGAAGATGCCCTTAAATACTCCTTGATAGTATAATTCATGTAAAGTGTTTTATAAGATTATCAAAAGATTTGAATTCTATTGATTTTGATTATTTAGTTTTTTTTATTGAATGTTTTTTTGTTGACACATTATATTTCATTCCCATGTTTGTTTTCACCACTAAAGCTTGGCCCAAACCCAAGAAAATACAAATGTTAGAGTCACCCTAGACAAATGTTGTGGTCGAGCGGCCAGCACATACTACACCCAGGCCCAGCAGGCACGTGTACCTCCACCGACCGCTGTATAGCTTATCTGTTGGCCTTCGATCCAGCGAGAATCTGCATCCCATTTTACTTCTCTCGCTCCGCTCCATAGCTCTTCCACCCAGATTTGCCAACGCCCGCATGCATTCCAGTGCGCTGCCGCCAGATCCCGTCCCCTCCCCCTCGCGCCCTTGATCCAGTGGATCTGGAGCGCCGCCGTCGGATCCACGAACGCATCAACCCGACCGCTGCAGGAACCCTCATCTTCGCCGACTGCTGCAGGAACCCTCATCTTCGCCGACTCCCGGCCAGGGGCGGAGCCAGGATTTTGGTATAGAGGGGGCCAAGTCAAGTTCATATTTTTGTTTAGACTGAAAAAATAACTATGATAACACTACATTCAAGTGTCAATCTGACGCAAGTATAAAACATGATTACATTTTTATTTACCTCTATGATTGCCAATAAAATTGAAATTTTTAATAATTTCATCGGAAGAGAACTTAGCTGCCAATATTTCTGCAACATAGATTACCATGCAATACCGAAGTAAGTCATCTCCCATTTGACGGCGCTTAAAAAGGATTAATATTTAGAGTGTCTGGGGTGGTTTACTGTTCATAACTGTTGATATACAGGTTTCAGAGCTAGCATTACACCACAACCGGAATCCAGAAGTACTAAAATTTGATGTATATTCATGCCACGGACAAGAACTAAGATCTCTTTCAAAATCACATCACAGGAAAATTTGAGAGATCAGTACAGTAATTGATAGTGCTACTGCTAACCTTGGCTAGTCCATTGGGCAGATCTAAAATTGACAAGCACAACCAGAAGATTTCAATCTAATCGCTTCTACGGAGGACCAAAGGCGGCCGCAGGGGCGGATTGGAATGGAATCATGGAGAATTAACATACTCTATAATAGTACAAGTTCGACATAATCACATAAAAATTGCATCACAGATAGAAACTAATACAAGATAATAGATAATCTGCATCATAAAAATAAGAACCTGTCGACACACACAATACAACACTAACACAATCATGATGATTCTGGACATGTGGAAGATGAGAACTCTTCATTGAGTCATAGACCATAAACTCACAAATTACACAGCCAAATTACCAAAGCAAAAGAAAATCTGGAGCATCAATTCGACTATTCAACACTGAATCACTGATACAGGATGAGAATAGGCGGATGAGAATTCGTTGGTTGAAGTGGGAAGAATTTGACAAGTGCAGCAGCCAAATACCTGAATATGTGAAGTGAATCAGATAGGCTGATCGCGAATTCGAGAGCAGCAGCCAGCAGGCCTAGGTCCTGGGAGCAGCCGAGCAAAGCAAAGCAGGGCGACTGAGGGAGAAGGGTAAGAGGCGAGGCGACTGGGCGAGAAGGGCAAGAGGCGAACGGAGGCGAGGGCGTCGAAAACTGGAACGGCGGCGGTGACTAATCCCATGTACTAGATGGTAATTATGGACTTACAGTTACGATGGAGCCAAATTTCCATCGGCCGCTTATAGTGGGCTTTTTCCACACGGGCCTTCTTTTTCTTTCGACCAATATATTTGATGCTGATGGAGGGGGCCAAATACCCGTGGACCTGCATGTGCCTCGTCAATTCTACGTATGCACTTCATGTTCGCTCGATCCTTGGGGGGGGGGGGGGCGTACGCGCTGGGCTGGGCGTGTAACTCAGATCGAAGCGACAACCAATTTTACGTTTGGAGGAAAATCTTTAGTGCGTACCCCCGAATTAGTATCACCTTGTTTATATTACGATTTGTCCATACAAATTGTAAAAACGTATTACTGATTATTCGAGACTCTTTTATTGCGACGGTGAACCCGAAGACCCAATCCGTGTTTTATTATTAGGGAGAGATCGAGGATATATATATATATATATATATATATATATATATATATATATATATATATATATATATATATACTAGGCATTTGCCGATGCGTTCTTCTGGTGAAAATAAAAGTAAATGAATCAAATAGATGATTAAGTCAATGGAACCTTTGAGTGACAACTATGATTTCATCGTCTTCGCCCTCAGCTCCAACCACCGCATAGTACTTCTCCAATGCACCCAAATCCTTCCTCGTCTCCGAGACAACTATGACTTCATCGTCTTCGCCCTCAGCTCCAACCACCGCATAGTACTTCTCCAATGCACCCAAATCCTTCCTCGTCTCCGAGAACTCCCTCTACTCCGTCGATTCGTAGTATACCAGTTTATGAACACACGGTCCAAATCTTAATGTCAGACTATATCAACAACACAAGTGTGGTAGGCATTGATTTCAGCACCAGATGATGGGCTCGAAATCGACAAACAAGACCCTTGGAACATTGCCTCGCTGATGCCGTTTCCCTGAACAAGCCCGCTGCAATCCCCAACGGAAGTTTAACTTCAAGCCGATGGCACAAACACTTGGATTATGTGTTGTACTGTCGTCGGTAGAAGCAAAGCCACGTGAATGATTGTTTCGCAAACTACCATTCTTGTGATCATGCAAAAAAAAGATTAACCAAGGTGTGTCACGAATTCACAAACAATACACAAATGAATACTAAAACTAAAACCGGTCATCAAATCATCTAACAATAATCTCTGAACGTTAGTATTTTCCCATCCACAATTGAAGACCACCAATATCAAGCAAACTCTTCCAAATGACAAGAATTGTACAAAAATCAAATCATAATATTTATTAGGGTTTTGAAAAAAGTGCATAAACTGGAGCAGGAGAAGCTCACCTGCGCATGACCTCCAGCCTAAGCACGTTATTTATCACATCAGGCATCCCGCTCCGCCTTCTCGTACTGCATGTGTTGCTCAAGCACAGTACGCTAGCTTCATCGGCGCGGCGTCGCGCTTCACCACCACCACTCGATCCATCAGCGTCGCTTTCTCCTCATGCAGATGTCGCTTTCTCCTCATGCAGATGTGCCGTCGCTCAAGCTCCCTCAACGCAAAGTTCTCCTTGCTGGCGGCGGCATTGTTCCTGATAGACAAAATGCGACATTGCTTCTTTTCATTAATTAAGAGAAGACACCAAATACAGGTTCGTAGGTACACGTTGTACAGAAATAAAAAGAGAGAACCAACGTCTTTGATCCCAGTAGAGAACCTGGTTCTCACCAATTCATTTGACATGGCGGCATTCCTGATCATCCCAATGATCCACGTCGTGTGCTTCCCTGAGTCGTCCAAGTCGATCGCCACCGGTATCTGCTCCACGAGGACAACGATGCAGCTCTTGTAGTCCTCATCGCCCACCAGACGCGTGAATCGATTCTCGAGCGCGTCCTTGGCCTCCTGGCGCGGTAGGGCCTGCACGTTCCCGTAGATGTCGTGGCCAGAGATGAAGAAACGGGCATAGTCCTCCGGGTCAGCTCGACAAGATGTGCCGTGGATAGGGTCGAACAGCAGGAATGTCGGTGGCGCCAAGGCCATGGTGCTCGCGCGCCGCGCTTTGCGAGGCGGAGAAGCGCCCATGCCGGCTTGACGAGGAAGGCGGCGGTGCATCACTTGCGGGTGTCCATGATGGCGGACGACAGAATATGGGTAGACCTCCCTCCCTCTCTCACCAATATTTTCCTTCAACCCGCCATCGTGGTACCGTGGATGATGGAGCACGGGAGCGATCATTGGTTGACTTGGCCAAGAAATATTTGCTGGCGAGATAGGAATCGTGCGTTAATAGAAGGAAGGAAAATCGCGTGCGTTAAGGAGGTGATCCTCGGGGGATTTTATTCTAAATCCCAATTTTTTCGGGAGGGATGTGCTTCCCGATTTTCAGAGTCGAGGGACGTAGGGAGAGGCGGACGAAGGGTGGGCGACGTAAGAAGGGATACGGAACGTTATATTTCTTTTAGGTAGTATATATATATAGGGAAAATCCATCCTACCACCCGGTGGTAGTTACCCCACATATCTCATATACTACCATGTGATACTATATATACTATTTTATTATTTTAAATATGTTCATATACTATATCTAAGATATTTCAAAGCAAGTTACATGAAAAATTACATATGAGCCCATAGTTTTTGTTATATTTGTGAAATACGTACATATTTGTACGTAAAAAAGAACATACTCAAAACATGGTACATACTACCTAAAAACTAGTATATATACTACCTAATCACTGTTATATACTACATACTACACGTAAATACTCTCGGTTTCGATAGATACTACATACAACATACAAAACGCAAGTGGTGGTAACTACCACTGCTTGTAGGAAACATTTGTCCTATATATATATATATATATATATAGCAAAAAGACCCGTGCGTTGCAATGGGAGAAAAATGTTCAATTTGTATGTAAAATTGTTAAATTTATGTAAAAAAATGTTCAATGTATATTCTTCTAAAAATACAACGTATATCAAAAATAAATAAATGTTTGGAATTGCAAAATTTGTTCAGGTTTCAAAATTTGTTCGAATTTTCGATATTTATTCATGATTTTAGAAAAATATTCATATTCAAATATTTTAAGGAAAATCGTCCATACTTGTTTCCAAGAATTGTTGAAAATATTTAAGAAAAATAAATAGACCTGTCGCTAAACTACTTTAACAGGAGCGCTGCGATTTGAGCATAATCAACAGCTAGCTCATGTGGTTGCCGTCCCTGCTACCTAGCGTGAGGTCGCGAGATCGAACCAATTCACGTGTGGTTTTGTTTTTCATGCCATCTTTACGTTCTCGTTTTCCCGGTTATGGGCCGGCCCAATTACGTACGTGAGGTTTCAGCCAAAGCTCGACTGGGCCGGCCCGATTACGTACGCGAGGTTTCAGCCAAAGCTCGATCGTTAGAGCTCTCGGGGAATAGTACCACCTTGGATTTTGATTTTGTCTACACGAATTGTAAAAGCGCATTATGACATAAGAAGAAAATGTATTGTGACGGTGAACCCACGGAGTCAATCCGTGCTTTATTATTAATAATTAGGGTAGATTAGCAAAAAGCCCCGTGCGTTGCAACGGGTGGTAAAAAGACTCCCCCCCCTTCCACGACCCAGCGCCACACATTATGACATGAACAAACTCTTTGAAGTCCTCCATGCTGCTATGAAAATATGTATTGCGAAAAAAATGTAAAAAAATTTCAGAATTATACTGAAGGTGCGTGGAATTTAAATTATAGAAATATCTTCCTGGTTGTGAGTATCTCTTCACGTCATTGTTGGAATTGCTTAATGATGCCCAAAAATATAGCATTACACTGTAGATGTAAATAGTAAATTCCATTTTAGTACAATGTCTTTGATTCACTACGGTGGTAACACGAATGTCCATGAACCTATGGTGGCTAGGTTTATGGACTGTAGCATAGCACTATTCGTGTCCAGTGATATTAGGAGCATTGTACAAAGATTCTTCATTCCTGACTAATATAACAGAGAAAAATGTGGAGTTTATGTCCCACAAAGCAGGGACTCCCAGTCTGACTCTTATTGTTTTGACAATGTTACCAGAGATGAGAGTGCATCTTAGTTATGCAGAGGCCGGGTGTAATGCTTAAACCTTTTAAGTAATAAAGCGTCCATTTTCAAAAAACATTGTGAAAGCAAAGTTGTTTCACTAAAATTCAAAACCAAATATCTAGATTTTTTTTTGCGGGAAAACTTTGTCAAACTTGCAAAAGTTGTTAGGTTTTCTTGCTTCTCCCAATTTAGTGTTTACTTGTGTGAGGTTTGTAGATGATCTGAAAAGTACGGCTCCTATGACATGAAGATATATAAAAGGCTTGATTCAAGTACGAAGGAAATTTTTGCAGTATATATGGGTTTTAAGGTGCACATTTTAGAAAAAAAGGCTTGTTTTAAACGGAGTCATTGACCCTTATAATTATACATGCGAGCGCACAATCTCGTTTCAAGGTGCACATTTGAGAAATCCTTTGTTTTAAAACAGTAATCAAGTCATTGGGTATGCCCGATACCATACCATCGTTTGGTTCGTGTAGACATATACGGTCGGTCTTTTTTTAAGAACAATCAATCACCTATTTTTAACCAGTACTCCTTTTTTCATGATAATTCTCAACAAAAAATTGTACATGAACAACAATAAATAAACAATTTTTTATTATGATTTAGACATAGTATTTTTTTGCAGGTTTTAAACAATCCTAACAGTCCCTGCAGAAAAACAATCCTAACATAATTTTCTCTTGAGTTATGGACGGGGTAAAACTCCGCGTTCATGGGACTATAGCCAGCGGCGGAGGATGGAAAAAAAATTAAGGGGGCGAACTGTAAAGCATGAAAGAAATTCTTTCGATGGAAATTACTAAAATGCACAAATACTTTTATGTGAAATGTACTAAAATTCTTTGAAACTCACTCTATTGTGAGGTCATTTTCCTTCTGGCTGCGTTGTATTTTTATTTATCAATCCCCGAATCCCGTCCTTTCCTTTTTATTACAGGACAATTTCTCACTTTCCTATTTTTTGCTTCTTATTATGGGACAACTTCCCTCTTGTCACCTCGTGTCCGTTTAGGAGCAGCCCACCCTCGATTTCCTTCCTATCCGTCGTTTATGAGCCGTTTAGGAGCAGCCCACCCTCGATTTCCTTCCTATCCGTCGTTTATGAGCGGCCCACCATTAGCCTCGCTTTCCTTCCTATTTTTCTGTCATGATCTCGGAGACGGCTTCCTGATACCCAAGGAATTTGAAAACCTATATAAATTGGGTAGATTGATTGTAAGGGGGCGATGTGGTACTATTTAACAACAGAATCAACCTTCAATTCTACAAATAGCGCAAGTTAGCTCAACTGGCTCTGCCACTCTATCCTTATTGTGATGTGCTGGGTTCGAGTCCTCACATGCATTTCTTTTTCCTTCAATCGGGATACATGGGCCAGATTTATTGGGTCGCGACGCATGATTGGGCTCGGTTGGCCTGGCTCGGACTCGGATCATACGAACGCTGGACGGACGAAATTAATAGCGGACGAATTAGTACCATCTCGTTTATATTACAATTTTGTCCATACAAATTGTAAAAACGTATTATGAGATGAGAAAAAAGCGTATTGTGACGGTGAACCCGGAGACCTAATCCGTGCTTTATTATTAGGGAGAGATATAATAAAGCACGGAACGAGTCTGTCGGGTTCACCGTCGCGGCGTTTTTACATAAGGTCCCGATGTTTTTTAGGAATTAAACCCGCAGTCCATACACAAAAGAAAAACGGTTCGTTGGAAAACAAAAAAACAAAACACCTGTACGCACGCAGAGGCCTCCCGTACGCATCTGCTTCCTCGATCCCTCACCCGTGCCCAAGCCACGCCATCCTCGCGCCGTCGCCGCCGCTGCCACACCTCCGCCATCTCGCCGCCGCGGCCGCACCCCTCCATAATTGCGAGGAGAGGCATGGAGGAGAGGCTAAACCGGCGGCGGCCTTGCAAGGGCCTGCGGTGGCGCGGTCGTCAAGGACCTGCCGAATCTCGCCAGATACGATGGGAAGTGGCGCTCAGGCGGTGGATCTGCAAGGAAGGCGGCCGGAGCTCGGAGCACGACGGTTGGCGGGCGCGGCATGGCATCGGGTAACTCTACCTCCTCTGCTGCCGAGCGCGTGAACCGCCGTTGTCTCCTCCACCCCGCCGGCAAACCCAGCCACCGAAGCTTCCCCTCACGCACCTTCTCCCTGCTCGTCCTCCTCTTGGTTGGACCGGGCGCTGCTCGTGCGCTCGTTCACCTCGCGTGGATGGAGCAGAAGTGGGCCGGGTCGACGCGAGCGAAGCAGAGCAGTGCGGCAGGAGTCAGCGAGCATGGGGGCACGAAGCAGAGGCAAAGGCGGCGGCTGGCGGCGGACTTGGCGCGATGGCGGTGATCCGATCGGGCGAGAACGAGGCAGGGGCGATGTGGTGGAGGCCCGGCGGCGCGGCTTCCTGCGGGTGCCATGGTGTTGGGTGGGCTCCTGTGCACATCCGAGAGAGAGGTGAGAGCAGAGAAATCACTACCGTTCCAAGGTCTCTGGTCTGGGAGCTTGTGAAGACGAGCAAGTGCTTCTTGATCAAGCAGTTTGGCAACAACAACGCCAAGGTCCAGTTTCACAAGGACCCAACAACCTCTACAATGTCCGCTACTACAAGTTCTCAGGTCCATAGCTCTTCACACTTGCACTGTTCTTGGCGGGCTCAAAGAAGTTTATTAGTTCCTCTACAAGGCGCTAACTTGCTGTGGTCTGATGTGGTTTTTTAGGCTTAGCAAACAGCAAGACCGTGGCGGTCCAGCCATGCGGGAGAGGAGAAGGCTGTTGTCCTGTCCACAAGCAAGACCAAGAAGCAGGACACCCATGCCAAGCTGTTGCACAAGACTCTAATGCGCAAGTAGTTCTGCAAGATGGCCAAGTATGTCCAGAACCAGGTACTAACACAACCAAAATTCTTACTTGAAAAGTTAGAATGCACATGTTATGCTTGTTTCTATGCTGCAACTCATTTGTATGTGCACCTGCTCTTATATACATATATGTGGTTATATATTCTTTTTTACGGAATAGAGTATGCAGTAACGGGCCGGCCCAGTACGGGGTGCTGCAGGCGCCCGTTTGCAGAATACACGTTAACAGGCGCCTGCAGCGCCAAATAGGATTTGCCTTTGACACATTCTGCGTCAAAAAGATGTCTGTTCGCATAGGAATGATTAATCGCGCGACTGGGCCGACCCATTTGGATTGACCTCGCGCGAGAGGTCGGGTGACAGATGCATAAAAAGAAAGAGTTGAATATTATCAGATCATATTGTGTGTCGTGATGGTTATACTATCGAACATCAATCCAACAGGTCTGTGGTTCGAGTCGCAACGACGACACCCTTCTTTCTTGCGGAATAGAGTACGATGTGGGCGGCCCAAGACGGGGTCAGAGGCGCTCGCTTGCGAGAATACTGCGTTAACGGGCGCTGCGGTATAAATAGGATTTGCTTTTGACGCATTCTGTGTCAAAAAGACGTCCGTTCGCATAGGAATCGAGCGAATGGGCCGGCCCATTTGGATTGACCTCGTGCGAGAGGTCGGGCGACAAATGCATAAAAAGAAAAAAGCGAGCCGCCTGGGATTCAAACTGTGGACCTCCACTTTATTCACCCGACAAGCTAGCCACCGCACCAACTAAAGCTTTTGTGACATACCTGTGGGGTGAATACAAATGAACTGAAAACCGAAATACATGCATAATTTTTCTACAGTATATATTTTCACGGCAGCCGATTTAAAAGAGTTTATTCATCCCATCATGCCTGGCGTTGTGTCGTGGAATGAAAGGGGGTCTTGAGCAATTGGGTTAGGGAAGTGTGGGTTTTTTCACCCGATGCAACGCACGGGAATAATCTATCCCTAATAATAAAGCACGGATTGAATCTGTCGGGTTCACCGTCGCGGCTTTTTTGCATAAAGGTCCCTATGCTTTTTAGTATTTGACCATGATCCATGGATAAGTGAAAACGATTCGTCCACGCCGTCTTATTTTCCACCACGCCGCTCAATGATGGATAAGGCGAAGAGGCGGCAGATCTTGATGCGGGGAGAGTGGGAGGAGCTTGCGTACACGGAGGCGGAGGCGGGGCGAGGAGGAGGAAGACAGCCGCTGACGGCGATCAAAGGTGCTGGGGGGCGGCGAGGAGAGCTCCGGGTCACCGGATCGAGCGTCACGGGAGGGGGACACTCCACACCGGCAGCGGTGTTTGGGGTTCCGACGAGCGGAGGCGAGCGGCGGCATGTGAGGCGACGGGAGAAGCTTCTGCGGCGACGCCTGAAGGCCATCGGCCATGGCGTTGTGGTCTCGCTTGCACGGGATGAGGACGGGAGGCTTGGCGGTCAAGCTGGCGAGAGAGGGCGATCGAAGCAGGCGTCGTCCTGCCGAACCATCGCTGCTCGATGTAGAGAGCTGGGGGCGGCTTCTGGAGTTGCAGGGAAGCGCGCACAAGAGGGATGGATGGGTTCATGGCGGAGGCGTCGGGGCTCCATGGAGGGCAGTGGCAGCTGCTTACTGAAGAAAGGAAGGAGAGAGAGATTCAGAGAGGGAACATGGGAAGGAAGCAGAGAGAGACTGCGGGATAGGGGCTTCCTACCGGCGTCATGGAGGAACTCCGGTGAGGCTCGACGTGCTGCGGGTTGGACGGGAGGACAGCAGTCGGGCCGCCGTCGCACCAAGGCTAGGTTCGCGCGCTGCGTCGAGCTCCGCCTCCCCCCAGCGTGCAGCCGCTCGCTCTCGCCTGCCCCCACGGCGAGCTCCGCCTCCTGCGTGCGGTCGCCGCCTCCCTCAACCTCCACCACCTGCTGCAAGTTGGTGCCCAGGGCGTCGCAAGCTGCCAGCGGCGGCAGAGTTGCTGCTCCCGTGTCGTGATTGGACTCCGTGTTCTTCTCCAACAGCAAATACATGTTCTTCTCCAACACCAATCGATGGATTTCCTGAGCCGGATTTGAGTTGCCTACTATAAGTAGGAAGGGTCCTCGGACCAGAAGCTCCATCAAATCAAATCAAATCAAATCCCGTCGAAATTGCAATCTTCGTCGAAACATCCATGTCGCCGCCGAGTTCGCCGGAGGAAGAAGCGCAGAGTTCGCCGGAGGAACAAGAACGTCCGTCCAACCATCCAATGTCGCTGCCGGAGGCTACAACAGAGGTATATATCCCCTTGATATTGATTGGATGCAATTCCCTGTTTTAGATGTTGTTTCTGTCCCCTGCCTCTGATTATGCTATGTAGGAGCTTTTTCTTTTCTTTTTAGTTATTCAGTGATATGGGGCTGGGCATCTGAATGAACGAATTCAGTGATATATTCAGACTGGGACCTTTGTTCCTGTTATTTTGCCGTCAAAACTGAAAAAGAGTGTCAGCTTCAGGCAGTTATTTTCAGTTGACAGTATACTAAAAAATTTGACAGTGAATATTTTGAGCCATTCAGAAACATTGCCTATGATGTTAATATGTTGACTAGGGGCCTTTTTAGAGCAGCGGCAGTGAATATTTTGAGCCATTCAGAAACATTGCCTATGATGTTAATATGTTGACTAGGGGCCTTTTTAGAGCAGCGGCAGCAAGTGTGCTCACGTAAATTCAGTCAGTTAGTTAATCAGGCATATTCTTCTTTCAGGACAAGTGATGTTCTTCTTTCAGGACAAATGATTCAGTAAATTAGTTATGTTCTTCTTTCATGAAAAATAATTCAGTGATGTTGGTCTTGAGCTGTTAGCTATGTAGCAACACCGCGTTAGGTGATCTCATCTCTGCTAACATTTACACTCGTTCAGCCCAGCTAGAAAATTAGTTACCTTGTTGATTGGCGCCTCTGTATTAACCTTCTGAATGGCCAACTCTTAACCCAGATAAATATGGCTTCTTTGTATTAGCCTTATTGATTCTGAGCTTGCATAAATCCAGTTTATGCAATAACATCCCAACTGTAAACTCACCATGATGTACTAACAGTTGGAGGTTTACATTTTATTTTTGTTGTGACTGCAGAAATTAGATGACATCGTTGAAGTGACCATTGTAGAGGATTTTGATAACCGATCTTCCAAAAAGGCAAAAATTTCCGAATCAGGTGTTCTGGAGCCATTACCTATGTCACCAACTATGTCAACATCTTCTCCAGGTTCAGAGTGTTTTGAATCAATTGTGCGGAATCAGATAATCAGATGAATCATGATACATTACCATCACCTAGATCGCCTGTTTTTCCATTACATGATGTTAAGGAACCAGATTCACATAAAGAGATCAAAGTTTATGATTATCTCCCACAAGGCATTTGTTTAATTTATTATGTGTGCTTCATATACAATATATTCTTAAATTATTTGATTTTCTGCAGACTATACATTGACCGACCATGATCTAGGTGCAGGACTAGCTCACAGAGGGCGACCCTCATATCTAGCTTGACGCGATTATTACCTATAAACATTTCCTTGAGCTTTTCAATGAAAAGTGTGTCATGTGGTGGTTGACCTCATCACGTTGGAATTGATTGCGTTGCAACATGCTTTGATCAGGTAAACAACACAAGCATCATTGTAAGGGCTTAATGAAGGATAAGTGGCAATACGGGCGGGCTATCATGTTGACATAGATGTCATGTTAAAAATACAAGACATGGACGAAAGAAGCCTCATTGGATTAGAGAGAGTTTTCTTTCTCCCGTTGCAACGCACGGGCTTTTATGCTATAATAATAAAGCACGGATTGGGTCTTCGGGTTCACCGTCACAATGCGCTTTCTTCTCATCTTATAATACGCTTTTACAATTTGTATGGACAAAATCATAATATAAACAAGATGGTACTAATCTTACGTTGCACGATCGCTTAAAAAATATCGTACGGTGACAACGGCTGGCTTCTTCGCTCGATCCGTTTCCGGCGCATCCTCGACTGGGCCTGTCTAGCCCCATGGGTGGGCCTACGCCCACGCACAAAAGACAGTCCATCAATCCTAACGCTGGTGCCGTGTGCTGCTCCTATACGGTGCAATCATCGTATTGGATTAGTACCCGATTAGGCTAGCTTATGTGCTGTATATATACTACTATGTGTGTGTTTTTTAAATAAAAATACCCTGACCTCTTTATCAAGCGATGCACACAATCATATTTATTACATTATTCAACAGAGTCAAGAATGAATTCATTAATTAACACCAAGCCATCATCCTGACGAACTACGTCACTACACCTACTAGCTTGATGATGTGCCCTGATCATGCATGAATGCACATCATCTAATCCGGTAGTCTCATCAAGCCGCCCCATGGCAAGCCGAGATCACCAATCGGTCTAGCAGATCCACACCGTGCATCGGATGCGCACGCTCCAGATCCGCCGCCGCCATTTTCCGTCGTCCCAACTTCTGGAGAGATTCATGCGTTGACCTTGCCATGTACAACTACCGACGATGCCACCATGACGCCAGACATCGCCTCCACCCTGAGCGCATCAATCAACATATGTCCAACGTTGAGACCCCGCTGCGCCACACCGCCGAGATCCACCGTCGTTGATGCGGTAGATGCCACACCGCACCAACTCTGGCACCGGGAACCATCCGTGCTCACCGCGCACACCCTCCATCTAATGCCCAAGACGAAACCTCCAAGGAGGTGATGACGCCATGGCGCCGCCGCCGCTCATTCATGGGGAACTAGGGAGTAGGGAGGATCGAAGTTGACCTCACCGTTGCCACCAGGAAAGGGAATAACGCCCAGAGTGCCATCGACGACGTGGCCGCCGCTGTCGGCCAGAAACTTCCCCTGGACAAGCTTCCACCCCGTCACCAACCAGGCCAGCCACCAACACCTTTGAGCACGGACGCCGGAGATCTGGAGCAGCCGATGAAGAGAACCGCATGCTACGATAGTCCGCCTCAGATCTGACGAGAGGGGCACCGGGAACCACCTCACGCCACGACCGTCGTCCACTGGGACCTTCTGCCCAAGCAGCCAAGGAAATCTGGCCGACCGATCCGACAAACGCCCACCACCGGCAGAAGGACGCCGCCCTGCCACATCCCATGTCGCCGACTGCCAAGTGAAGAGAAATGAACCTTGCCAGCACCGGCGTGGGCCGGGCTTTGCCTGGCCGCACCCTCTGGTGGCGGCAAGGGAGAAGGGAGAAGGGAGAGAGAACTGTTGTTGAACTACTAGAATTTTTATGATCCGTTGCAACGCACGGACATGTTTGCTAGTATATATATGTTTTCACCTTAAAGCCTTTCTCCGGGATGATCTAAAAGAGCCACTCACCAGTTTCATCTCTCTTTAAATCACCACCATATCAAAAGGGAAATGAAAAAACAAATCAAAAGTGATCAATCAACATGAGGTGTAGGGGCTGTCAAGTTAAGTATTTTAATATCGATGAAGGGCCAAGTTCAGTATTAGGGCCTGTTCGGCAGTCCACCAGCTCCCCACAGCTCCCTGGATTTTAGGAATCTGGGGAGTACTGATTCACTCACTCTGCAGTTTTGAACTAAAACACAGTCAGCTCCGGGAGCGGCAGCATGGAGCAGAGGGACTCCAAACAGTCTCTTAATTACCGGCCAAGATCCGAAGCAGCAATGTTCGTTCACGCATGAATTGGTCCAGCTTGCTCAGTCCGTATGAGCGGCTAGAACTCCATGGAGCTGGCTAAGCGACTTGCATGTGTCCATCAGCCTACCACCAAACCCAATGCAGCCTCCGCTGTGTCCAACTCCAACTTGCCTACATGTGTTGTATTAATATAGTTCCGGTCCGGTGAAAATTGAGACGATGGTGAGAAAGAAAACAAAATAAGAGGCAAATTTCAGCTAAAGATGCAGATTCACTTGACGCCACCAATCAGAATTTCGACCTTCTTGTCGGGTTCCTCTCACCAAGCTCGGTCTTCTCAACAAAGCGACCATGCACTGCTGGTTGCTGCGTTTGTGCGTTGCCAAGCAAGTGATGACCAGCGACCATGCACTGCTGGTTGCTGCGTTTGTGCGTTGCCAAGCAAGTGATGACCTAGGATTTGGACCCTGTTTGGTTCATAAGTCCTAGGATTTTTTTAGTCCTAACTTATAAGTTTCAAGTTCCTAAGAAGTCCCTACCTGTTTAGTTCCTGGGACTTATAAGTCCTTATAAGATCATATTACAACTATAAGTCCCTCCTTAAGAGACTTATTTTATAAGTGCCAAATGCCCATTTTAAGTCCCTATAAGTCCCTCTTGTTTGATTTAGATGGTACTTATAGGGACTTTTTTAAATCCCTAAACCAATAAGTCCCTGGAAACAAACACCCTCTTGGACACACGCGCCGGCGTGGTCTGCATATCCACTCAAAATATCAGCAGCAACATTCACCATGGCGTTGAGCTTATGGATCCCGTCGTACTTGTCTTCTCGAGACCCTGACCAAGAAAGGATGCCCGGCGTGGTCTGCATATCCACTCAAAATATCAGCAGCAACATTCACCATGGCGTTGAGCTTATGGATCCCGTCGTACTTGTCTTCTCGAGACCCTGACCAAGAAAGGATGCCTTCTGCTTGTGTCGGCTGAACTCGATGGCCAGCGCCTCCAGGTCAGTGTACTCCAAGTTTCCAACAACAAGGAGGGGGTCACATGCGTGCGGGAATCGCCAGTGGAATGGGTGAAGAGGTGGGTCGGGGCATGACCGGCGGAGGTCTGCTTGTAGACGGGGCACTTGCCCTTGTTTTTGTGGCTTGCATCCGGGCAGCACTTCAGGTCTTCAGCCATTGCCTCGTACTACGGTTAGCAGATTTTGACGGCAGCGGTGACATCGAGAGGAGAGCGACTATTCTTTTAGTGGATCTGGAAGAGGAAGAGTCCGGGGCGGATACGAAGGAGAAGGGGCTTGGAGGGTCGCGAGACGAACTCATGGCTTGCATGGCCGATCTTGTGCGGCTCGGGGAAACGACAGGCGATGGAGGCAGCTCGTCCGCGTGGATGTGGCCGGCAGCGGAGCAGGCGGGGCATGAAGGACGGATCCATCTCGGAGTGGCGCGACGGCTGGGCAAATCAGGATCCGGCGCCGAGCCCCTGATCCATGCCGTCCTTGGAGAGAAGAAAGAGAGAGAGAGAGGGGAGAGGGGGATGAGCTCCGACGAGATAAGTAAGAAGATGAAAACACAGGGAGGAAGAGGAGGAGGCATGGCGGGGAGGTGAGGTGATGCACGCGGCGGTGGAAACGGGAGAGAAAGAGGAGAGCATTGTCGTTAAACTCACGGACCGTTGGGAAGGGTTAAAGGGGAAAACGAATTGGTACTTGACGAAAATCTTAGTACCACCTCGTTTATATTATGATTTGTTCATACAAATTGTAAAAGCGTATTATGACATAAGAAGAAAGCGTATTGTGACGGTAAACCCGATAAAGTCAATCCGTGCTTTATTATTATTAGGGAGAGATTAAAAAATGTTTTTCCCCTAACCCTAAAACCCCTGGCGGCGCTGGAGAGGTGATTAGGGCTTGGACGTGGAAACCTACCTTTGCCTGGTGATTCGTCGCCGGTGCGAGAGAAACCAAGGGAAGGGCGTGCATGGCTACTCCCTACCCTGCAGCGGGGGTGGGGGCGGGGAGCGACTCACCCGAGGGTCGCGCCGCCCGGAAGAAATTGGAGGAGGCGCTGGGTAAACTTGACATCTCCGAGGAAGAAGCGACTCCTCTAATACTTGATGATCGCAATGACGCCGGGCCGGAGAAGTGGCTATTGGCTGGTAAAGTGTTACACCGCAACCAATTCCACATCCAGACTATCACCAACGCTCTCCGGCCGGCGTGGGGCAACCTGCGAGGTCTTCAGTTCAGATCTGCGGGTGTCAATGTCTTCGTGGTGGAGTTTGAGAGCCAGAGAGACAGAGATCGGGTTTGGGGTGGATCCCCATGGCACATCAACAAGAATGCCGTGGTTTTGGCCGAGTTTGATGAGTGTATGAGACCTGATGAGGTGAAGTTTGACAAGCTAATGGTATGGGCTATGGTTGTGAATCTGCCATACAATCTGCGGGATGAAACCTGCTGGAATCCCATAGCCAAACAGATGGATAAGAATGCTTCTACTGTTAAATTTAAGCACAATGGTGGATACTTGAGAGCCAGAATTTCTATAGATGTTGCCAAGCCGCTCAGGCATTGGATTTTGATTGATTCGGCCAGGAGGAAAAAGGTGGACATGTACGATATTCAGTATGAACAGATACCCTACTTTTGTTTCTCCTGTGGCAGACTAGGGCACTCGGAGCTATATTGCCCTACCCCTGGTTCTAGGGATGAGAAGGGCGAGCTCCCGTTTGGTCCCAATTTGAGGGCTCCAGAGGAGTTTTGGAAGCCAGCTAACAGTGGCAACACATCAAGGTCAGGTGCTAGCAAGCCGGCCACAAGGAATTCAAGCACAAACAAGGACAAAGGTGAAGAAGTTGATTCTCCGATCAAGAGTAAACAACCACAAAAGAGGAAAGATGCCCCAAACCAGGTTTATAGACCAGTGGCTAAAACCCTGCTGCTCACTGATGGGGGACCGGACACGGTCGAAGGATAGGGAATCCTTGCCAAGGAGGGTGAGACTTCCGCTAGTAATGACACAGAACATGATGATTTTGTCAGGGACGCAAAGAAGAAGAAACCCACGCCTGAGAACTCGGTAGAGACCGCTCCGCGGTCCTGCCCGTCATCATGACATGCCTGAGCTGGAACTGTCGGGGGCTTGGGAACCCCGAGGCAGTTCGTGAGCTTCGCAACATTGTGAAGCTGGAAGGGCCCACTCTACTCTTCGTCATGGAAACGAAGATTAATGCAAAAAGAGTAGAGGATTTGAGGTATACTCTAGGTTTTGGTAATTGTTTTGATGTTGACAGTGTCGGCCTGAGTGGTGGCATAGGTCTGTTTTGGTCTCGCGACGTGACTGTTGAATTGAGGAACTACAACAACTGTCACATTGATGTTCTGGTTAAAGGTAATGATCAGAATTCTTCTCCTCCGTGGAGATTTATCGGTTTTTACGGGGCGCCGCATCCAGCTGATCGCAGCGATCGTTGGCAGCTTCTGCATAACTTGTTTGCTTTACCCCATGCTGCTTGGTTGACTATGGGGGATTACAATGAAACTTTATTCGCATCTGAACATTTCAGCAGACGAGAGAGACCTGAAGCGCAAATGAGAGCATTTCGGGAGGTCACTGATGAGATCTCCATGCAAGATTTAGGTTGGTCTTGGATGTCGTATACATGGGATAACCACCAAGCGGGTGACGCAAATGTGAAGGCACGACTAGACAGAGCTTTTGCTAATGAGGAGTTCAGGCAACTCTTCCAACATGTAAGGATCAGAAACTTGCCTTCGATGGAGTCTGACCACTGTTTTGTCGTGGCAGAAATAAAAGAGACTATGTCATATGGGCCAAGGGCCAAGAAACAGTTCCGATACGAGAACGTATGGCAGACACACACTGACTATGACCGCCTGGTTAATGACACTTGGCGGGGAATTCAGAGCGGGGCAGGGCTCCAAGGAATTGCATCGGCCCTGGGGACCCTGCAGGCAACACTGAAGCCATGGGGCTCTAAGGAATTCGGGTGTCTGGCACGTACAGTCCGAGAACTCCAAAAGAGACTTGACCGTGTATGGTGCCATTCGGTGGGCACAGGGCCATCATATGAGGAGAAATCCATAGTTAAGAAACTGAAGGAAGCCCTATACCAAGAGGGGGTATGGATCCGACAGCGATCTCGCGTCCCCTGGCTCCGTGAAGGCGACCGGAACACTTCCTATTTTCAGGCACAAGCAGCCCAACGCAAGCGTATGAACAAAATCCTTGGCCTCTGCCGAGCAGATGGCTCAGTTTGTGCAAATGAGAATGAGGACAAAGAGGAGGTGTTGGCTTTCTACCAAGACCTGTATCAAACACAGGGCTTTGGGGATGCTAGTGACCTATTATCGCATGTGCCGGTCAAAGTGACTCAGGCCATGAACGATGACCTTACAAAACCATACACCCCGGAGGAAGTCAAAACGGCATTATTTCAAATGGCTCCATCAAAAGCTCTTGGAGTGGATGGATTTACTGCAGGGTTTTACCAACGGCATTGGGATCTGTTGGGACATGATGTAACCGAGGCAGTCTTGGATTTTTTCAACGGGGGTGAGCTACCGGTTGGGTTGAAAGACACTTCTATAACTCTTATCCCCAAGGTTTGACACCCACATCGATCTCCCAGTATCGTCCTATTGCGCTATGCTCGGTGCTCTATAAAATTGCAGCCAAAGTGATCACAAACCACCTTCGATGCAATATGGACGAGATCATTAGCGAAGAATAGAGCGCTTTCGTTCCTGGACGTCTCATCACAGATAATGTATTGGTCGCTTATGAGAGCATTCATACGATGATAAGAAGGAAGAAGGGTAAAAAATATTCTTGTGCGGTTAAGCTGGACATGATGAAGGCTTATGACCGTGTCAAGTGGCACTACCTCGAGGCAATTCTCTCCCGGCTGGGTTTCAGCATCACGTTCATTCGCCTGATTATGAAGTGTGTAACCTCGGTTCGCTTTTCAGTCCTGGTCAATGGTGAACTACTCCCCTACTTCATGCTGACTCGGGGTTTCAGATAAGGTGACCCAGTATCTCCTTACCTTTTTTGCTTTGTGCAGAGGGTTTATCCTCATTGTTAAAATTTTACAATGGTGGAACTATTGATAGAGGCTTGAGAGTGAGCTACAGATCACCTTGGGTCTCTCACTTGTTGTTTGCATATGACCGCTTAATCTTTATAAATGCAAACGCCTTGAGTGCGGAACGACTGAACGAGATCATGCGGATCTATGGTGCCTCCTCGGGTCAGTGCATCAACCGAGAGAAGAGCTCGGTATACTTCAGCACTAATACTCCGAATACTATCAGGCAAATTCTGAAATCAACTCTGAATATCCAGAGAGAGGCGTTCAACGAGAAATACCTGGGGCTCCCCACTGCTGTTGGACGAATCACTAGCGGTACCTTCGACCACATCAGCGAGAGAGCTTGTGGGAAGATGCAAGGGTGGTCCGAAAAGTTGCTTGCATGTGCAGGACGGGAAACCTTGCTCAAGTTTGTGATTCAATCTATTCCGACCTATCCCATGAGTACTTTTCTACTCACCAAGATAGTTTGTAAGAGTTTGACTTCTCCCATGGCAAAATATTTTTGGAGCAGCTCACTTGACAAAAAAACATTGCATTGGGTGTCCTGGAAAGAATTGGCTACACCAAAGTGCAAGGGAGGGATGGGGTTTCGAGATCCGCATCTATTTAATCTGGCCATGTTGGGAAACACGGCTGGCGTTTTATCACCAATACAAACTCGCTGTGTGCTCGAGTTCTAAAGGGTCGGTATTTCCCGGATATTGATTTCATGCATGCTACAATCCCAAAATCTGCATCGGCCAATTGGAGGGCAATAGTAGCATGAAGAAGTGCCCTAAAGGCGGGTTTGATATCCAGGGTAGGAGATGGATCCACCACCTCAGTTTGGGAGGACAAATGGATACCGGGGACGGCATCCATGACACCTACTATGAGGCCCGCGGATACAGTCATTGACCGAGTATCGGACCTCATTGATACTGATCATTGGACATGGAAACATGATGTGATTACAGAGAACTTCACCATCCAGGATGCCGCTGCCATCCTAAACATCCCCATCAGGCAAGGTGGAGGTGAAGATTTTCTCGCTTGGGCTTTTGATAAATCAGGGAACTACACTGTAAAAACTGCGTACCGCGCTCTAGTGACTCAGAACAAGCTTTTGGCTCAAGAGGAAGGGACGGCTACCGAAACTTCAACGGACGATCAACAGTTGTGGAAATCCCTGTGGAAATTGAAAGTTATTCCCAAAGTAAGAGCATTCTGGTGGAGAGTTTTGCGTGGCATTCTCCCAGATGAGGCTACCTTAAACTACAGACACCTTGCAGATGTTCGACAATGCAAGGTATGATGTTCCATGGAGGAGGATCTGAAGCATGCACTAATCCAATGTCCACATGCCCAACGCTTCTGGGAAGAGGCGTGGACTTGGCTCGGTCTTCACCTGCCTCCTCTCCACTCGGATACGTGGGCGCGAGACATTACATGTCACCCACAGTTCACTTCAGATGATCGTGCTAAGATCACTACTACTATGTGGTCCATCTAGCACTCCAGGAACCGTGTCAAGCATGGAGATGAGGGAAGGGATCCCACAGCGACCATGAGATCTATCAAGGAAGCTATTTCCCTCTTACAGCTGCCAAGGAGAGACACCTTGACTCTTCCAGGGCACGGCTGGCGGCCGCCAGACTTGGGTATAATCAAGATCACGACCAATGGAGCCCTAAATTTTGATGCAGGGCGAGGTGGTGCGGGCGGTGTGGCTCGCTCCTCTACGGCCCTTTTGGGCTCATGGTGCAAACCATATGTGGGGGTTTCAGACCCCTTGATGATGGAGTGCTTGTCCCTGCAAGATGGAGTCCGGTTTGTTTGTCTTCGAGGATTCCCGCATGTGATTATGGAAGTCGACTGTTTGGAGCTAGTGCAGCTCTGGCAAACTCGCCACAATGCTCGTTCTATTGTGGCTCCTTTACTTCTAGAAATAGGAGAGCTATGTAATACTTTTATTCTTTTGATGTTCAGCATGTAAATCGGTCGGCGAACCTCCCGGCGCATCTGTGTGCTAAGCATGCTTGCACATTGAATGTTACGGAAAGCTGGCTCGATAAAATTTCCAACTTCTTGGTGACCAGCCTGCTGGCTGACTGTCCCAAGAATGCGTATATTGAATAAAAGCTCTCTGATTTTCCCGAAAAAAAAGAGTACCTAATCTGGCATTTTCCATTGGAAAATATGTCTAATCCTGTGGGTTAGTTGTCTGTCTCATTATGCGTGACTGTGTGGGCAGGCATCATAATAAAGGGAGAAAAGCAAAGGACACTGATTGCAACATGCTCTCTGCCACTACAGAATCGATGACTAACATTCCCAAATCCCAAGACCATACAACAGAGTGAAAAGCTACAAGAAGGCGTCCAGGTTCAGAGCAACCGATCCCTATCAACGTAGGACACCTTTCAAAGTTCAGAAAGCCAGATGAGAAGTTCCAAACCTGGTCAGATTAGAGCGGCTGAGCCTCTGAAAGCGCGTGCTGATACTTGGGATATAAGTATCTTTGGAGAAGCATCATTCGCAGAGGCGAGATGATGACGATGCGGCGGGAGCTTTTCCTCTTCTACCTCATGCCGTAGGAGGAGGAGGAGAGGCCGCCGTCGGCTGGCATGGAGTTCCCCCGTTCACACTTCTTGGCTCTCAAGTTCGCTGGTGTTCGTTCGATAGATAGGGAGGAGGGTTTTGTTCTTGTGATCTCCCTTGTGTTCTTGTGTTCGTAGATACGGGAGATGGGGTTGCAGCTCCTTCTTCTCTAGCTGCGTGTGGTTGGTTGCAGCCTGATTGTATGTTTGTTGTATCAAGGCCACTAAATCTTTGGCTGTTTCTCATCTCTTTTGGCCACTTCGTGGGTTTCTTTCGCTATGTGATTTGTTCGGATGGCCACTACTTCGTGTGTTTCTGGATGCGACGACGATTGTACTGGCGGTGTCTGAACTTGAAGCCACCTCTATGCGCAGACGTTCTAAATGCTGATCCAGTACATTATTGTGGCGTGATCCACAGCGTTGTCGGTGACATTCAGGTCACCGTGGCATGCTGACCACCAAGCCACCAACTCGTTTAACCATTCCACAATAAGGATGGCCAGCTCAAACACAAGTTTTCTTAGGCACTAGTAGAAAAAGGGCCATTCGAACCGGTTCTAGAGGGTCATTAGTCCCGGTTCTGGAATCGGGACTAAAGGGTTGTCATTAACAAACCGGGACTAAGGGTATTTTTTATATTTTTTTTTGATTTTTAAATTTCTGAATTATTTAACCTGTACTCTTTAATCACCCCTCATCACTGCTCACTTTAACCTCTACTCTCTAATCACCCCTCATCATTCCAAATCATCTAACTTTCCGACCGGTCACCTATCCTCTCACTACTTCAGCCGAGCACGCTTAACTTTTGGGTTCTATTCCCCCTCGTTTTCAAGTCTGCACTTGTTGTTTTCCTGCCAATAGTAAGATGTCAATCCTATTAATCCTCAGGAGTTTAGCTTGAGCATGAAGTCACACGTTTCACTGTTTGAGTTTGAAACTATTATTCTAAAAAACAATAATTATTTAGTAACACTGATATTTCTTGAATAACTAGTTTGACCATAGTTTGCCCACAGTTTGACCAAAGTTTGACCAAAATTCAAAGTACCGAAATAATTATTTAGTAACAATAATATTATTGAATAATTATTTAGTACCACTAATACTTCTTCAATAAGTAGTTTGACCATAGTTTGACCAGATTTAACCAAAATAAAAAAAAACTGAAATTTGAGCATATTTTTTTTCTTTTAGAATTTGAGGATTCTAAAAAATTGCAAACAGATCTACAACTGTCAAAATCGGATGCGGATTTTCGTGCTGATTTTTTTGATATATTATGCGTTTTTTCGACATCGTATGCAAAAGATATGGCCGTTTTACTTTTTCATACACTTTTTTGCAAAACATGTCCAAATTTAAGTTTTTTAATTTTCCTAACTAATAGATGTAGTAACATAACTACATCTCAAAGGATTTTAATTTTTGAAGTTTTTATCATTTTCTTTTTCTTTTTACAAAACTGAAAAGGCGAACCGGGGGGGAGGGGGGGGGTAGAGTTTGAAAATGGGACCTTTAGTACCGGTTTGAGGCACGAACCGGGACTAAAGGGCGCAACAACCTTTAGTCCCGGTTCGTGCCTCAAACAGGGACTAAAAGTCTAATCTTTAGTCCCGGTTTGAGACACGAACCGGGACTAAAGGGCATCGCACCCTGAGGGAGTCCTGGATTAGGGGGTGTCGGATAGCCGAACTATCACCGTTGGCCGGACTCCTAGACTATGAAGATACAAGATTGAAGACTTCGTCCCGTGTCCGGATGGGACTTTCCTTGGCGTGGAAGGCAAGCTTGGCGATCTGGATATGTAGATCTCCTACCATTGTAACCGACTCTGTGTAACCCTAACCCTCTCCGGTGTCTATATAAACCGGAGGGTTTTAGTCCGTAGAACGAACAACAATCATACCATAGGCTAGCTTCTAGGGTTTAGCCTCCTTGATCTCGTGGTAGATCCACTCTTGTACTACCCATATCATCAATATTAATCAAGCATGAGTAGGGTTTTACCTCCGTCGAGAGGGCCTGAACTTGGGTAGAAACATCGTGTCCCTTGTCTCCTGTTACCATCCGCCTAGACGCACAGTTTGGGAACCCCTACCCAAGATCCGCCGGTTTTGACACCGACATTGGTGCTTTCATTGAGAGTTCCTCTGTGCCGTCGCCATCAGGAAGGATGCCTCATCCCGTCTTTAAAGACGGCACCGTTATAAAGGAGCTTTGGCCATCGGCCAAACTCTCCGGCTAGGTGGTTTTCTTATGACCGCCTGTTCGGCCGCCGCGCCGATGATGACTTCTCGGGTCATCAAAAGCAATCTTCACGTCAACTCAGAACTCGCCGAGCAGTTAGATCCGATGGAGCTCTTCTCCTTAAACGAGCTCTTGGATCGCATCGCCGCCCTGGGAGTCGCTACAGATTACGACCGGATTGGGCCTAAAACCGATTTGAGAGAGATTAACTCTCCCCAGGCTACCCACCACGTTGCTGTGGTAGAGGAACAATACGGCGACCCTTCTTCTATCCTAAGGACTAGCTATGTCCGGATTCATGACCCCTCCATGCCGGATTCCCGCGGAGGGGAGAACACCATTCAAGCCCTGAACTTAAAGTCAGGCAGCGGGCTAGATTCATCAGACAACGCCCAAGAACCCAAGATTCCAAGTTCGGAAGCTTCTTGGCCCTTGAGTCTTAGATCGGACGGAGTTCGGAATTTAACTCCACCCGCCCACCCAAACATAAGCGATCTATCCCAAATCCGGCAAGAGCCCGCTGAAACAGTACATCATTACTAGGCCAGATTCCTCCTGGTCATGAACAGGATAAAGGACTGCTGTGAAAAGGACGCAATTTCATTCTGCTGCATTAATTGCACGGACGAAGGAATCCTCAACGCCGTAAGTCATCTCGAAATTACACGCTTTGACGACTTGGCGTCCATAGTACGAAAGTACTGTGCGATGGAGAGCGCCTGGAAAACCGAAATCAAATTTTGGGATAATCCGGCCTTGAACACAACCCCAGTCCAAAGTAAAAGGGTGCATCATTACGGGCACACAGGTTAAATACCAAAAAGCAACAACCCTTTAAAGGGCATGGAACCGTACTGGAGGGATGGCTCAATGGACCCTGCAAAATTCATAGCACTGAGGGCGCCACGCCAACTCATAGCCTTAGAGCATGTTGGATACTACGGCAGGTGGCCAAAAGTGGCGAAGAGCTTCTAGCTCCAGAGCACCAGCCCAGCAATACCAGTACGGTATTAACAGTCTTCGAAACTTTCGCATCAAATAATATGCGGAAACGAACACTCCACAGCCTTGCCGAAGTCCACCAGGTAGCAACAATAAATCCATGGAGTGACACGACTATTACCTTTAACGCCGATTTAACCTAAATTCCGAACAGCCCGAGCACCAGCCGCATTGGTCCTCAGTCCAATAGTGGTCGGCTTTCGCCTTACCAAGGTACTCATGCATGGCGGCAGCGGATTAAACCTCATTTACGAGGAAACCCTTTGAAAAATGGAAATAGACTGGAGCCGCATTGAGCGAAGCAGCGTAACCTTTGGAGGAATAATCCCCAGTCGGGAAGCATGCTGTACAGGAAAAATCACATTGGATGTGGTGTTCGGCACGCCGGATAATTACAGGTCCAAGGAGGTCACATTCCAAGTGGCCCCGTTCAGCAGCGGATACCACGCTCTATTAGGGCGAGAGTCATTCACAATTTTTCAAGCTATAGCCCATTACGGGTACATGAAGCTCAAAATGCCCGGACCCAACGGAATCATCACTCTTGCTAGTGACCCGGACATAGCACTCCGCGCCGAAAATAAAACAGCTGCACTTGCCCTTGAGGCACTATCCGAAGCCCTAGCGGCCGAGGAACTCACTGCGCTGCGCTCCACGGTGAACAGGGACGATGTGATACTCGATAAGAGATCCAAGTCCACCTCTTTTAAACCGGCGGACGAAATAGTCAAATTCCAAGTCCATCCAATGGACCCTACAAAAACGGCCTCCATCGGGGCACAATTAAACCCTGATGTAGACGCCGCACTACGAGAATTCCTACGCGAAAATTGGGACATCTTTGCCTGGCACCCTTCAGATATGCCAGGAATCCCACGCCGGCTGGCCGAACACAGCCTCAATATCCTAAAAGGATTCAAGCCAGTTAAACAAGCTCTTCGGTGCTTCTCCGAACCCAAGAGACATGCCTTTCTGCCGGACTATTGGAGGCCGGATTCATTAGAGATATAAAACATCCGGACTGGCTAGCAAACCTGGTAATGGTACCAAAGAAGGACAAATCCTGGCGCCTGTGTGTCGATTTCAAGGACCTTAACAAGGCTTGCCCAAAGGATCCCTTCCCCCTTCCCGCATCGATCAAATTATCGACGCTACCGCAGGACACGATTCATTGTGCTTCCTCGACGCATACTCCGGCTACCACCAAATCAAGATGGCAGAGCCAGACTAAGCCGCAACGGCATTCATCACTCCATACGGCCCATTCTGCTTCAACACAATGCCCTTCGGGCTCAAAAACGCCGGCGCAACATATCAGCGCATGATTCAGACATGTCTGGCAAACTAGATCGGCAAAATAGTGGAGGCATACGTAGATGATGTGGTCGTCAAATCCAAGCATGTCGAAACCCTAGTAGACGACTTGAGGCTCACATTCGACAATCTCCGAGCATATGACATTAAGCTCAACCCGGAAAAATGCGTTTTGTTACCCGGTACCGGAAAGCTCTTGGGCTTCATCGTATCCTGTAGAGGAATTGAAGCAAACCCAACCAAGATCCGAGCTCTGTCACAATTGGATATCCCAAAAGACCTCAAACAAATACAAAAATTGACTGGATGTGTGGCGGCTCTAAGCCGCTTTATCTCCCGCTTAGGAGAAAAGGCATTACCCCTTTACTGCCTCCTGCGGCGCACCGAACACTTCGAGTGGACGGATGCCGCCACAGCCGGACTCGAAGAAATCAAAGTCATATTGGCAACAAATCCGGTCCTGGCCACGCCCAACGCGGGCGAACCAATGCTATTATACATCGTGGCAACCCATCAAGTTGTAAGCGCGGTGCTCGTTGTCGAACGAGAAACGGACGGACACAAGTTCCCTCTCCAAAAACCAGTTTACTACGTGTCCACTGTCCTAACTCCATGCAAGTCGCGGTGCCCGCATTATCAAAAGATAGCATACGCGGTGTTCATGGCATCCCGGAAGCTGCGACACTATTTCCAAGAGTGTTTGATAACAGTAGCCTCCGAAGTACCTCTTAATGATATTATAAACAACCGCGACGCAACGGGCCGGATTGCCAAATGGGCCATCGAGCTCCTCCCGTTCGACATAACTTACAAGCCAAGGCGAGCTATTAAGTCGCAGGTTTTGGCCGACTTCATCGCCGAATGGACTGAAGCCGAACTCCCTAAAGAGTACGGCGCATATTCCAACTGGATCATGCACTTCGACGGCTCCAAAATGTTGGCTGGTCTGGGGGCTGGCGTCATTCTGACGTCCCCAACCGGAGATACAGTCCAATACGTACTTCAGATAATGTACATGGACTCCAACAACGCAGCTGAATACGAGGCCCTTCTACATGGTCTCCGGATGGCAGTCTCCATGGGCATTCAGCGCCTAGAGGTCCGCGGGGATTCAAACCTCGCGATATCCCAAATAAATGGAGACTTTGATGCCAAGGATCCGAAAATGGCAGCTTATCGCAACGCCGTCTTAAAAATGTCAGCCCGGTTTGAGGGTCTCGAATTTCACCATATAGCCTGGGAGAACAACCAGGTAGCAGACGTGTTGGCACGCATTAGCGCAAGGCGCGATGCCGTCCCTCCCAACATCTTCCTAGAGAGGCTTTTCAAGCCATCCGTATCATGGGAGGGAGAGTCCGGAAATAACAGCCCGGACCCAACCACACTACCCCTCACCGAACATTCTGACATAGTTGGTGGCTCCGCCAACGAAACAACACCGTCAGCCCACACAATAATGGCAGTCATTGCCCCGTGGACAGAACCATTCCTAGCCTACCTAACTAGGCAGGAACTTCCCGAGGACCAAAACGAGGCCCACTGCATAGTGCGGCGATCTAAAACCTATAAAGTCCACGAGGGAGAGCTTTATAAGAAAAGCACAACCGGAGTCCTTCAAAGGTGTATCTCCGAAGAGGAAGGGCGAAATCTTCTGGCTGAAATTCATGCCGGACTCGGCGGGCACGACGCCGCAGCCCGGGCCCTTGTAGGCAAGGCCTTCCATACATGATTTTATTGGCTGACGGCCCGGGCAGATGCTCAGGACTTGGTCCAATGATGCATATGATGCTAGCTCTTTGCTAATCAAAGCCATATGCCACCCACCGCCCTCAAAACTACCCATCACCTGGCCGTTCACGGTCTGGGGGCTTGATATGGTCGGACCCCTTAAAGGAGGAACCCACAAGCAAAAATACCTACTGGTCATGGTGGATAAATTCACCAAATGGATAGAGGCAAAGCCTGTTAAGACGGCCGAATCCGGACCGGTGATGGACTTCATATCGAGGGTAGTACACCGTTACTGGCGTCCCCATAGCATCATCACCGATAATGGCATGAACTTCACGGCCGACGAGGTCAAACTACGTGCGTAAACATGGGCATCAAGCTCGACTACGCTTCAGTCTATCACCCTCAAACTAACGGTCAAGTCGAGCGAGCAAACGGTCTAATCATGAGCGGCATTAAACCCAGACTAGTGCGGTCCCTCAAGGAATCTAATATGCACTGGGTAGAGGAGCTCGACTCCGTACTATGGGGGCTGCGGACCACGCCGAATCGCACTACCGGATTCACACCATTTTGAGCTCGATCGGCAGGACAATTTGGACGCCTTGGAGGAGGAGCGCGACGTGGCAAAAGCCTGTTCCGCATTCTATCAGCAACAGGCTCGAAGATACCAAAGCAGAGAAGTACGGGCCAAAGCTTACAATGTTGGCGAATTAGTTCTACGCCTGCCGGACAAGAAAAAGGACAAACTCAAGCCCAAATGGGAGGGTCCCTTCATCATCGACCAAGTCCTGACCGGCGGAGCGTACCGTCTGCGGAACGCATCGGATAAACGACTGGAGCCAAACCCATGGAATGCAGCCCGTCTTCGAAGATTTTACGCCTAGCGCCGATCTCGGGGTTCGTCTCCTTCCTCCGTCTATATTTTATACTTTAACTGTCTTTTATTTCTCTCCTTCTCCCTCCTTTTTCTGAATCCGTTGAAGGCTCGTTTGCGCATTGTTCGCACACACTTGACGCGTTGTCCGCGTTCAGTATACCTAGGGGGCTTCTTTAACAGAAGCTTATTTCTACGGGCTTTATGCCCAACACATGTGTCACACTTCCGCATGTACCTTTTATTCACCATTATATGCATCGATATGACTTAAGTTTTGGCCAAGCTGGGTTGCCTGGCTCCTGTGCTTACCCCTACATTCCCTATTGTTCGGCTAGGTGGTAAAGGGAGCACCTCTGCGATTGTTACCGCCGGGTCAGCCGGACGTGTACCTCAGACTGGGTGAAGTCGAAAGCTAGCGCTCTTAAGGGAATATCCGGTCGGTGAACTAAAAGACGATTTC